>CAJGYO010000018.1:82659640-83084374 GCA_904845875.1 Miscanthus lutarioriparius
CGTTAGTCATCCAACTCAAACCATCAACAATGTACCTACTCCGCAAAAACCCAAAAGTAGATAATGCATAGGGCTTCATCAAACCACCTTGCTCTTTTCCATGTTGGTCGATTTGACAGATCCTGCGTTGCTAAGCCGTCTTCAAGCGCCATCCACGTAGTAAGAGGAACGGTGCCACGTGGCTATCTCATGACCTTGATGCCCCCTCCCATGCCTGTAAGAATCCGGTGAGGTGGGGGAGAAGAATCAGAGGAGGGTGCCCTCGAGCCACGCCGGTAGGGTAGACCTTAACGGAGCTGCGCATGAGCCATGCGGAGATTCGCGGCCAGCGCCACCTGAGTCATACTTGTGCACCGGAGCCACCTGACCTCCGCCATTTCTCGACAAGGTCGCTTCCGGCCGCTACTTCACCGCCTTCCGAAGGCCCATGTCGCCAAAGGCCGCTGATACCGCAACTTGTGCACCGCCACACCGCTTTCGCTCCCAAAGTCAGCTTCCACGTTTACATCGCTTCGACAAGCCGTGACTCGCCTGGGCCTTCGATGCCGACGCCGCTTTTGAGCCACTGCGACTTATGCCGTGACGCCTCCACCGGCTGAACTGGGCTACTCTACCCCTCCCTCTCCGATGCGGTGGGGGTGTCTTGGTGGAGTTTAATAATAGCCAAAAGGGACTCTTACAATAGGCGGTGTAAGTATTTGGACTTTTTTTAGTTTTTGATTTTTTTAATTCATCTATTCAATGTACATCCGATTTTACATCCAAAGTAAGGGGCGGAGCCGGATGGTTTAGGTCAAAATAACAAGGACAAAACACAAAGTTAAAAAAATAGAGGCCAAAATCTCAATTGGAGCTCTGGACATGGGCAAGAACACAATTTTCCCTTATTGTTAATTCATATGAGTATGGATCATTAAGTTTGGTTGAGCAGGTAACAAACTAATTAATTAAGGTGTGCTTATCTCTCAATCTTATCATGTCTCCACCAAACTTTTACAACTTTTATGCACACATGGAGATGGTGAGATGCACAGACTTCAATTGAAATAACAAACAAAAAATTCTCTTGGAGATCACAATACAAATATGGATATGTGGATATGAGATATAGATATAAATGTAGAGGCGATAAAATAAATTAGGAGAAAATACACTTTTTGTGTGTGGATGTGTGTTATTATGGATATAGATATAGATATAGATATGGAATATAGATATAGATATAAGATATAGATATAGATATGTTGGTACCATGATGTATCATGTTTCATCTTTGGATAGATGAATGATAGATAGATGGAAGTACATGGAATAGATAGATGGAATATTTTCTATTAAACGTCCTAAGAAGATGCAATTATTCTTACTTTTGTTTACACCAAAATTTGGGAGAAAGAGCAGGAACTAGAGTGGTTTCTAAGTGTTGTGCCAATCAAAGGGAATCGATTAGCGTGAAGATTGATATCTGCCGGTTGGATCGACAACAGGATTGATTCTTCTTTAAATGACGCCGTAGGATAACGATGATGAGATATGATTGGCATCGAGAAGATACATATCGGGACTTTACAAAAGTCGAAAGATTAGAGTCCAAGTTATCTTAAAATAGGAATGTTTTCTTCATGCAAAGATTGTCTTTGAGTAAGTACTCAGTAGGATTCGTTTTTAGGCTCGAGGTATAAATATCAAACCCCAGCTATTGTAAAAGACACAATCAATCAAATATAAATTTACTTTTTGACTCATACCACCTTAGAGTAGAGTAGTAGAGTGAATCTCGATGAGTTCTTCAGCAAAATGCATAAATGCAATGTCATTCGATTAAAACCTCCACTTCTTTGTCTATGAAAGTACCGTCATGAAACATATCTTCAATGTTCATCACTGGTGCGTCGATAAAATTAAAGCCTCACTTTTTAACTTCTGGTATAAAGTTGGTTATCGATTCTTGTCTAGTTCAAGTAAGAAATTTGCATCGATTAAGTAGAGCCTCCACTATCGGCGAACTGATTAAGGTCAAGTTATCGGCTCTATCTAAAGGTGGCATTCCTTGGATAGATTCATTCAAATTTGCGTCTTGCTTATTGCTTCCATTATTTATTTAATTACGGCAATATCACTTCGTCTCGATTGGGATTGATCTAGATCGCCTTATATCTTGTTTAACTTCATCGTTTTGTTAATCTACATTTGATCTAATACACTTTAAGCGATGAGTTATGTTTTATCAAAACTATTTTATATCAATCTTAATCGTGCATAGCGTGCGGTTAAGGCGTGTTCGATCATGAGTAGATCTATTGGCTAGCAAAACGTTCCATGGCCCGTTATCATGGCTGTGTGATTACATCTCACACTCCAACGCTATAGCTTTGCCGTGGAGTGAGGATCGTTATTTAGTAGATCTGTTTACGAGAGGCATGATCTCGAAGCATGCGTCTTAAACTATACTGAATCAGGTTTTTTTAGCCGATATCAAAAGGTCTTTCACGAATAGTTCACGTCACGAGACCATTGAAGTAGTGATAGGTTGAAAGATGTATTAACCCCATGATCTTATTATTGTATTATGCTTTTGTGTGATTACGCCTCATGCCCCTTGATATATTAGTAATAAATTAGAATTAAATCGAAGACTATTATTGTTGTTTCTGACTGCGTAATGATTACGCCTCTTTGCCCCTTTGGTCATAGCGATAGATGAGATCTAATATGTTCATTAGATTTATCTCTATTAAATGGTTGAATGATGATGAAGCTGTTTTCTTTCATAAAGAGGTTGAGTTACTTACGGTCATTGGTTCGATTATAAACTAATTATTGTTAATGTCTTGTACCATTGACCAATATTTGTCTAAAGGATGATATTCATCCTAAACGATAACTAATTCTTCTTACACAACCCCATGAGCTTTAACCAATTTATTGTTATGAATATGCTGGAATCGACTATTTAGTCGATCTCCTTTCATATCGGCTCTCGAGCCACACATTCGGGACTATCTGGGCAACACTTTGACATATTCCGCCCTAAATTCTGATACACTTTCTCTTCTTGTCAATTCTGAGGGGTCAAATTGATTGTACGTCTCGGGGAAGGAGTGCGAGGATCGACCACCTGCTTTTTTGAAGCTAGGCGGATCTCCGGCTCCATCGAAGCGGGCCCTTTCGGCTTGCTCGTGTGCCTCGGCATGCACAGGGACGAAAATTCGTGTTGACACCGTTTTACAACGCTCGGTGGGACACCACAATCGTTATGGCGGTTCACAACAATAACGACATCCTTATGGTACATTATGAAGATCTACGATGGAATAAGGGTGTCATCAGATAAAACTATGAAAAATTTAGAACAAGTGTTTGTTGTCCTACACCAAAACACGTGACAACACAATTATTAGAAATTTCCACTACCAAAGTTCTATTACGGGTAGAGCGGATCTGATTGAAGCTGAAGGCAGGCGTTTCTTTATGAAAGTTGTGAACAAATATTACGTGATGCCATATCAAGCCAAAATGAAGCTTTCTTGGACACATTCCACAGCGCCATGAAAGAAGCGATTCATGGGTTTCGATTGAGTCAAGTTGGGTCGGCTTATTACAATATTCCGGATCCATCGACCCAAGGGACTAATCAAGTCGGTACCACCCAAATCAGAGCGACACCGGTTTGGTAATAATGATGTCCAAGTAGTTCGGGGTTCATCGAACAAGCTCAAGGAACTACTCTGAATTAGATCTGATATAATCTTGGACCGCCGATTACAATATATTACAGCGACCGGCAGAGGCAAGGTCGAACAGAGTGATCAACTTTGGCACATCGGGCTACATACCGTCGTTGGCTCAAAAATAACACCATCAATTCAAATGATCCATAGAGATATAGATCCTCATGTCTACAATCGGAGACTTCAAGCGACAAGTCAACAAAGGACCCAGCGAGATAGAGATTCACAAAGGGTATCACTATGGCATGATTATAACACCCTTCACATGAGTCGAATCTAGAATTATCAAAGGCACAGGATTTCAATCCAAAGATGGATTGACGGTGCGAGAGAAATCCAAATCTACAAGTTTATTGAGTTGTTCTTTGAGGGTGATCGAGATGATGAAGAATCAATTGATGCGAAGCCAAAGAGCTGACCTTCTCTCATACAAACACCCATATCGAGAATGGTATGATTTGGTCGCTCTTTTCACAAATTATAAGCTCGGGGTTAAGCTAAGTTCAGCCAATACGATTACAAACACGATAGAATATGTCGATTGGTATCTTACGTAATTGGGTGAGGCGTCGATTGAGGATGCCCATCGAGTTCGTTTCTTCTCCTTGTCCTGTCGAGCGATTTTCTTGAGTTTTTCATCATTTACCGGTTAACTCCATTACCAATGGGTTGACCTCGAGAAGAAATTTTATACATATTTTACACTAAGACTGAGAGAAGAAGATTACCGATTTGACAACTATAAGGTAGAAGACTAATAGAATCGGGTCTTGAGTTTCTTCAGAGGTTTGAGAAACTAGGAACTTGTGCTTCTCCTTAAACTTGGTGATGATCAACTAGCTGCTTTAGCCGTTCAAGGAATCTTTGCCAATGTGGAAAGAAGAAAGCTGCTTGGGACAAGAATTTAACAACTTAGGTCAATTGGCTCAACGAGTCCACGACATAATAGCCAATTCGAGTATATGCAGAGATACCCGATTTAGAAGAGTACCACGATGGCAAAGCTTATAATCCATACTCGATCGATGATGGCTATGAAGATGAAGAAGAAAGGTTCTTTATTGGCTTTGAATGGAATTAGGGGCAAGAAAACAATAATGGTGCCAAATCCTTAGGAAAGAGAAGTCGAGAGAGCTATGACTTGATGTCACAAAAATCGAGCAAGCTCTTGATTTTCTTGCTTGAGAAGGGCGGATCAAGTTGCCGATGGTCTTGTTATATTTGCCCCTAATCGGTTGAAGAATAAGAAGTTACGCAAGTTCTATAATACTACCTCTCATTCCACTAATGAATGTAGAATTTTACGGCAACATATCTGAGAGGGCTATTGACAAAGGAGGCTCAAATTTGATACGCATTGGAAAATAAAAGTTGATGATAATCCTTTCCTAGGAGATCAAAACATGGTTGATGATAACTGATCAAAAGAAAAAAACTAAGGTCCTAACATCGACCAAATCAAGAGAAGCTGGAGCGATCGATCCCAAAATGCAAGTGTCGGTTGACGAAAGTCTGGAGAGATTAGAAGGCGTCGTGATAAGAAAAAGAGCCCGATATGAAGCGGGGGAAAAGCGTCAAAGATGGGGCAACAAAGCCACGAAGTTACATCTCGGATCCTATTGAATAAGTGGCAGTGGCAGAAGGAAAAGAATTATCAGCGTTAGTTAAAGGATCAAGAATACGACGGTCATTTGAAAAAAAGAGAGGTATGAGAGGAAACAAGTCAAATCACATTGGAATTATCCCTTCTTGGGACATTCTTTGGAATGAAGGTTTGAAGTTACCTACTAGACATGGTATCCGAGAATGCAACAATCAATATTGGGAGTTTAGGCAATCTCAAACCAACCACGCGGTCTATCCATGCTTAAGATACATATCATCATAATAACATGGACCGGCGCTTAAAAATATAAGTGTTCATGATCGGCTTGAAAAGCGAGTTGTTGACCAAGGCTGGGGCAGTGATTATGAAGAAGAAGACAATGAAAAGAAAATATGTTTGGTAGGAAGGCCAATGGTGTCCATGAGGTTTGACAAAGAAGCGGAAGAGAAGGGTGCAGCGCCCTAAGGAATAAAGAGTTGGAGCAGAGGCTCAAGCATCCGATGAAACCTCAAGTGTGGCGTACTAAGCAAGCAAGCCGAGATAGAAAGCAACCATCGGCAAATATTCAAATGGTTTTTACATTGCCGCCGGAATTGAGCTTCTTCTGAGATCAAGAAGTGTATTCGAGTTTTGATGAATCGGAGTATGAAGAAATAGTTGCCAAGTTGACGGTTGTACAACAAGCAATATTTGATAAACGATCAAGCATCCGGCACTTAAAAAGCTTTATATATGAAAGAGTTTTGTTGATGGGAAGCCGATGAACAAGATGTTTAGTGGGACGGAGGTGCTTACATCAATCTTATGCCTTACACCACTTTTCATAAACTTGGCAAAGGACCAGGAGATCTGATGGAGACTGACATGATGCTTAAGGATTTTGGAGGTAATACATCTAAGACTCGGGGGGTAATAAACGTGGGAGCGATACTCTGCTCACCACATTCTTCGTCATCGATGGAAAAGGGTCGTACAGTTTGCTCCTTGGTCGTGATTGGATTCATCTGAACTGCTATTGTATACCATCGACCATGCATCAATGTTTGATCCAATGGCATGGAGATGATGTTGGCTAGTTCTGCTTGATGAGTCTATGAGCATCATATGACCGATCCGATCTTTTGAAACTAGGAGACTTTGAATGTTTTCTAGCAAATTATGGGAAGGAGGCTTCATTAAAATCAACAATGAAAGCCAACGGCCGATACAAGCGATCGATTACGAGAGTTTGTTTTTAGTAAAAAGTCACGGCTTCACATCGGCCATTGGATTAAGGAAAAATAAGCATTAGTCACGGAGATGGGTTTTAGGCGGCGTATGTGAATACTAAGTTGAATCGTAAGTGCGATTCCAGAGTTGATAGGTTTCTTAAAGGAATTACATTTTGCTTAATGGGATGCTTGACACAGGTTGATCAATCGTTTAACCTTTGGTATGAAAAGTTACTGTGACAAAAATATGCAAGGGGATGTTATCCTAGCATTTAATCAATACTTGACATTGAGATAAGTTTAGTCATCGTCTCTAATGGAAGTGCCAGGAAGAAGGGTCGCCTCTAGTCAAAATAAATCACGAAGATAGAAAGCCGATCGATACATATCGCCTATAAGCAATCATGATATACACAAGAGCATTGCACTAAGACAATCATAGAAAAGCAGAAGATTTCATTCATTAGTTACGCCCAAAATACAATCTAATCGAAGACCTTGTTCACCACATTCTAAGCGGATGTGATGTCTACTATGGCCTCCACTACCATAATGAATTCTTTGAGTAGGTCCTCATGTTCCTCAGGGCTATCGCCCATTGGGAAACCAGTCTCCATGGCGTGGAGCTCATAACTTGATTTGGTCTTGCGCCCGCAGTCCGATCCGCCACCGCGCCGCACCATGAACATCGTGGGCGATTTCTTGAGCTTGAGGATGGAACATCGTGGAAAATGAGCATTGATGAGAGAGCCTCGGGCATTGGCGGCATCCTGACCCACATTCACGCAAGTTGGAGAGACTCCAACTGCACTATCGAGGTAGCGATAATGGAAGGCGAAATGTCAACATAAAGACAATGGAAATCAGATAAAAAGCATTCCTAGAGTTCATCTTACCCACCACCATGGCGCCAGATTAAAGCCAGCCATGCGAGCAGCATTGGCCTCCTCTTCGATGGCATGAAGGGCCGTTGAGACCCCAAGGCGGATCTCAAGCTGGCCATTTTCTCGAAATCGCCTCGAAATAGCGATTTACAGGCCACCCTCACTCTCGGAGGAAGCATCAGGCATCATCACCGTTATATGAGTCGAGAGAATCCATCGATGAGGAGGCGCGAAGATGCCGCGTCGGAGGGCTAGCCGGCCCTAGGAAGGGGCGAAGCGTCATTCACAACAAACCTATAAGCGAGTTGAGCGATTCGTCATCATAAGCGAAATGTCAATCTCACCTCATCACGTCGGAGCACGCTGGTTCATCGGCATATTCTCCTCCGGGATCTCCTCCGCCGCGCGCTTGCCTCAATTGCCCTCATCGGCCATGAAGTATGATTGGATCTATGGAAGGGAGAAAGAAAACTGCTACAGGGTTTCAACAGGTCAAGGAGAGTAAAGGAATAGTTGCGGATGGAGATGTGTTCGAGGCCGAAGCCCTCGGCTGGTATTTGAAGACATGAAGCGAAGAGGCAAACGCCTCGGGACGCGCAAAAGGCAACCCGCATAATTAATAGAAAGCGCCACTTCACTATTGCCGATGAGAATACGGCGTTGGGCAACTGAGGGCAGAAAATCAAAGGGTTCTCTTAATAAAAGTCGTGTTTTCAGACTTAATTGGATTTAGATTGGGAGGATAGAATCAATTTGTTTTCAAATCGGCTCTTTAAGCCGAGAAAAAAAAAAAAATACAAAGAGCCAATGAAAATATGGTTATCTTTGATTCCATACAAGATACATGTCAACATATAGATTACAAGTCTAGAACATCCTGGATGGTTTTCGGTACTTCTATTTGGGAAGTATCAACCTCTCTGTAATCTGTTGCTTATCTTCTTAATTTGTTCGGGGAATATTCTCAGAGGCTACTTGGATGGCTCTGCCCTCTCGACTTTGGCCAGCAATTCTGTTTCTTACATTTGATGGCATCGGTATTTGGGCGAGTGGACTTACGATGACCAATGGCAGCCTTCACATTTTCTAGCTCATTCTCAAGCTACTGCATGCTTGATTTCGAGTTAGAGACACCTCTGGATCGGGAACTGAGGAGGAGTTCTTCAAGTTATCAATCAAATTGTATCGACTCTTTAGCCTCTTGCACTGTTGGAATTCCCCTTGGCACCAAGATTTCATGATTGGACAAGTTCCTGCAGGTCTTCTTCACCTTGAGGCCTGATTTTCAAAAATAGACAAAGATGACAAGACTCTAGAAGGCTGGGGATGGATTACCCTTAATGGCGGGAAGACTCTGCGTTAAGTCGATATCTTGGACCAAATCGGCTATATTCTTCTCAAACATTGGCGGTATATCTCTTAGCTAATTTACGGTCTCTTACGACATAGCTTCCTTAGAGGAAGTGGGTGTGGTGACCTCATCCTCATCAATATATTCTCCAAAATTGAAAGAATAGCTCGGTGGAAGGTTGGGTGCCTACTTATGTGAGGAAATCTTGATTAGAAGGATCGGATGGTTTATAATAGAAATGAACAAGTAAAATGAGATATAATACCTTTTTTGTGGTAGCTTCCTATCCAGAAGGAAGAACGGTGACGATACACCATGTCTCTGGTTGAATCGGCTCGAAATCTCAACATCGGCATCTGCAAACATCGGAAGATTTTTTAGTTCATGTTTTCTTGGAGAGATAAATTGAGCAAATAACTCCCTTACCATCAGTTGTTTGCCGGACTAGGCAGTCTGAGTGTTGACGGCAACAAGACCACCTTCAATGTCGATAGGATCGTTAAGCGAACTGTCAGGCTCCCGATCTTGCATAGATGTTTCCTCAGGAAGTATCTGGCGCAACAAGAAGGCAGATGAAGGGTAAAAGACTGAATGAAAGAAGTTAAAGAAAAAACCCCAATAAGCATCAAAGATAAAACTCACATTTTCGTTGTTGTGGAAGTATTGGTTATTTCAACCAAAATCGGCTCCTTTCGTGGATCAGCCGATGGAGGTTCAGTTGATGCTAAATCGAATGCACTGGGATAGCGATTCCGCACCTAGGTGCGGGTTGGGACACAATGCTCGATAGCTGTGAAGGGAACGAAATCGACAATGGGATATCATTTTGAGAAGAAGGTGAATTGTTTACCTGAGCAGCTGATGGCCTCGTTCTATGGAGTCTCTTCCTAGTAGTGGTTTTCTAGGTTGTCCCTTGAGCTGCCTTGCGCTTTGAAGATTGATATGTCACGATAGTAGAGGCAGCCTGAGTTTTCATCAATTTTTTCGGTGAAGGCACAATAATCTCATTCTTAAAACCCGAGGCATGGTGGTTGGTAATCTCTGAGGACGCCCTTCTATCCAAGGTCGGAGGATCAAATTCAACATCACGAAAAGGTCAATTAGGACGATTGGCGGAGGAATTAAATCAAGCATTTTTCTTGAAGAAATAGCAAATTACCTCTCCGTCAGAAGCAAATTCTCCATCTAGGGCTATACACAAAGGGTGGACCGATCCACGAGAAAAAGATGGGAACGCCATTCTTGCCAGTGAGAGTCGAAGAGTAGAAGAGAGGCTAACTCTAATCCAATCGTGCAAGCAAAGAGGAAGGAAGATCGATCAGCTAAAAACTCTTGGCTTCTAGTACTTCTTGATATCTTCCCATGGCTTCAGTATGTTCTTGAAGAATAGTGAGAGGCAATTGGTGAAACCAAAGCTGACAGAGCTACAAAGGATGGGTTGTAAAATTCATACGTTGGGAGGTTGCACGGAATGAAAAGAGCATGTAGCCATTTTGCCACGGCCATGATGAAACTCGGTTGGAAGAACACAAGGCTTGATGAAAGAATTAAAAGATTACGGCCATACATCGTCAGAACAAACTGACTCAAATCGAAACTTGAATGGGAAGGCCCGGCTCATCATTCTCATCATCATATGGTAGCCAAATCGGGATGTCTACACCAAACCCTCTGTAGAACTTCTTGAAGAGGTGGCCAATATCGAAATCAAGCTATTATGGCCGATCTGACCTCACCATAGCTCATGCCTTTGTCGAGTTCTTCCTTCTTCACCTCTATATTCCTCATCAAAATTGGAAGAAGGAAACTCGGACTTTTGAGATCGAGCCTCACAAACTTGTGCATATCTGAGTTAAGCCACAGTTGTATTAACCACCAAGGCCCCTTGACGGTATACTGGTTTATTCTTGATAATTGGGCAGACCACAGTACATCGGATGATAAGCGGCTCCTAGCAGATACTTTCCGAGAGAGGATATCCTTGCCCTAATGCTAGGTGCTCTGCCATGAGCTTGTGATTGTAGGTTGGACCACAAGATGACCCATGAAAATGAATCTTTCCGACCACATGTTCGGAAAGGATACGTATTCCCTTTCTTGACGGTGATCCATCTTCAACGTGGTTCGAGAATGTAACCGACCCATCCCATCTGATCTGCTATTTTGGCTAATTTCTTAGAGCCGGCCTCAAGTACTCATAAAGGCTGCATTGATCCAAGCAATTCTAAGGCGGTCAACATGTAAACATCGGCCGAGTGATGGTCATTGGACCATGTCGAATACAAAGGCATTCGGGGCATTGGACCGAAATAAGATCACAGAAATCAGGGTGAATCATTCCTCTCCATTCCGGACAACGAGGCGGTTAGGCATTGATTGAGATCATAAAGCTCCCAATCTCCACCCTTTTCTCGGACACCCTATGGAACCAATTTCTATATCCATAGGCATCTTTGGCCAATTTCTCAAGAGAGTTTGGTATTCCAAGAGGATAAATCACTTATAGATTGTTTGAAGGGTATTTGGTTGGTTTCTTGGCGGATGAAATCAGATGGATCGGGATCACCCATAGGCCCAAGAAAATAGATATTGGGGCAACAATGATGGAATCAAGATTTCACTCCTTATTTCCTAAGAAATCGGACGAAATAAGTTTGAGAAGAAAAGAAATACAAGGTAGCGGCCGATAATTGGAGAGTGGAAACTTGGAAACATACCTCAGGGATGTGGTCGATGGTCGCCATTACAGCCGAAAAATTGGTTTGAATCTGGCGAGGATCGCTTGGGTGATGGCTTGTTGGAGCAGATGGTTTGCTAGGGTTTGGGGCCTTGGCGATGGCGTCATTGTTAAAGTTTAGCTCGAGAAAGAAGGAGAAAACAAAGCAATTTGAGTGGGTTGGAAAAGATCTTTGTTGGGAAGTTATATAAAACTTCAAAAATGGGAGGAAGTGAGTCATCACGTATATCTCGAGGATAGAAACAGGTTCTGGCGTAGTAAACCAATGAACTAGAATTTTGGGATAAAATCATTTTATCCTAAAATTGGGGGGCATGTATTTACACCAAAATTTGGGAGAAGAGCGTGGGAACTCGCAGGCTTCCAAGATTATGCCAATCAAGGAGTCGATTGCGTAAAGATTGATATATGCCGATTCGGATCGACTTTGGGATCGGTTCTCTTTAAATGCGCCTTGACAGATAACGATGATGAGATATGATTGGCATCGAGAAGATACATATCGGACTCTACAAAGAGGAAAGATTAGAGTCAAGTTATCTTAAAATATGAATGTTTTCTTCGTACCAAAGATTGTACCGAGTCGTACTTAAAGTAGGATTCGATTTTTAGGGTCCGGGTATAAATATCAAACCCCGACTATTGTAAAAGACACAATCAATCAAATACAAGTTACTTACTTTTTTGGCTCCAGCCACCCCTTAGGAGTAGGAGTAGAGTAGATCTCGGTGAGTTTTTCAAATAAGTATATGTTGTATCATTCAAATTCGACCTCCTTTGCTTGTACTGTAAAGTATCGTCATGGCTTATACCTCTGTTTGTACGATTGCATCGATCCGGTCGACCTCCACTACAACTCTGGTATAAGTTGGTTATCGACTCTTGTCTAGTTCAAGTAAGGCTGCATCGATCCGATCGACCTCCACTGCTCGAACTAGATTAAGATCAAGTTATCGGCTCTATCTAAGGGTGGCGTTCCTTCGGATAGATTCATTAAGTTACCGATATTGCTTATTGCTTCCATTATTTATTTAATTACAGTAATATCACTTCGCCCGATTGGGATTGATCTAGATTGTCCTTATATCTTGTTTAACCCATCGTTTGTTAATCTAAATTCGATCTAATCTGTACTTTAAACGATGAGTTATGTTTTATCGGTTGTTTTATATCAATCTTAATCGTGCATAGCGTGCGGTTAAGACGTGTCTAATCTTGAGTAGATCTATTGGCTAGCGAAAACCATTCCATGGCCTGTATGATTCTGCCTCACACCCCACTGTTAGCACCGTGGAGCGTGGATCGTTACTTGGTAGATCTGTTTCTGAGAGGGCATGATCTGAACTGTGCGCTATGCCTGAATCGGCTATTTTAGCCGACATCGAGTGCTTTCACGAACAGTTCACGTCACGAGACCGTTGAAGTAGCGATAGGTTGAATGATGTGTTAGCCCCATGATCTTATTATTGTATTATGGCCTGCATGATTCTGCCTCATGCCCCACTGATGTTAGTAATAAGTTTGGGTCGTCGAGTTTATTGTTGTTTCTACGGCCTGCATGATTCTGCCTCATGCTCCACTGGTCATAGCGATAGATGAGATATAATATGTTCATTAGATTTATCTCTATTAAATGGTTGAATGATGATGAACTGTTTCTTTCATAAAGGGGTTCGGTTACTTGCAGTCATTAGCTCAGTATAAACTAATTATTGTTAATATCTTATTGCCATTGACCAATATTTGTCTAAAGAATGATATTCATCCTGAACGCTAATCGATTCTTCTTACACAACCCCATGAGTTTTAACCGATTTATTGTTATGAATATGTTGGAATCGACTATTTAGTCGATCTCCTTTCATATCAGCTCTTAGAGTCGCACATTCGGGACTGTCTGACAACACCAGCATGTTCCGTCCTAAATTACTGATAAACTTTCTCTTCTTATCAATTGCAGGGTCAAATTGACTGGCACATCTTGGGAGGAATACGCAGGATCGACCACCCCTGCGCTGAAGCTAGGCGGATCTACAGCTCCATCGAACGGACCCTTCCGGCTTGCTCGTGTGCCCTCGGCACGGGACGAAAATTCCGTGTCGACACTTTTCAAGAAATCAAACGTTTTAAAGTTTGATCAAAGTTATACAAAAGCACTAACATTTATGATATTATTAAACTAATTATACAATATATTTTGTAGTAAATTTAGTTGGTGACATAAACATTAATATTATTTATTATAGATTTAGTTAAAATTAAATTAGTTTGACTTGCATAAATCTTATAATTGTATTTATTTATGGATAGAGGTAGTAGATGTGTATTTGCTCTCTTTCATTGCATACGCCATGCCAGTGGCACTAGGGACAAAGGGGTTTCGGTGCTTTTGTGGGGACGGCCTGTCGAATCTAGGCCAAGCTAATTCCAGTTTTTATTCTATGATCCGTCAATACAAACTGGCACAGCCTTGTACATGCGGTTCGTTGAAAAAAAACACTTCCTCTAGTTTCCTTTTTTTGTCTCTTCCTCATCCATTTTTGGATTGAAAGGTAGCTTTCAAAGACGGAGTGAAAAAATCATGTCTTTTCTTCTTCATCTTATATACTATATAATTATAAAATAAATTGAAACATGAAAAAAACGCTAAGGGCGTGTTTGGTACCCTTCCCAGCCCAGCCAGGCCAGCTCCAGGCAGCCAGGCTGCATTTGCTCAGGCCAGATGCATGCAACAAGGATTGTTTGGTTGCATGCATCTGTGGAACCAGGCTGGGCTGAGACAGTGTTTGGTTGCATGCATGTGTTTGTAGATTTAAAAAGCACATGCATGGATTATTGTTTGGTTGGCTGCATACAACAAGTTCTAGTCACCTCTTGCATGTAGTGGTAACATTACCACCCACTACTTGAGCATGTGCTTCGGCCCAGCTAGAGTAGACCCCAGGCTCCTTCCCAACATGAACAACATACCAAGCCATAGCTGTACATGTTCTCAGATCAATCAAAAAAACATCATAGGCAATGGACATGTGCTCAGATTAATCAAAATAACATCACAAGCAATGGGCATGTTCTCAGATCAATCAAAAAACATCACATGCAATGAACATGTGCTCAGATCAATCCAAAAACATCACAGGCAATGGACAAGTGCTCAGTTCAATCATAAAGCATCACAGGCAATGGACATGTGCTCAGATTAATAAAAAAACATCACAGGCAATAAGGCAAGTGCTCAGAATGAAATTGTGCAAATCACAGGCACAGGCTGGTGCCCATATCAAGTTCAGAACCACAAGGTTCACATAATTGGCAATGGACTCATGGTCAGATTGCCACCACTAGGTTGATCTAGGTTGTAGGTGTAGGGTTATCTAAGACATTAACTATATGTTAGTGTTAGTAAGTAAGCTATGCAGGATCAGATCAACTGCACAAAAGAGAAGGTCAACCCACTACACATCCACCAGCTGTAGTTAGGTATGCACAAAAGAGGCCACCACTGCACAGGGACAGGCACTGCATCAGAAGACCACCATAATAATGTAGGCACTGCACAAAAGGATCAACCCCAAGCTGTGAAGCCTTCACATGTAGTAGTGCTTGGCCAAGTAGGTCCATAGCCACAGCACACGGTGGGAGTCAGACATCTAGACAAAAGCTGAACCCAAGGCCTTGTTGTCCAGCAGATGGCCATAAGCACACATTAGTGCTTCTTCAGTGAAGCCTGGCACAAACATAACAGCACCATACAGCTCAGGGTGGGAATCCTTAACCTTGGTCGACCTAATGGCATCAGCAACATCCTTCACTGCCTCTGCCATGCCAGTGAACAGAACAACATCCTCTTCTGCCAGCATGGATCTCTTCCTCTTGTCACCAACTCCTCCCTCACTCTTGGTAGCCTTAGGAGTCACAGTCTTGCCACTGTTCAGGATCTCAGTAGCCTCAGTCTTCAGTGAGCTCTCAGCACAGTCAGATGGTGTGCCAAGTGGCTCATTAGAGCCCATAGCCCACTTGCCTGTTGCCTGACCATTGCCAAAGATGACCATCATCTGCTTGTAGTGTTGTATGGGCTTGTTGAGTAGTGGAGCATCATTGGGGTGGTCCTACATAATGAATTGTCCCTTGTTAGCCATAATGACAAAATGTTTCAAAGAGTCATCTAACAAATCAAGTTATAGTATCACAGGTTCTTGCTCACCTTGGTATGACCATTGTAGTGTTCCTCCTCAAGAACAATCATGCAGTTATCCTCATCCCACTGAGCTCCACTAAGGTCCCTTCGCTTGGACAGTTTCACCCACCTCTGCCTCTACTTCCTCAGGTGGTTGTACACCTAGGTACCACTAACTTCATGACCACAGAACTCTTGCAGGGCCTTTGCCACCTTGTTTAGGTGCACTTCTTTGAAGCCCTTATCAGTCCTCACTCTAGTGGTAATGAGCTGGCACATCTGCTTCAGCACAAAGGCAGACATGGGCTCAGTCCACCTCAAAGAGGTCCTCTGCTGAGCAAGAACCTATGATGCTGGTATGAAACCAGTCACATCATCCCCAGCAACCACATTGTCACCAGCCAAAAGACCACCATCCAGTCCAGGGAACACAAGCTCATCAGCAGGCATCATCTCCTCAGTCATAGCCTAATTCATCATTGCACATGCCCAGAGCCTCAGCACAGGTGTATTATGTCAAGAAAAAAACATCATTGCACATGCCCAAAGCCTCAGCATAAGTGTAGTATCACAGAAAATTTATCATCATTGCACATGCCCAAAGCCTCAGCATAAGTGTAGTATCAGATGAAAAAACGGCATTTGTCCATGAATAAAATCACAGCATTTGTCCAGATTCTCAGAACAATTAACATCACAGCATTTGTCCATGAATAAAATGAATTACAGGCAACTTAATGATACATAATAGAACTCTAGATTCTAGAAAGACCCCTATTAGCCCACATGTGATTAGCCCATTCATCCCTCAGAAGTGCCCAGTGACATTGTCATCCATATGAAAGCGAGGATGGAAATTTGATTGTTTGTGTCATTTGGTACCCAAGAGAACTCTTCTAGAATAACCTCATCAACCCCAAAACTAAGGATCTAGTTATGCATTATACAACATGCAAGCACAAGCTTGATTTGTGTCCTCAAGCGATGGAATGGTTTGTTGGTGTCAATGATGCAGCAGTTCTTGAGCCCCAAATGCCCTTTTACTGATTACTCTCAAATTAGAGTGCCTCAAATTATACAACTCTTTTGGGTTGGTTGGGTAGTTCCTATTCCCATATTCTTTAAGATGGCACCTACAACCTCGATAAGGAGGAAGAAATCCAGGCCGACAAGCATATCCAGCATCTACTAAGAAGAATTTGCCTAAAACAAATGTAGAGTTCAATTAGATTCATCATTTTGCAGTTACATTTGCTTCTTATTATCACAGTTGATTTAATTACCTGGTGGAACCCTCAACCCATCATCTCTCTATAATGCATCAGCAAGAATTGTGGCATCATGAGTTGATCCCTCCCAACTAGCCAGCACATAGGTAAATTTCAAGTCAAAGCTAACTGCTGCTAGCACATTTTGTGTGGGGGCATTCTTTCTACCCCTAAATGTAGCTTGCATCTTGGCTGGAACTTTGGCAAATACATGAGTCCCATCAATGGCCCCAATGTAGTCCTACATGGCATCCAAAATTGCATAAATTGACATGAGCTAATGCAACAATATCCTAGCATGACTATATATGCAGTTTTTTTACCTTAAAGTAAGGATACCATCTATGGTTTGTTGCTAATCTTTCTTGGTGTCTCATTGCTTGGAGGTCTAATCATCTCTTGTCTAAGTTCACCAATAGCATACAACACATCTTTAAAATGGCGGTGGACTGTCTCTATAGACCTTCTCAGTTTTGCTTTACAACTCTAAATCGTTGGTTATGACCAACAATATGGAGAAACATTGCAACTTGCTCTTCAACACAAGAATTTATGTTGTCGACAAGTAGCTTCTTAATCCCTAAGCAAGTTGCACAAACTAAAAAAGGGTGCCCTTCTCATTCTAAGCATGTTCACACTCTATATCATTGTAGTTGTAAATTAAGTTCAAGTTCCTTTGGTGCTCCTCATCCCTAATGCTCATTGGACCATAAGCGATGCAGGCCCCGTGACTCTGAAGCATTCTAAGTCTAGCAAACAATGAGGCATACATAGAAGTGATAAGAGAAAGGCTGACCACGAGCAAAAAGAATACGTCTCTTCTCTTCCAAGTCCATCTAGAAAAAATGAATGGAATTTAAGGACAAATGCTCATAATGACAATGTCATCATCATGGACTTGGACAAAAGCTCAGAAAAATGATTCATCATATACTAGAACATGCTAAAAATAAGACTTTCATCATCACAGACTAGGGCAATAGCTCAGAAAAAGGCATCATCATAGACTAAGGCAATAGCTGTCGGGACAAAAGGAATCATCATAGACTTGGACAATAGCTCGAGACAAAATGGCAACTTCATATACTTGCTCATAATCTCACAAAGTAGGACATGCATCCGAATCCAAGAGCATAAGACTCACTATCGCATGCAGATGCAGTTAGGGGAGGCGAGAGGGGAGTAGATATACAAAATACCCACGTCAACAAGCGGTGAGAAGACAAGCAAAAGCCCAACCCAAAGGTGAGGGAGCTTCAGATATGCAAGCACACAAGCAAAGAAAAGAGGATTAGCATACACAAAATAGGATTTTTACTTGAAAAAACAAAGAAAAAATGAGACCTAAGAACAAGGATCCATACCATAATAATGACCAAGAAATCGGATCTGGTGTACTGCAATGAGATCAACAAACAATGGTGACCTAGGGTTTCAAATCGTATGAGAAAAAAATAGAAAGAGAAGGAAAAACTCACTTGCTTGAGAGGGACGCAAATCCACTGCACACTGCAACAAATCGAGAGAGAGGGTAGGCATTAGGAGGCCACGAATCCATCAAGAACACCGAGGGAGGAGGAAGAGGAGGTGGAGCTTACGGTGCATGACAGACGGGAGCGAAAGAAGAAAGAGAGAGGGAGGCGGGAGGAAAGATATATAGGCGGTGAATGGCGGAGCGGGGAGGTAACCCTAGGATCTTTGCGCCATCTTCCAGCGCCGCGGAATCGCTAAGCCTGTGTGAGCTCATGAGAGCTGGAGAGCGAGCCAGTGAAGAAAACGGCCGATTTAGGCGTTCCTCTCATGAGCAGTCGGGAGGGGCTTTTGCACGAGCGGAGCCTAGCTCGGGAGGGTGGCCAGGGAACCAAACATGAGCAGGCTGCATCCCGGGAGCCTGGTTTGCCCTTATGCGGGCAACCAAACACACCCTAAATCTATTTCTCGCTCGAGCAATTCTCGATGTTGTGTCACTCGATTTGTGTGCCGTCAGATTTAGGCCCTGTTTAGTTCCTAAAAATTTTCAATCCAAAATGTCACATCGAATCTTGCGGCACATGCATGGAGCATTAAATGTAGACGAAAAAAAAACTAATTGCACAGTTAGGTTGGAAATCGCGAGACGAATCTTTTAAGCCTAATTAGTCCATGAAAAACCATAAGTGCTACAGTAACCCACATGTGCTAATGACCGATTAATTAGTATCATTAGATTCGTCTCGCAGTTTTCTAATGGGTTCTGTAATTTATTTTTTTATTAATATCCAAAAAAATCTCTCCCGATATCTTTCCAACATATTCGATGTGACACCCAAAAATTTTAGCTCCCGTCGGAACGGAGGCGATGGCCTGCTGTGGGGACCAGGGTGGTGTGGTGCAGCTGAGATGGCGTGCGCCTGCTGTGGGGACTAGGGGGCTGGCTGTGTGCCTGTGTGCTGTACCTAGGTGGTCAGGTGAACACCCGAACGCACTGTGGTCAGGTGCATGCGGATGGATGTGACCCGTCCTGTCATTCATCTCGACCCTAGAATCAATTGTTCAGTAGCAAATTACATCTCATTCAACCATATTTTACTACTTCTACTTGAGTGTAAATTTTATGTTTAATTGGTGTAAATTGATTATTCATAAATAAGAATGATCAGAATTACTTGAACAGTTATATGATTTTTTTTGTTTTTATTTTATTTTCTGTATGTTTTATTTGCTTCTCTTTTGAAATTTTTTAATTTGGCTTTCATAGAAATAATCTGATTATTTTTTTGTTTGTTTAATATTTTTAGATTATTTGGATTTTTTTTGGCTTTTTTATTTTCTGTATGTTTTATTTGGTTTCTCTTTGAAATTTTCTAATTTGGCTTCTATAGAAATAATCTGACTATTTTTTTGATTTGTTTGTGTTATATTTTTGTATTACTTGGATAACTCTTTTGGTTCATTTGATTTGGATCCAACGGTCATGAAATCGTGTGTTGCTACGGTCTATCTTTTCTTTCCAATCGAGTGTCAGGTGGGTTTTTGTCACTCGAGTGTTAGCTGCCCCCGAAACACCCGGCAGCCGGCACTACCGGCCGAAACAATAAATATGTCTGAGTGTTTATTTATTTGCCGAGTGCAATTGATCGGGCACTCGGCAAAGAGCTAATTTGTCGAGTATAGGAAGTAAGACACTCGGCATACATATTACACTCGGTAAAGAACAAGATTTGCCGAGTGTAGACTATAAGACACTCGGCAAAAAATTAACACTCGGCAAAATCGTATCACGTGACCGGCATGTGCGACGGCCGTCTGACGACGTGCCGGCTATTAGCAAAAGTGCAACTTTGCCGAGTGTTTTGCCAAAGCACTCGGCAAAATAATCAGTTTGCCGAGTGCTTAATATTTGACACTCGGCAAACGTGCCATGACCGTTTCCGCTCCGTGACGTACTTTTCTTTGCCGAGTGTCGTTTTCAGCTCTCGGCAAAGTCTTTGACGAGTGCCCGACAGAAAACATTCGGCAAAGACGCTGTTCGCCGGTACTGTAGCTGCCGTGTGCTCTTTGCCAAGTGTTTTTCGGGCTTTGCTGAGTGTTCGTGGCACACGGCAAAACTACTGTTTCCGGTAGTGCGGGTAGACATACCGCCGCTTAATACACCTATACGTATTTATCTTAGATACAAACCCATGCGAGCTCTATCTTTATAAACATTTGGTATATGTAATGAGCTGCTGGCACATTGAGATTGACAAAAGGACCTGTTCTTATGCTGGTGTCAAGTAATTACATGAACTAATTAAAAGCCTGCAGCCGTAGTGAATAGGTCCAAAGTCGTTATAGATTGACAAACTCTATGTCTATAAATAAAATAAATAAATCTAGAGAAACACAAATTTACCGTGTACACAAATAATTCCACCGCGCAAGGAACGCAAGCGAACGAGCCAAGCTCGATCATCATGTAGTCTTCTTGGTTCCATGTGTAATCAGCCATTAGTCGAGATACCTGTGGTTTTATACGCGCGCGAGACAAATGCGAGAGCTAGCTAGCAATGCAATTTGCATTGGATGTTGCATCTTCATTATCTTTTTTTTTTTTTTTGGATGTTGCATCCAGATCCATCGTCCGACCGGTCAGCATACGTACGATCGACAGCGATGATGATGATGATGTCGATGACCAAAAATAATCCTATACGCAAAGACGTGACATGCCGGGGATGGATGCATGGATCGGATCATTGATCGGCCGGTCGTCGTCTTAATTGGCACCGCATCGACGACGACGACGACGACCCTTGTGGACATGCGATCGAGACGTCGCCTTCTGGATGGGATCCAGAGCTAGCTAGCTACGCATCGCATCGCATCGGGCGACACGGCGTGTTTTTGTCTCGTGTTCTAGCCGTGCGTACGTGCTCCATGCCTCCATCCATGCGTGTCGTTGTTGATCGCCGCGTGCGCAACTGGCGCGGGTCATCATCATGCATTCATCCACCACGAACTGATCGTGATCGTGCCGCGCGCGCTCGTGGCCCGGCCCCACTACTGCCTGCTCTTCAGCAATACTCCCTCCGTCCCATTGAGTTTGTCGCTCGGGAAGCGGGATTGTGAGGGGGGCACGGTTTTCAAACGACAAACTCAATGGGACGGAGGGAGTACGTACTAATTTCGCACTATCTATTAACGGTAATGATACGGACGCCCGTCCCGTCCGGACCTGCACGACTCGACCGAGCGCCTTATCCGTATCCCATCCCGTCCCGTGACTCCCGCGCCGACTCTCTCTCTCCGCTCGCCCGCTCCTCCGCACCCACTCCGCTGCCGCGCCGCGCGCCGTTCTCCGGGCCGCCACATCCGCGTGCTAGGTCGCTGCTGCCCCTCCCTCCCTCCCCCCCTCCGCGACCCCCACCGGAGACGAGGATGGTGGCGGCGGCGGCTTCGACGAGGTAGGTCGGTCCTCTGGATCTGAGCCCTCATCCTCCTCATCTCGATCTAAGCCCTCCTCCTCTTCCTCTGGATTTAAGGGACGCGGTGGTGGCTAGGGTTCCGACGAGCTTTGATGTCCTTCCCTACTCCCTCTGGCGAGCTCGGAGGTGATGGGCCAGGGCTGGAGTAGCCTCTACCTCGAACCCATCCCCTTGCTGTTTTTGTCTGCCTTTTTGCTTATTTCTTCGTGTTGCAACAGATGATTTTCGAATGTTGTAATGGGATTTTTGGGTTGTTGCAACAAATGTTTTTTCGAATGGTCCCATTTTCCATGTTTCATGGTTGATTTTTTCGATGTTGCAACACATAATTTTCGATGTTGCGGTACATAATTTTCGAATGTTGTGGCACATTTTTCGATGTTGCAGTACATATTTTTCGACGTTTGCATTACTTGTTTTTTTCGATGTTGCAGTACATGTTTTTGTGATGTTGCAGCACGTAATTTTCGATGTTGCAGTACATGTTTTTCGATGTTGTAGTACATATTTTTGCAATGTTGCAGTATTCATATTGCGATGTTGCACTACATAGTTTCTTCATATGTTTACGATGTTGCACTTGAAATATTTTCGTGCTCTTGGGATAGGGGGCACGCCGGGGAACGGGGTGATCGGGGGCGTGCGGGTTCCGTTCTATTCCCGCGGCGGGACAGGGCGGTTTTGGGATGCGGGGAGCGGCGTTCCGTTCTATTCTCGCGGGGGTTGAGAAGGGCGGCGTTCCGTTCACGTTCTATTTCGGGGCGGGTGGGTTTGGGAGGGTGCGGTGCGAAGGGCCCAGCGTTCGGACGCGTCTCGCGCGCCGGACGTCCGGGCGCTAAGAAGACTGATCTATTAATGATATGATTAGACCTGTTTTATTGTCATTTTCGGAATACAGACGCTTTATCGATCTTCTGTGCATATGCAGGGGACGGATCTAGTGGTGGTGGGACGGGAGAGCGGTGGGAGGAAGGGGTTTAGAGGTTGAAGATAACTTGAGTCTCCCTCAATAAATTTTTAGATCCATTGCTACATATACGTCTACAAACACGCTCACCATGCTATGGCAGTAGATATCTATACATAGATAGACGAGAAGTCATTACAGAGGATTCTTTTTTTTCTACAGATATAGAAAGAATAATTAGCAGAAAATATGAACACT
This sequence comes from Miscanthus lutarioriparius, assembly GCA_904845875.1. Lineage (NCBI taxonomy): Eukaryota > Viridiplantae > Streptophyta > Magnoliopsida > Poales > Poaceae > Miscanthus > Miscanthus lutarioriparius. The sequence continues at coordinate 82,682,717 of CAJGYO010000018.1, forward strand.
TGTGTTCGAAAAGTCATCCAATCTTCTATGTGTGGTACACGACTTTCTCTGATCTATCCTCTGCACTCTAATAGACCGGTCCATAGAAGGGGGTGCACCATCCACCTAATGGACTAAGGTTACCACAGATCGCGACAAATGGTTATCTTACATATAGACACTATTAATTTAGTGAACCTAATAACATAACGTGCCAAATTAATATGTTGGTCTAAAATCACATTCCAACATAATGAATATAGATGACTTTGTTTAATCGTGGGGGCAAAATCATAATTTCAAACTTGTCGAAAGTGAGGCTTTCATTCACACTCTATTGGCCAATCTCAGTTCACAAGAAATTATGTTGTGTTTGATAAATGCAAACAAAAAACTTTATCAATCGGTTGTGTTTAGGGAATATGCAGGCTCTGGTTCTAAGCACAATTGCAGCAAAGTGACGACCTAAAGGGCCTATTGATGTAGGCATGCCATAATCTAGAGTCGACGTCATGCATTTTTCCGCCTCTCATGGATGAACTTCTACCTTTATAATTGGCAATAATGTTCTTTCTACATACCGTGTATTTTGTTACTCAAGTTTGGATGTGCTCTTGGTACCACTGGCTACATCTTGTAGTATTTGTGAACTGATTCATTTTCTTTGAGTATGTTCAAGCCAGAATTTCTTCAATGTGCAGCACTTCTGGGTGTTCTGAAAAACAAGATGTCTTCGGAGACCTTTATATTAGTAAGTGAGTTGGCTCTAATTAACTAGCTAACTGAAGAAACAAGAAGTGAGACTTAGCAAAGCCCAATTAATGGCTAATTGCTATGTGACTATTATATTTTGCTCAATGCTCACTGTTTTAATTAGAAGAGACGCTTTCCCTGTTGTACTTCTCAATTTTCTCTCTTATTAATATGCTAACTTAAAGACCAAACCTGAAAAAAAAAATTCTGTTGACCTAAAAGGATTGCTATCATTTGAAAATAATTTAGAGGATGGAAAACTGAAAGGTCCTGCCGAACTGAAAGAGATGTTCTTAGATAATCGTGGCCAGTGGGCTTCATTTTAGTTGGGCTTTCAAACTAATCGAATTTAAAATTTGAAAGAGCCCAGTGGTGGTGGGTGGGGAGCAAGCAGCGAGCTCCAAGACTGGGAGCAAAGAGGAGCAGGTCACATTTGCCAAAAACAAATTCAAACGGCCATGGAAAAGATGGCGAAAAAAAAGAAGCTGATGGAGACTGCACCTCAAGAATAGCAGTTATGGTGGGGGCTTTGGATCTGCGCAGAGATTTTCTTGGAGTTGTTTTTTTGTGAGTGTGCGTGGGTTCTTTCTTTCTATATATATATTTTTTATATATATAAGAGAGTGTGCGTGGTTTCTTTCTTTTTTGATATATTTTATATATATGTAGAGAGAGGTGCGTGGTTGCAGTAGTAACAAAAAGAATTTAGTTGTTCAATGATTTTGTCATGTTCTCTTAATGAAATACACGCAAAGCGCGTTCTTGAAAAAAAATGATTTTGTTGTGTTGTTTACGTGCTTTCTCTTTAATCTCCCTCGATTTTCCAGGTGATGTTTATTGTTGTACAAGATCGTGATAACCAGTAGAAGGGGAGAGGATACTTAAAAGAGAGATTGGAATGAATACAAGGTGATCCTCCATTTTCTCCTGTCCTGTGATTCATTGGAGTCTTTTCTGGAAGAGGGCTCATGAAGATCTTCTTGATGCAAAAGATAATCTCTCCCACACTAATAGGAGATGGTTTTTATGACAAATAATATTCCCATTATTGGTGCAGAATAGTAATAGGATAAGGTTTGTAATAATTTGTCGCTTTTTTTTTCTTTATCAGCTTCCCTGAGGCAAAGTAGAGCAACAGCAACTTTGCTACCAGCTGGTTGAAACTTCAAACCCTGTTATTTTCAGTTCATTTACAGGAATTTTAGTCTGGTCAATGAGACTGCAAATGCTGCTCAAGCTATTAGAGTTTAGTTACAACAAAATGTCATAATCTCTCTGGTCAATAGCAGTAGTAGTACACCCAACTTGTCATCAATTGCATCAGAAAGGTTTGGTAAGGTGTCACTTTGATGGATCCCCTCTGAGCAACAATACGCTTGACTCTTGTTTTGCCTTTTGTTCTCATGTTACTATGTTAAAGCCAAGAAAAAAGAACAAAATGTGTTAAGATTTGGCATGAGGCCATAGGTGATAAACAATTGCAAATGGTGATAGATGCTGCTTCAGCTGTGAAGGTGATGCCCAATTTGGCTACAAATGGTTGTTGCAATCATTGCTCAATCCTAGCTCCTTGTTTAGCCAACAATTAATCCTTCCTCACTTCTTTATTTATTATTCATTATAGGTTCTAGAAAGCAGTATGACTACCGGAGCACCTACTCTGCTACTCAACATGTTGTTTAGGCAAAAAATTATCTGTAGGATGTAAAGATACAGGATACATGCCAGGATGAAATACATAATTTTTTTACACACAAGCATTTCTTTTATATATACTGCTGATCATGACTAATCTTCTCATGTAGATTATACAAATACACAAATTATAGAAATAGAGGTAGGATACCTGCCAGATATATACACAAATCAGCTTCCTTCAGTTATCTTCCTATATACAGGCATCTTATCTTGGCTTCTCTTATTACTTGATATGATCATCTCACAGAAAATCACAGTTAACAATACACTAATTGCAACATAAGTTTGAAACAGGAGTGCGTAGTGGACTAGAAGCGTACTTTGAATGGCACCAGCAATCCCCAAGGATAAGGGATTCCATCAGATTTCCTTTCCTGGTGTCACCTGCTCTTCCAACACGCACATAAACCAATGGCAAATGATCTGGGTGACGATTACTGTATCTTAATCCTGCCCCACACTCCACTCAGTATGCAGAAACAGTGTGTTCCAAATCAGAGCAGCGCCTGTAGTTTTGCTCATACAAATATATACAATAATATTATGCTCGTCTACATCCCCCAAGATTCTTCCTTGGTGCATACAGGCTTGGACCTTGGACCATTCTTCGTGTACTCCATCGAACACGCGCCCCATACTTGTTCCTTTTAGGCAGAACAATACAATACTTTGATCCCCTTCCCTGAACTTTTTGGCTAAGATCAAGAGCATGCACGGTGTAATAATGCAAAAGAGAGTTGGGCGCGTGCACTGACCGAAAGGCATTTTTGCTATGAAGAATCACATGTAGATCAACTCAAATCTTTGCTGATAGAAACTAGGTAAGTGATCAGGTCAAAGAACCACATGCAGATCAACATAGTGGTCCAACATCCAGCACCCTGCAAAACCATAAACTAAGCCTAATGATATGTGACTGTGCCAAGTGATTATGCTTAATGGTTTTCAGCTGAAAGACACAAGATGATGATGAAGGCTTAGACTCTCAGCAAGCACACAATAGGTGGTTAAAGCATAATCAACCTTGCAAAGTATGTGAAGGAGAGACTGGAAGGCAGTAAAGTACCACTTGTGCAATGCAAACACAAGTGTTTCTGGTTTCCTCTTCTTTGTTTCCCCCTTAAGACAAGGTAAAACAGACTATTCACCAAAGAAGGCTGTTAAAAACTACAGCAGGAGAAATATGTGTTAAATATTACTGCAGAAGACACTGCATAGCTTTAAGTGATGAATCATTTCATTTTAGAATGTGAGTCTAGGTAATGGTCAAAACTTTAAGATCCGAATGAGCATAAATTTCATACCAAATTCAAAACATTTACATATTATAAGATCTCAAGGACAAGGCACATATGTAGAAAGCTAAGATTGATTCTTCACATGAATGTTTTACAGGTGCGAATGTGAACGTTTGGGCAAAACAAGATAATTGAAAAACTTGAACAAACTGTGCAGCAGTCATGACAAATTGTCCAAAATTATGACATTCCAAATAATATGTTGGTTTCACAAAAAAGAATCTTTATAAGACTACCTTGTGGCATTGGCTAAAAGGATTCAATATGGTTGACAGTTTCATTCAAGATACATAGTAAGATGCAGTCGCGACATGCCAAACTGAAGCATGCAAAGCAAAAGCATTTTTCTTTCTTGAAATCGAAGTGACAAATTACACAGAGAAGTCAAAATCACGTAGATAAATATGTAACACGATATAGTCTTCAACATATGCATTCCGATGATAAAATAAAAGGAAGAATATGATTCATTGATATCCATCAATCAAAGGGTACAACAGGGTGACTGGCCAGTCAGTTTTCTGTTACATTACTCCACCCCAAAGGGAGAGAAAAAATCTGACCTCAAATTGCTTCTCCAGTACGAACAGACACAAGGAAATCAAAAGAATTTGATCCAACATTTCTCTTGCACCAAAACAGTGCACACCAAAAAACTTGTGCCGTGGTACCAAAACTCCAGAGATCCAGGTTGGGATCTCGCTCTATCAAACACAAGTACACAACTCCAGTCTCCATATGAACCAATCACGCAGGCAGGAAACAAACGAAGAAAGGATCGATCACAAGACGAATAACCATCCACGTTTGTAGCACACGAGCGTGATCACCGTCGCCGCCGACCACACAGCCACAACCCACCTGGCCGCAAGCAATGCTGCCTCCTTCATGGCAACAGACCATCCAACAAGCCAGTACAGCCCCTTCACGCCCTCAAAGAAGTCCTCCCCTTGCACCCGCCACAATGCAAGCAGCGACAGCACGAGCAGTGGCGGTGCAACGAGCTGCGTGGCCACAGCGCAGAGGTGGTGGTTGTGCAAGAAAACCTTGGCCCGCCCGTACTCGGTGTCTGGCGCGCGGCTCGCGTGCAGACGCTGGTACCAGCAGAACACAGCCTCATTGAGGTACATCTGCACGGCCGGCCGCGCCGCCAGCAGCTGCAGCCCAGCCGCAGCGGCGAGCAACGTCGCCTCCTGCTCCGCGCCATCCACGAACCCGCAGCATCGTAGGATCGTGGCCACAGAGGAGACGATGACGGCAAGGTGGAGGAGGAGGCGCGCCGGCGCAGACGACGAGAGCACGGCGAGCCCGGTGCGAGGCTGGTCGGTGCCGAGCCAGAACGCGCGCGCGAACCGCGCGGCCGGGAGCGCGGCGAGCGACGCGAGCGCGCCGGCGAAGGGGCTGGAAGAGAGCAGGGTGGTCACGAGGAGAGCGCCGAGCGCGGCGGCGAGCAGCGCGGGGCGCGGCGACGGGACGACGACGTGGCGGAGGAGCGCGACGAAGAGGTAGGCCGTGGGGACGAGCGGCGCGAGCGGGGATGCCGCGGTGGCGGCCGGGAGCAGCAGCGCGGGCGGCAGCAGCGCGAGCGGGAGGAGGAGCGCGAGGTGGTAGGCGGCGAAGTGCGGGCGGGAGGCGAGCGTGGCGTGGGAGAGGCGGAGGCGGTAGAGCTGCGCGGAGGTGGCGTCGAACGGGTCCTTGTCCTTGGCGGCGCCGCGCTTGGAGGAACCCGGGGCGGGGCCGGCGTTGGAACCCGGCGGGCGGAGGACGGCGCGCGGGGTGTTGGAGGGGACGGCGTCCGGGTGGATGTAGGTGTGGAGGGCGTAGAGGAAGAGGGAGGGGAGGTGGAGGAAGTGGACGGCGGCGGCGAGCGCGAGCGCCGCGGCCGCGTGGAGGAGCGCCGGCGGGATCGGGACGGGGAAGGGGAATAACACGGCCATCGCCGGCGGCCGGAGCTGGTGGGTGGGTGGATCACTGGATCTGACTGAGTGGTGGGTCGGCGGAGAAAGCAGGGATGCTGCACCTGCACAGGAGAGTGGAGTGGGAGATGGACGAAGGGCTTGGATGGGCTTTGGGCCAAAGGCCTGTGGGCTTCAGATCTGAGCTATTCCTGTTAGGACGCATGTGCAGACGTGATTGGTGTTAATGTATTATTAACCGCATGTTAAAAAAAAACTCACCATTTTTTTCTCAGAAAAAAAATATTTTTTTATAACAATAATAATAACTTCTGCCAGGACCATGTGCAGATGCGATTGGTATTAACGTATTATTATCGCATGGCACTTCTATTGTTCGAAAAAAACATCACTTTAGACGAGTGCTATCTACTATAGTTTTACATCTAAAAGTAGTTGAGAATGCAAGGAGCAAGGGCATGCACCTTAATAGAAAAAAAAATGTGAAAAACGTGGATCATGTCATAGCTAAACGTGAATCGAACAATACATAATTTCAGGTGTATACTTTCAACTTTAAAGCATGATGAAAGTAGCAGACAGTGGTAGTGTACCAGTGCCACCAACAAAATATACGCACAAAAGGCAATACCCCCCACTGAAACAACAAATCGTGCTACATCGTTTTATGTTCCCAATTCCAATTCAAGCAGACAAAAGTTGGGAATACGCACCTAAACATTCCACAAAAGCACAGGAGTGGCACATAGATATTATTATTATTATTGTTTACCATACAATTGCATACACTAATCACAGAGAGCCTCCTCAATGTCTGGAGTGAAGAGTAGCAAAAAAAAAGCTCATGGCAGTTTATTTATTTCAGGTGAGCCAAAATGAATAGAAAGTTCAGAGACTGAATAATGGTACAGCAGGTCTAACTTTCATTCTGTTTAATGCAGAGGCCGAGCTCACTCTCCGCTCAGGATGGGGTTGATCAGTGGCTTCATCTGAGCAAGGTAAACGATTGCATACCTACAGAGAAACATTAGTACATGATTAGCGAAAGAATGGAGGAGCCCCAATACCACCAGAGTGTTGATTGAGCAAAGAAAACTGAATGATACAGGGATGAGAGTGTAAGTAGCAGAAAGTAGGTTTCATCTTTTGGGATTTTTTTCAAGAAACTTCTACAGATCCTTTTGATGTCATTTCCATGTTTCCAACTAGTAGATGACTACTATTACATGTTCACCCTGGAAAGCAGGAACAAAAACACCCCAATAAAAAGGCGCAGTGCGAAAGTGTGAACTATTGTCTCCAGCACATCCTTCGTCTAGTCAATTAAGAATCAAATACTTTGTAAAAAAATGAATTCATAACAAACTCTTCAGTATCATGTTATTTGCATGATCAATACAATTTAAAGTGGGTGCATGTTTAGTGCAAGAACTAGTAAAAATGAATGCATAACAAACTTTCCAGTATCATGTTATTTGCATGATCAATAGAATTTAAAGTGGGCGCATGTATAGTACAAGAACTAGTTGAAAGATTGTTTACCACGATCAACAGCATGATGAAATTATTATCTTTAAAAAAAAAGATTTAACTGTACATTACTGGGACACTAGTGACTATCCCATTATATTAACCCAGTTGTGTTGTTGGCTTTACAAAACACTGTTTAGTTCATATGGGATTGGGATCCTATCGTCCTAGTCATTTTAAAATATGCTATTAACCATAAGGCGTCAGGTTACATACTTTTGCTATTCATGACTTCATATTATGTAAGCGACCTAAATATCCACATGCGCCCAATTGTCAGTTACTATTTGAGCTGTTAGTAACCTTAACAGCCAGATACAACTTTATGAAGTAAAAGAAAGCATGGATAGGAACTTACATCATCCAACAACAAATTACAGCTGTAGTCACCAAGGTCAAATGGAATCTGCACAACATAGGTCACAAAAGTTGAATCAATATACTATAATTTCAGGCATTTATAAATTAGTCAACAGTTACAAATAAAGACCCTCATAACCTGTCATTTCTGAAACACCCCAAAACTGTTACAAGACAAAGGTAATAGTGGCCAGATGGTGACACAAAAGTTGGAGGATGATTGTTGAAGATAAGTAAAATCTCTCAAAGATAGAACATAAGAAAAACAAATGGGTATGTTTGCAGTAATAATAACTAAGAAGCTGAATTGGGGATATATGATATCCATGAAAGCACATAAGTGAAACTGTGACAGTGATTTAAAGCAACCACATAAACCTAACAGGCTACAGTTCTTCCCTTCAGATCCCAAATCTACGCAGTGAGGAGAAACCCAAATCTATGCAGTGAGGAGAAATTTCTTTTACCAATTTTAAGGGGTGAAAAAGCAGCACATAAGTACTGAAATATTATAAAACAAGCTAATGTGAGCACACACCTATTACCATAGCCAATGATGCTATTCTAAGGTTCATGCTTCACATACATATGTGCCACTCTTAGGCCCCATGCCCCCACTAGATCTCAAAATGCATGAACTCCCGCTGTTCACATGTAGTCGCATATACAGGTGGCTAAATTGTGCTCCGTATTCAGAGTTAACCCATGGAAGTTTAACCAAGGCTCTTCCATACCAAATTTTGGACAAGATCTGGCATTAACCTGTCAAAACTGAACCAACTAGCCTAACATATTTGAGCCCGTCAAATTGACCAGTAATGTTCGTCTGTAGTAACATTTGTGCATAACTTTTAGGAGTCTTATCATTTGTCCTTGAGCAATGTAACTAAACTGTGCGTGAGTAACAAAAACTAACCCCAAACTTAGACACTAAATTAAATACTTTTACTACGTGACGAATTACAAGCTAAGTATAACAAGTCTAGGTCTCCTAGAACAATGTTTGAGGCTTTTTTCCCATCTACAGAACCTACAACCTGAGTCCAGTCAGCTTGATTGCAATGGAAGGCACGTCATGGGATCTCATAAAGAAAAATCTTCTCTAAAACTAGGCAATACCCAAATCTAGATCGTGATCCCTAACCCAACATCACCGCAATCGATCGATCTGCGGTCAAACCCGCCAAATCTCGCACGCGGGGTCCCAAGTCCCAAATCCTCATGCCTAATTCCAAGCCCGCAAGCGCACCATGCCGGATCACTGACCGGCGGGATCGAATCGAAGGGGAGGGAGGGTGGGAGCGGGACGTACAGGTTTGTGGAGGGCCCGCGGTTGCAGCAGAGGAGCGTGAAGAGGGATGCGGCGACGCCGGCGAGGAGGAAGATGAGCGTGGTCACCCAGAACCCCATGGTCGTCGTCGGCAGCGGCCTCGGCGAGCTACTCCGGCGGCTGCTGCTTCTCGCTCCCTCTCGCTGGATCGCTCGGTCGGGGAGGAAGACGCGACAGGTGCTGCAGGGGAAGGAGATGGTGGGGTGGAGCTGCTGCCAGCCACGTCACGTGCGTGCTTCTGGATCGTAATAATTCGTTTACGGGCTCGAGATGGACTTGCAAAGAGATACTGACCTGGGCTTGGAGGGCAAGACACTATGGGCTTTTTGGGCCGGGGTGGTTTCACATTTTGTTGCAGTCGATTATTTTATATATTTGTATATAATTAGTTTTTCGGGACGTCTAGCGCCCACACGTCCGACGCCAGCAGCGCGTCCGGACGCCCCGTGTCGACTGCCCACCCCGTGTCCGGCTTTCCTATGCAGCGTGCTCCTTTTCCGTGCCTCTATCGTTGGGTCCCGATTTGTGATTGCGCTTCGTGGGGGGTAAATCATCGCGCCCGCGACCCATCGGGGCAAACAACGATGGGCCACGCTGGTCGCGCACTGCTGCTGCCCGCATGTCTGCTTTGGCGTGTGATCTTTCTTCTTGATCGGCAGTATGGATGCAGCTGAGTAGCCAAGCATGGATGTTCATGCTCCACGCATGTTGCCACGTCCATGGATACAGCTTTGTGCTCCCCGCTTACTCTCGCGCCCGCTTGGCTTCCCACGTGCAAGTGGGGACCGCTGCTGAAAGGTCATAATGGCTAGAGATGGGTGAATAGCCTAATAAAATTTCTACAACAACACTTAACAAAATGATTAGACAATTATGAGGCGAAGCGAGTTTTGCACTAGCCTACCAAAATGCAAGCCACCTACCATAATTCTAGTTTAGATGGAGTATATCCACACAATAGCTATATCACTACACTAAGTTAATGTGCTCTCAAAATCTAATTAAAAAGCCACACTAACCAAACTAACAAGCTCTCACAACTAGTTACACTAAAGAGCTTGACAACTAGTTTGCGGTAATATAAAGAGTAGGCAAGAAGATTATACCGCCGTGTAGATGTATGAACCAATCAATCACAAGTGTGGATAACAATGAAGACCAATCACCTCGGAATCAAATGATGAACACAATGATTTTTACCGAGGTTCACTTGCTTGCCGGCAAGCTACTCCTCGTTGTGGCGATTCACTCACTTGGAGGTTCACGCGCTAATTGGCATCACACGTCAAACCCTCAATGGGTGCCGCACAACCAACACAAGATGAGGATCACACAAGCCACGAGCAATCCACTAGAGTACCTTTTGCCTCTCCGCCGGGGAAAGGTCAAGAACCCCTCACAATCACCATGATCGGAGCCGGAGACAATCACCACCCTCCGCTCGACGATCCTCGCTGCTCCAAGCCGTCTAGGTGGCGGCAACCACCAAGAGTAACAAGCAAACCCCGCAGCGAAACACGAACACCAAGTGCCTCTAGATACAAACACTCAAGCAATGCACTTGGATTCTCTCCAAATCTCACAAAGATGTTTAATCTATGATGAAAATGAGTAGGAGGGCTTTGGCTAAGCTCACAAGGTTGCTATGTCAATGCAAATGGCCAAGCATCTGAGCTTGAGCCGGCCATGGGGCTTAAATAGAATCCCCCACGAAATAGAGCCATTGTACCCCTTCACTGGGTACAGCGCGGGGTGACCGGACGCTCCGGTCAAACTGACCGGACTTAGAACCTAGCGTCCGGTCGCCCGATGTCAGCCACGTGTCGCACTGCATTCAATAGGAGTCGTCTGATCTCAATGGTCGTTTGTTGACCGGACGCTCCGCTACAACTGACTGGACGCTCAGCCTCCAGCGTCTGGTCATTTCTAGTAAGGTTCCAGAAACGACTTTCTTCGACCGGACGCGTCCGGTCATGCTTGACCGGACCCTACCAGCGTTCGATCACACTATGACTTCTTACTGTGCCGCCCGACAACATGACTAGACCCAGACCCTTAGCGTCCGGTCTGTCCATGACCCAGCGTCCGGTCATTCACCGACGCTGGCATCTTCACTGCCATACATGACCGGACGCGCCGGTCCCCTAGAGGTTCAACGTCCGGTCACTGTATAGCCAGCGACACTATCTCCTTTTCACCTCTAACTTCTTCATACTTGCTCAAATGTGCCAACCACCAAGTGTATCACCTTGTGCACATGTGTTAGCATATTTTCACAACCATTTTTAAGGGTGTTAGCACTCCACTAGATCCTAAATGCATATACAATGAGTTAGAGCATCTAGTGGCACTTTGATAACCGCATTTCGATACGAGTTTCACCTCTCTTAATAGTACGGCTATCAAACCTAAATGTGATCACACTCTCTAAGTGTCTTGATCACCAAAATAAAATAGCTCATACAAAATATACCTTTGCCTTGAGCTTTTTGTTTTTCTCTTTCTTTTTTTTCTAAGTCGAAGCACTTGATCATCACCATGCCATCATCATCATCATGCTATGATCTTCATTTGCTTCACCACTTGGAGTGTGCTACCTATCTCATGATCACTTGATAAACTAGGTTAGCACTTAGGGTTTCATCAATTTACCAAAACCAAACTGGAGCTTTCAGCTACGCCCAAGGGGACCACCTCTGCCTGCGCCAGCTGATGAAACACTTACATAAAGCATTTGCTACAACATACGTCCGAAATAGATTAAACATTTACAATATATGCTTGCAACATATGTTTATTGGCACTGCAACATATGCAACATCTAGATAAAACACTTGTAACATACGTTTGAAACAACTAAAATATTTGATACATCCACTTACAACATGCGTGTATAGCCAGTGCAACATATGCAACATTCAGATAAAACACTTGCAACAGACATTTTAAAATAGTTGAAACATACACTTGCAACATACGTGTATAGTTATTACAACATGTGCAATACTAGATCTACTTTTCCAACATCCAGATAAAACATATGCAACATACATCTAAAACATATAAAACATATGGTAGCAACATGTGCCCACGGTCGATAGGCGGATGGATCGCGACACAGCGGGAGGCATGAGGCGCGGGCGAGGGTGCGCGACGCGAGGCACGAGGCGCGTGACGCGAGGTGCGAGGGCAGGCGTGTCCGTCCTGTCCTTTGGCGCAAGGCACGAGGCGCGAGGGCACGCGACGATGTGTGCTTGTTGTTGTCCCGTCTCCTGTGTCTACTAGTCATGTGATCCCATCTTAGGCTCTTGGCATTTTCCCTAGCGGTGATGATCGTGATCAAAACAACAAGACTCGACTGACAGACCGATGGCATCGGTGACTTGGTGTCTAGGATACCACCGTCGACCAAGAGGTAGTGTAGAGACAAGCGCGACACTATGGCCATGACTGTGATCGGTGAAAGACACTACCGAAAATAGCAGGTTTGCCGAGTGCATTCTATCGGACACTCGACAAACAAGCTCTATGCCGAGTGCTGCAAAAAACACACTCGGCAAAATAATGGCACTCGGCAAACAAACTCTTTGCCGAGTGCTGGAAAAAAAACACTCGGCAACCTAAGAAAAAACACTCGGCAAAAAAGAGACTCGGCAAAAAACCGCCACGTGGACATCCATCAGTTAGTGTGTCGACTATTAGTAGTTTGCCGAGTGTCCGTTAGTGGCACTCGGCAAAAATAAGTTTGCCGAGTGTTTTTTTCCAGCACTCGACAAAGAAATAATTTTGCCGAGTATTTTTTTTACACTCGGCAAATAAATAAGTTTTTTTTCTCTTCTAGCCTTGAAACTTTTTCTACTGTCCACATACAACATGTGGTACTCCATGTTAAGATTTGATATATTTCTGGATCCGTTTGCTATATTTAATTAATTTATTACATTTCAAGGAATTTTTTGGTATAAGTCAAATTTGAACTACAAGTGATTCAAATAATAGAATAAAATGAGTAGAAAAATGATATTCAAGTTATTGAGTCCGGTGTGAGGCCTTACCTAGGAAATGAAAAGAAATTTCGAACATCTTGTTCAGAAAATACGACCACTAACGTGTGGCCGAATGGTTTTTAAATTCTAAAAAAGCAATCGAAGGCTAAAAATCATGAGATTTGTCAAGATCTCATGATATCATACATGGAGGTCATGGTAAAAAATTGAGAAGGTTTCAAACAATCTTTTACGTACGATGTTTACAAACCGAAGTATCTTAGAAGAAGAAACACAGCGTTGAGAAGGATTCGGTAAGATTTGGAGTCAAAGTGATGGTTGAATTGGGGTTTGACTTCCAAACTTTTTGTATAGGCAATAGAGAACATAGATTGGTTCTTGTGTAATTTTAGTAATTTTTGGGATCCATTTGATAATTTTAATTTATTAAGTGCAATTATAGAATTTTAATTGATATACATTGAATTTGAGCGACAACTGCATGAAATAATAAGTTTTTTTCACTTCTGATCTCCAAACTTTTTCTACTCTCTACATATAACATATGGTACTCCATGTTAAGATTTGGTATATTTTTAGGTCCGTTTGCTATATTTAATTAATTTATTGTATTTCAAGGAATTTTTTGGTATAAGCCAAATTTGAACTGCAAGTGATTCAAATAATAGAATAAAATGAGTAGAAAAATGATGTTCATGTTATTGACTTTGGTGTGATGCCTTACCTAGGAAATGAAAAGAATTTTCAAACATCTTGTTCAGGAAACACGACCACGAACGTGTGGCTGAATGATTTTTAAATTCTAAAAAAAGCAAACGAAGTATGAAAATCATGAGATTTGTCAAGATCTCATGATATCATACGTGGAGGCCATGGTAAAAAATTGAGAAGGTTTCGCACAATTTGTCATGTACGATGTTTACAAACCGAAGTATCTCAAAAGAAGAATCGTAGTGTTGAGGAGGATTCGGTAAGATTTGGAGTCAAAGTGACGGTCAAAGTGGGGTTTGACTTCAAAACTTTTTGTATAGGCAATAGAGAACATAGATTGTTTCATGTGTAATTTTTGATATTTTTTGGATCCATTTGATAATTTTAATTTATTAAGTGCAATTATAGAATTTTAATTGATATACATTAAATTTGAGCGACAACTGCATGAAATAATAAGTTTTTTTTCACTTCTAGCCTTAAAACTTTTTCTACTCTCCACATACAACATGTGGTACTCCATGTTAAGATTTGGTATATTTCTAGATCCGTTTGCTATATTTAATTAATTTATTGCATTTCAAATAAATTTTTTGGTATAAGACAAATTTGAACTGCAAGTGATTCAAATAATAGAATAAAATAAGTAGAAAAATAATATTGATGTTATTGAGTCCGGTGTGAGGCCTTACCCGAGAAATAAAAAGAAATTTCAAACATCTTGTTCAGAAAACACGACCACGAACGTGTGGCCGAATGGTTTTTAAATTCTAAAAAAAGCAAACGAAGTCTGAAAATCATGAGATTTGTCAAGATATTGTGATATCATAAGTGGAGGCCATGGTAAAAAATGAGAAGGTTTCGCACAATCTGTCACGTATCACTACCGGAGATGGCTTATTTGCCGAGTGTTCCACACTTTGTCGAGTGCTTTTTATCGGGCACTCGGCAAAGAGGCTGTTTACCGAGTGCCAGAGATAAAGCACTCAGTAAACAACTGACACTCGACAAAGAGGTGGTTTGCTGAGTGCCGAGCACTCGGCAAACAATAACACTCAGCAAAACTAGCTTTGCCGAGTGTTATTCTCCTGACACTCGGCAAAGGGCCGCCGCCGTTAACGGCGGGCCACCGCCATTAGCTCTTTGCCGAGTGTCTTCTCCTGACACTCAGTAAAGTGGTGATTTGCCGAGTGCCAGCTGTCCTGGCACTCGGTAAAGAGCTGATTTGCCGAGTGTCATTTTTTGACACTCGGCAAACCATTTTTTTCATTTTTGACCTCCAAACTCTTTCTGCAGTCCTCATACAATACCTCATACTCCATGTTCCAATGTGGCACATTTCTCGAACTTTTTCTATATTTCTTTAATTTATTTTATTTAATTGAATTTTCTTGGATAATTCAAATTATAACTGCTAGTCATTCGAATAATAAAAAAAATGAAAGGAAAAATGATATTCATGTTATTTAGTACAAGGTGAGGCCGTATCCAGGACCAGACTATCAATTTCGAACATCTTGTTCACGAAACATGACCACGAACTTGCGATCGAGTTGTCTTTAAATTCTATAAAAAGCAAATGAAGTCCAAAAATCATGAAACTTGTCAAGATGTTATGATATCATATGTGGAGGCTGTGATAAAAATTTGAGAAGGTTTCGCGCAAGTTGTCACGTACGATGCTTGCAAACCGAAGAATCTCCGAAGAAGTTTCATGATTTCGTGAAGAGGCCGACGAGTTGGTAAGCATCGTACGTGACAAACTTACGCGAAACCTCCTCAAATTTTTATCACAGCCTCCACATATGATATCTTGACAAGTTTCATGATTTTCGAACTTCGTTTGCTTTTTATAGAATTTAAAAACAACTCGACCACAAGTTCGTGGTCATGTTTCGTGAACAAGATGTTCACAATTGGTGGTCTGGTCCTGAATACGACCTCGCATTATACTAAATAACATGAATATCATTTTTCCTTTCATTTTTTCAGTATTTGAATGACTAGCAATTATAATTTGAATTATCCAAGAAAATTCAATTAAATAAAATAAATTAAATTAATATAGAAAAAATCCGAGAAATGTGCCACATTAGAATATGGAGCAACAGGTATTGTATGAGGACTGCAGAAAAAGTTTGGAGGTCAAAAGTGAAAAAAATATGTTTTGTCGAGTGTCAAAAAATAACACTAGGCAAATCAGCTCTTTGTCGAGTGCCAAGACAGCTGGCACTCAGCAAAGAATTTTATTTTTTTTAAAAAAAAAACCTCTTTGCCGAGTGCCAGTCCGGGTGGTACTCGGCAAAGAATTAAAAAAATAAAAAAAACCTTTGCCGAGTGCGGATCGGGGCACTTTCAAAGGGGGATTTAACCCGCTACTGGTCGGCCCACACACACGCACACACACACACACCAGCGCGCCGCCCAAGGCCATTGCCGCCACCGCCCGCCCCACCACGCCACGCCACCACGCCACTGGCTGGCGCAAGACCGCTGCGCCCCGCCACGCGCCCACGCCCTGCCAGCGCCACCCCGCCTGCCCTACCCACTGCCTGCTGACCTGCGCGCCGTTCGCGCCGCCCAGGCCGAGGAGGAGGAGGAGAAAGAGAGGAGGAGGAGGATTTTTCCATATCCCTAGCTAGGTCTGCTCTCCGGGCAATTCCAGGTGTGTGTGCTGATGTCACCAATCCTTTGTTTGTTTTGTATGAACATTCAATTTCTTGTTGTGCAAAACTTGGGGTGGTCGAAGTGATTGATTACTTACTCGATAGACAGGTTATGGTGCTCACTAATAAAAGGGGTCGTGGAGGAGGAGGAACTTATATCATAGCCGAAATGTTGTTGCAAACAATAGGTGTAAAAATAAAGTTGTTTGGTAATAAGTTTTGGTTGGGAGTCTGAAGACGTATATGTAGTGACCCTATTTCTATCAAGCTTTCGTGGGTTGTTATATGAGTAAACTTTTCTTTTAATTTTGCTACATGGCATTATATATGAGTAAACCGACACGGTCAAAATTGTCCTCATAACCATAACCGAGTGTAGTTTTATTTTTAAAATTGATAAGCAATGCAATCGGTCAAGTAATGTAAATGAGAGGCTTGGGAGGAGTAAACTACACTCCTCTCCTCATCGTGCTCGTAGATCATGGGTCTTGTCTTGAGCCGGTCGGTGGCATCTGTCTTCTCTCCTCCATAATGTATACTGTCCTTTTGGTGATTCCAAATTTCCAATCCTCGGACGCCTACCTGTGCCCCCCAGCACACTTGTAATTTTCCCTTGCCTCCCCGACTACTACGTGCCTCGCTTTTGTCTCTGAGTTGACACACACTATGCAAGCCACGCTCACATAGAAAAGCGAATAAAAAGGCCCCCGACAGACAGTGAAAAAAAAAAAACCCGCAATGTTTTAACCAGTAACCCCAAGTTCATGGTTCACATATCTGCAAGAGAATTATACAATATTTTAATTTACTATCCCAGTAACTCCAATGTTGCATAAAAAAGCCTATACATACAATTGAAATGAAATAGAACGCACTCTAAGTCTAGAACCTAATTAAATCAGTTTTGCATGCCTAATTTTAATGGCTGATCGCTCCTGCTCTTAGCTCTATTTAGGGCTTATTTGCTTATAGTGTCAGAAAGAGGGAAAGACGTACGTACGAGAATTAGAGACGTAGCCTAGTTGAGTGTGATGTTGTATGTAGTGCCTCTCGCCGCCAATATATAGCCGCTTCCTCCGTCCTGATGGTTGAATTGGTCACGATCACAGCTCACAGAAAAGATGGTGGGCGGTTGGAGAAGGAGGAGGAGCAGCCGTAGGAGGGAGCCATCGCCTGCCGCCCCATCGCGTGAGGAGGAGGAGGAGGAGCAGGTGCCCTAGGAGGATGCCGAGGAGGCACAATAGGATGCCGAGGAGGCGCAGGAGGACGACGAGGAGGAGGCGACAGCAGGGGGTTCCGCTTCCTCTAGTTCGTCGAGCGTCTACTTGCGAGGTCCCACGAGCCTCCCTTAGCGACCGATACCTCGTGAGAGATGCCCGCTGATTCGATCCGAGGGGGAAAAGTAAGTAACTTTAGATGTTATCACTACTTTATATGATATGTTGAAAATCAAAATAGAAACTAATAATTTTTCTTAATCACTTGGGCAGAAACTAGATGATTGTGGCGAGTGGAGGTGGTCACACATGCCAGGTCAATGGCATCCTCGGTCTTCTATGCAAGGAGCACTTCCCTGGCCTGGTTGAGTACGCCAGAGTGACGGGGCTGGCCTACTCGTTTGACCACTACGTCGCCGCCCCCGATGCTGTAGATCGGGCCCCAAGGGTATTCAACAACAAGGCAGAGCGAGTGAAGCAAGAGTTGTGGGTAAGTCCTCCTCGCACTACATTGCTCAATACATCACATTCATTGTACATTCTTGAAATAATGAATGGATATATCGTGTTTGTATGTAGGATTTCTTTAGATGCCAGGACGGACATGAGGCTAGGGCGGATGCGGTGGCTACCAAATGCTGCAAAAAACTCATCGTGGACATGCATTACGAGGCGCGCATCTAGGCCGTCGTAACTTACCATGGGACCGTCCTTGGAACTAAGGTCACCAAAAGGGATGCAAGGAGCATGATGCTTACCCGGGACCAGTACCTGCAGGTAAATACAGAACATTAATACTGATTCCTTTTGAGATTAAGTAGGATTAATTTCATCTTCTGATATGTCATGTACTTGATGGCCTGTAGATGATTCCTTATTGGTGCGCCACGCATCCCTAGTGCTGGGAACAGATGGTGGACAAGTGGTGCTCACGCGAGTGGGAGGAGACGCACAACTTGTGGCTGGAGCAGCGTTTGATGATGCCAGGTGTAGCACACCATCAAGGTAGCCGCAGCCTTAGTGGATACGCAGAAACATGGGTACGCGAATTCATTTATTTATTCTAACGCTCAATTCTGCATGATTTCTAATCATCTTGCTGTTTTTCTCGTAGTCGGCGTCACATGGTGGTCAGCCTTGCTCCATCTTCAAGGCGTTTGCTATGGCCCACAAGGGCAAGGCGACGTCCGACGTCGACTATAACCCGGAGGATGGGCCCGAGGCGTACAACAATGCGACCGTCCACAACCGCCTCAGTGAGTACACATCGATGGCAAGGGAGGTCCATGGGCCACAGTACGATCCAAGCACCGAGGACCTTGATGGAGAAGTCATCATGAGGGTGGGAGGAGGCAAGAAGCATGGGTGGTACTGGATTGGCGACGGCGCAATCGACTCGGCCGCTACTCCCAGTCTCTCCCAAATTCGAGCAAGCAGCACGAGCAGGAGCCCGGCCATACGATCTCGGTAGGACACTTCACACCACCGGGTGGAGGCACTTGAGGTTATTCCTAGTTTATTCGTTGTTCATTAGTTTTTTCATACCTTTCCTTTGCATTATTGTAACATTGGGGTGAATATATTGTAGGCCCAGCTGAAACAAGATAGGAGGATACATGAGCAGATGCAGGTGAAGATGGAGAGGGTGGAGTCCGAGAGGGCCGAGCGGGAGGCCGAGCAGCAGAGGATGGCGAAGATTCTTCAGTACATGCAAAGTCTTGGCGCCGCTACGGGTGTACTTCCTCCACCTTCGCTATTCGCTCCACCTCCACCTCCACCTCCACCTCCTCAAAATTCTACTCCTGTGAGTATAAATGTTTTAGTTTGTATGTTCATTCTTATGGTCAAACCTAGTGGAGTATGAAAGTTTTATTCATGTATGGTATATATTTATCTTGTCTCACATATGCAATCTCTTCTCCTTTATGCAGATTCAATCGGCGGCATCGAACGATCCTCATGCTTTAGCGAATCCTTCACCAAATCAGTGATGATACTTGTGGTTGTTAATGGTACTTCTATTTGCAATTGTGGTCGAAGATGATGGAGCACTTGGATTACTTGTGAACTTATTTGTGATATATTGTGAGACAAGTGACGTTTGTGATATATATATATATGTGACATTTGTGATATATATGTGGTGTTGGTGATATATATGTGTTGGTGATGATATATATGTGATGTTGGTGATGTTTGTTATATATATCTTCTGTTTGTTTGGATGACATGTAAAAAACAAATAAAAAGGCTGTTTTCAGTCACTTTGCCGAGTGCAATGGTCATGACACTCGGCAAAGTGACTACCTGGGAAGTATCTGGGGACATGCTTTGCCGAGTGCAAAGGCCATTGCACTCGGCAAACATCACTAGTTTGCCGAGTGACACGGGCCAGGCACTCGGCAAAGGTTGCCTGTTTGCCATGTGTCTTGCCGGCAGCACTCGGCAGAGTGGCCACCTTTGCCGAGTGTCTTAGTCAACGGCGCTCGGCAAAGCGATGACCTTTGCCGAGTGCTTGACCTTGACACTCGGCAAAGACGCTGTCACAGTGGTGCTCACCGTCACGACAACTTTTCTTTGCCGAGTGTTGGATTGGCACTCGGCAAAGCCTTTGCCGAGTGCCCGATAAAGTGCACTCGGCAAAGAGGTCTTTGCCGATAAACTGTTTACCGAGCGCCCTTTGCCGAGTGTAACACTCGGCAAAGGCTTTGCCGAGTGTATATTGGCCTTTGTCGAGTGTCTGAGGCACTCGGCAAAGAAGCCGCCTCCGGTAGTGTATGATGTTTACAAACCGAAGTATCTCAGAAAAAGAATCGTAGCGTTGAGAAGGATTCGGTAAGATTTGGAGTGAAAGTGATGGTCGAATTGGGATCTTACTTCAAAACTTTTTGCATAGGCAATAGAGAACATAGATTGTTTCGTGTGTAATTTTGGTATTTTTTTGGATCCGTTTGATAATTTTAATTTATTAAGTGTAATTATAGAATTTTAATTGATATAAATTGAATTTGAGCTATAACTGCATGAAATAATAAGTTTTTTTTTCTTCTGACCTTGAAAGTTTTTCTACTATCCACATACAACATGTGGTACTCCATGTTAAGATTTGGTATATTTCTAGATCCGTTTGCTATATTTAATTAATTTATTGCTTTTCAAGGATTTTTTGGTATAAGTCAAATTTGAACTGCAAGTGATTCAAATAATAGAATAAAATGAGTAGAAAAATGATATTCATGTTATTGAGTCGGTGTGAGGCCTTACCCAGGAAATGAAAAGAATTTTCGAACATCTTATTCAGGAAACACGACCACGAAGATATTGCTGATAGTTGCAAGGGTTATACTAGTTCGGCAGCAGAGAGACCATACATATTGTTCAATCTTGTCTCACACATGCAATCTCTTCTTCTTTGTGCAGCATCAATCGGCGGCATTGAATGAGCCTCTTGACCCAACGTGGTTGCAGTGGAACTTGTGGCTTAAGTGACTACTTATGACTACTTGTGACTATTTATGTTTGCATTTGTGTATTACCTGTGACTACTTGTGATTATTTGTGGTTGTGAATGAACCTACTTGTGATTCTGAAGTTTATTTGCATTTATGTGTTGTTGATATATCTATATGAACTGCATGTGATGCTTATTGTGAACTATGTGTGATGCCTGTAATGTTTATTTGAGTGGGGTACGTTATACGTGACCGAACAATAAAAACAGGGAATATATGGTTGCTTTGCCGAGTGTTACACTCGGCAAAGAGGAATTTTGCCGAGTGCCAGGGTAAAAACACTTGGCAAAGAGGACATGTGGCCAAAATCTGTGCATTCTGGGACTAAAATGGCTTCTTTGCCGAGTGTCTACGCTGTGACACTCAGCAAAGAAGCCAACATTTGTACGTTCTGGGCCAGTCTTTATCGAGTGTCCAGTATTTGACACTCGGCAAAGATGGCAGGTTTATCGAGTGCCCTGGATTTGACACTCGGTAAAGATGGCAGGTTTGCCGAGTGCCCTGGATTTGACACTCGGCAAAGATGGCATGTTTGCCTAGTGCCCGTGATATGACACTCGGCAAAGAAGTCATGTTTGCCAAGTGTCAGATATTGCTGAGTGCCCTGGATTTGACACTCGGCAAAGATGACATGTTTGCTGAGTGCCCGTGATATGACACTCGGTAAAGAAGTTAGGTTTGCCGAGTGTCAGGTCCGGGACACTCGGCAAACGCACCGTGACCGTCTCCGCGTTGTCGCGTTACTTTTTTTCGCCAAGTGTCGGTTTCAGCTCTTGGCAAAGTATTTGCCGAGTGCCCGATAGAAAACACTCGGCAAAGAGACATTTGCCGACACTGTAGATGTCGTGTGCTGTTTGCCGAGTGTTGCACTCGGCTTGCCGAGTGTTTTTTGGTCTTTGCCTGGCACTCGACAAAGTCACTGTTTTTGGTAGTGAGAGCAGGGAATGACCCTCCAACTCCAATCTCCTTTAGACATCAAGGTTGAAGGTTCCAACCTCCAATACTCGTAAGTATTGCTAATTGGTTAGGGTGTTTGTTCTTTGCTCATATATTCATATATGTCTTCCCCCAAGTATAGGCGTTGGAAATTGTGCAATGTTACATAAGAAACATTTGCCTGGCGTTGAGAAAAGGAAAACAATAAGAAAACTAGTGGATCACTTCATTCAATCACGAAAGGACATGAGAATACCTAAATACTACACAAACATATACATAGTCTTGACGACCCATCACAACCCGTTTGTCCTAGGCCTTCCAAAATGCGGCTAGTTGCATTGTGGATTATGATCCCTCATGTGTGAGGAAGAAGAGGTACATAAGCATGGAAATTCCTTTGAGGCTTGTAACAAAAAAATATAATATTATATATGTTTTAAATTATAAGATGTTAGAAAGCCAAAATGTCTTATAATATGTAATGGAGGGAGTACGTAATAACTAGTTGGGTCTTGTGAGATGCCAATGTGCCACCGCAATGCTAACAATATCGCTGGGTTTAAATGGAAGAACATGTCGTGTTATGTTACATTTTTTACCACCTTTTTGGTGCTAATAATCATGCATGCTGGCACTACTAACAAAAACAATACGAAAGAAAAATCATACAGTTTCCCCAATAATAAATATCCACCATCTCACTTGATTAGCTAGGCCAGGTGTGTTAGTGTGTAACCACTGACCCCACCTACATATGCGTTCTTGTCTTGATGCACGCCAGGTCGGGTCCTCCTGCTGCTGATGTAACAACGAATCACATATAATAATCAACATTAAATTTATCAACTATGCTATAATATTTTTCTCTCGTAATAAAACAGCACCAGTCGATTTATCAGCCGTAAAAACCATCAGCCGAACAGCACCAATATATATCAACAAAACTTGCCCTCTTCGTCTATTCGAAAGCCAATATATATCAACAAAACTTGCCCTCTTCGTCTATTCGAAAGTAATGTTTACATCGACTTGTAAAAAAAAGGTTTGCATCGACTTTTTTTTTGGCAAATTAGCTTTGATCCGCGTCACGTTTATTTACCGCGTATTTTAATTTTCTACGTGTACACTGTACTACTGTATACAGTGGTTTTGAACTAGGACGACGTGTACGTCGCTGTCAGGCGTCAAAACAGCAGTCATACCAGTCATACATAGGTACTTATCTAAAAAAAAGTCATACGTAGGTTCCAACTCCACGAGGGGTTATTATATTTTGCCGATCCTGTACGTTCTCGCTCCCGGCTGCGTACGCACGTTCCTGTTTTGAATTCAATTCCGACGGTTTGAATTTTTTTTGGAACATTCAGACAGTTTGATTTGAATTTTGAATTCCAAGTCCCAATAATGAACCGTACCGTCCGCCGCCCGCTCCGAATTCAAAAACTTTTATTTTACGACAAGGCGTCGAACTGATTTTATTCGTCGAACCTGTTCGCTGGTTGGTTTCTGAGCTGATAAACTCGGCTAGTGCTGTTTTGTTGCGAGAAAAAAATACTGTTGGTTCCTGTCTGAAACCAACAAACGAATAGGCTTGCTGGTTGGTTAGACCTCTTCTTCCTCTCCCGAGAGAAGAAAACGAATTAGAAGAAAGGTTTATGTCGCCATCGCCGTCGTCCGCGAAGACGCCAAGAACTAACGCGCGCCAAGCGCGGCTTCGTTCTCCCTAGCTAGTTAACCTCCCTAACCTTCTGTGCGGCTTCGCGCGCGCCCAATGCAAGAGAGGGCGAAGTTGCTCCTCGTCCTCCTCCCGCCTCCCTCATAATTTCCCCCGGCTACACCCTCTCCACGCCATGCACCGGTATAAACCACCACGCGAGGCCACCCGCCCGCTTTACAGCTTCTTGCTGCACCTGATCCCGCGACGACAGACGAGGGGCGCCGCCCGGCCATGTCGTCGTCCCTGCGGTTCCTGTGGCCCACCAAGAACGGCGGCGGCGGCAGCGGAGACGACGGCGGCGGCGGCGGGTACTTCGACGGCGTCGCGCTGGAGGTGACGGTCCTGTCGGCGGACTCGCTGCGCCTGCCGCCGTCCTACTCGCCGCTGCCGCGCCGGCTGCGGCCGTACGTGACCGTGTCGTCGTCGGACGCACCGGGCTCGGCCTGCAGCACGTCGGTGTCGGGCGGCGCACCCAGCGGCGGCGAGCACGCGTGGGGCGACACGCTCGTCGTCCCCGTGGGCGCGGGCTTCCTGGAGGGCCGCGCCAACGTCCACGTCGCCGTGCTGTCCGAGCCCGCCTGCCGGCTCGTCGGCGCCACGCCGCTGGGCTGGTGCGGCATCCCCGCGGCCGACGTGCTCGACGGCCTCCGCCCGCCGCGCGCGCTCCGCCGGCTCAGCTACTCGCTGCGCTGCCCGCGCCGCGGCGGGGGCGCACCACCGGGCTCGCCCGCGTGGGGCCACGGCGTCGTGCACCTCGCCGTGCGAGTGCTCGGCCTCCGCGACGACGCGCCTGCGACAGCGCCGACGGCTGCTGCGCCGGCGCCGGTGCAGCAGGGCTGGTGCCGCGTGGCGATGGGCATCCCGGTGTCCGGCGCATCGTCCGCGGCCGCGTCCGCCTTCGTCGGGATGCCCTTGTCGTCGTGGGGCGCCACGTCACGGTGAGGGGCGACGACTAGCCGTGGAAAACCGGTGGAATTTTTGCCGTCGATGTCGATGAGCGAGCTCGGTACGACCAGGTCGTGATCGGGGCTTTTCCCGCGTCACGACGAGACGACGAATAGGAATAGCGGCTGGAAAAGGAAGGTAGTGCGTTAGTCAAAACGGGGTGCCTTCCGTGCAGCTACCTGAATATATGTGGCCACCGCTGAGGCTGGAGTGTGGGACCGGGCCGGTGTACATGCAAGAAAGTACATGATGAGTGGTGTGGATTCGTAATTGTAAATGTCTGCTATGGCCTTGTTCAGATCCCATTAAAATTCCAAGTTTTTTCACTTTTTCCTCATCACATCAATTTTTGGACATATGTATAGAACATTAAATATAGGTAAAAAAATAATTAATTGCACAGTTTGGTTGTAAATCACGAGACGAATCTTTTGAGCCTAGTTAGTCCATGATCAGACAAAGTTTGTCAAATACAAACAAAACGTGCTACAGTGTCCGGATTGCAAAAAATTGCAATCTAAACGAGCCCTATATAGAATTTATTTTGAGACTAACTACTAAAGGTACCCCACGTCCAAATCAAAACCAGTGTGGATATGTACCCTCGGCTAAAAATGATACGGAGTATATAAGCAATTGTCAAGATGATTTGGGGCTTTTATTCGAGTGGTTGAGAGTTTTGCTTGATAGAGGGAGAGGCGGCTCTTGTTCCTGTGATTTTTGTCATCCAAAACTTTAATTTGTTACTATCAAAATGTATCAGGTAGTGTTGCTGTTGGCTTTTAGGCCATTTCTGTGTTTCTGGCGGGTACGCCAATACGCTGGAACTGAACTGCCTTTGAACGCTTTATGATTAATAAAACGGGTAAACCTTTTTCTCTAATTTGTTAGGAGTGTTTTTTCTTATTACTACAGTACCACAGAGATTATCTTTCCCCTGTAGGCCAAGTTTTGCTAGGAGTTGCCTATATCCCAACATCTAGAACTAATCAAAGATTCAATTTCGTGCTTCAATCTCTATTTCTCGTAAACCTTGATGTTTTACTTTTTTTTCTGACTTTTGGAGTCAATATTTGAATCTCCACTCATGGGGCGAAGCATTAAGTGGGTCCCATCGCGTCCCGCTACTGGACTCCGAGAGCAACTCTAGGGGATCTCCTTTCCCAAAGAAACTATTCATACTGAGGGAGTTAATGCAGATTTTGTGCTCTAGTAAATTTCTTTTACATTCCCCTACTATTGGTGATCACAAAAACAGGACAACCCGACTCCCCAAAATAGGGGGGGGGGTGCAACTCCGCCAATAAATTGGTGGGCACACCAACTATTGCTATATAGCCCTCGACTGCGCTCAACCCTTTCCCTCTATCTTTTGCAGAGATGGCATCCAACCCCAAGTCAATGTTTTCCGCTGGCCTAGGCCCTCTAGCGCTATCAATGTACTAGGCTATCCCACCCTCTCATCGTTGACCTTGTTGTTGATCTTGATTTGGATCTCTGACGGACCAAGATCCTAAGGGTTCCCCATTGGGCCGACTACCCAGCAAGGAGATGGGTCAGTCCACGGTCTACTTGAAGGCACGAGACAAGGTGGCGTGCTCTCCAAGATAAGAAGGACCGACCTAGTCGGATTATAGGAAAGTCTATCTCTGTAATAGGATTAGAACTCTTCTGTTGTAACCGACTAGGACTAGATTTGTGCGCCTGCCCTTTGGACTATATAAAGAGAGGCAGGCACACCCCTTGTAACGTCATCATACACAACAATCTAACGTAAGGCAACACGCCACATTGGATGTAGGGTATTACACTGTTTAGTGGCCTGGACTAGTATAAATCGATGTCTTTGTGTTAACCATCGAGTTTAGCTTACGCCGAAGCACACCAATCCTCGTTCCGGGTAACCCCGTAACATGTTGCCAGTTATCAGACACCGACAATCTCGAATATACCAGCCTCCTAGCATGGAGCTTAGCTATGCGTTCTTGGAACTTGTTTGTTCCTTGCCTAGATCTTAGGGATGGCAATGAGTACTTGTTACCCGATACCTGGTGGATTAAAAATCTGTTAGGGCATATGGGTTCTCCTACTCATTGGGTAGAGTGGGTATGAGTGTATTCTCCTGTACCCCACACCTGCTACCCACCAACATCGACAAGTGGGTCCGAGCACTTAAATGTTCCATATATACCTCCAAATCCTAGCTACCCTAGGTAAATCCATTCACCTCCTAGTCCCACCCAAAACTGCTCCCTACTTAGCTACGCACTAGCCCCTATCGCTCCTATTGAGAAAGAAAGACATAAGATTGAGGCTATGAGTGTCCACATGGTTGCAAGGTTAGGCCACATATGCTTCCAGCACCTACCCAAGCAATCCATTGACTCCAACCTCAAGAACCGATCGAACTCTTTTGACTTAGCCTCTTACCAACCTTGCCTCAACCATGGATCTGCATGACAAATTGAACGCTACCTCCCACATTGTGCTCACACTTGGATAAAAGCAGTGTGGTGCTCACATCTTAGCTTGCAATGAGTCCCCGTTTGCCAAAGAATAGCATGATGAATCCAGGGTGGCGCCAGCTCGTCATCATCGCCCCTATAGGTCACTTGATAGATCCAAGCGACAACGTAACAGATCTATCTAGGCAAATTATTCCTTAAACTGGGTATGGGTTACCCGATGGGTACCCCTTACCTATCCTTAGAGGCCTGTCCTCTGTAGTAGTAGTCCCAACACTGAAGAAAACTTCATGGGCCTATCCTCATGCAGCAGCCATAGCCCTAGCACCATCAAAACTTTGATAAGCTCCTCCACTGCTTCAAATGTTGCTACAAATGTGGACAATCACACTCAAATTGGGTCACGCTGCTTGAAATCAGGACGAGCCTGCACAAATTGGGATGAGCACCATGCCCAGTAGTGAGATAGAGTTTGTGCTAGTCGTTCCAATGGGGAAAACACCGAGCGAGCTCGCGTCGCCGACTCGCCAGCGCATTGTGGTGACTTCGAGTGTGTTGGCAGAGGTTCAATGGCCTGTAGCCTTATTGTAGAGTGATCCATGTCTCATGGGATGCATATGGATATGGGTCAGTTTAATTTTTGCTCATGTGCAATCGCTCGCCTCAAGCCATGACTGTTCGTCTACTCCCCACACCTAGCTCTTGGAACCACCAAATTTTAAACTTATTATTGTTTGGCTAGCTTAATGCTAAAACAGTGGCCAAGTACGTTAGCTTAGTGACTATGACATCTATTTTGATCTAGCTTGTGTATTTGCCCTTCCTTCACCATCTATTAATTGGTCGTCTGTATGCTACTGCTATGATTAGGAATACCCCAATGTCATTCTGTCAGATTAGGTTATTGAATGTTTTAATGTGGCTATTGTATGGAGTATATATTTATAAGATGGATGGACCCTAATGTCATTTTGTCATGCATGTGGAGCGCTAGAGTAATGTTGTGCTATATGATGATGATATGTCCTCATATGCATCAACTAAAAATAGTGATTACTTCATGTTTAATCAATCTCTAACCTTTCCTTATTAGTACATTTCTCTCTCGGTATCTTATTATTTGTTCATCTCTAATATTTCCTTCACTAGGCCAAATTTTGGTATATTGCAAGTATGTCGCATTATTGGGGCACTAGTTATCATTGAAATTGAACCATATGTTCTGCATTGTTGGGACACTGGTTATCCTTCAAATTGAAGTGAATGGTGATACATTGGAGAACACCTTTGGCCATATTGGATTTTTTTGCCCGACTACTGAAAAAGTGCAAATAGTGTGCCTTCTTAACCATCCCTCCAATTTTTTAATCGGTCTCTAACAGCTCATAGCTATTTTTCAGAGGGGTCCAAATCGATCTCAAATTATGGTGGTAAGAATTTGTTTGAATTTAGGACTAGAAGTGCTTTTACACCTAACCTATCAAGCACTAAATGAATGCTTTTTCCAGTTGACATGCGGGACAAATGCTAACTATAGCCTATCCATTAAAACTTTTCATTACGTTACAAATTCACTTTATGCTCAAAAATAGATATAATGCCTTGACGATTAACACTGGCAGATTCATCATAAGATCATTTACCAGATCCTCTCCAACTCTAAGTACATTATTCAGTGCTTTGTCCAATTATTTTTATTTCTTAAATCTATACAATATCATGATGATTTTTTTGTGTTGATTTAGGTGATATTGACAACTATGAGAGTACTTCTTCATCTGAGGTCGTATTCACCAAATATGTGCTTGCCTTATGGCAACAAGGAGCTCAGAGTTGTTTAACTAATGCTAATGAACAGGAGGAATTGATTGATTATGGAGAAGCCTTGTGACTTGTATTTGAAAAAAAAGATTTTAAGTTTGCAGACCAAAATGATGAGGAGAGTAAGGTGATGGTTAGCCTTGCATTTGTGAACAAGGGGGTCGATCGGTCGAATCTCCTGTGTCCCTATAATGTTTCTCACCCAGCTCAATATTTTCTCACTAGTGGTTTCTTATCTAATACATCAGGGGAAGTAATGGTATAGATAAATAAAGTTATGGTTTGCAATTTGTAATTGTTATATGTGTACCTGGGAGTTAGCTTCAATATATTACATCATCCATGTAATTTAATTAATGGGCAACTCTATAGAGAACTCATTCTCTCATTATTAGCTAATGACATATAAAACTATTTTGTTTTTTAGGGTAGGGAGCTTCGGAATGTAAATATCTTGAGTGTTTGGTGCATAATCTAGGGATAGGAAATCTTCTAGAGTCTCTTTATTTCTGATTTTTGGGTACACATATGTAAACATACATCGATATGGGCCTCTTGGGCATGAAC
This sequence comes from Miscanthus lutarioriparius, assembly GCA_904845875.1. Taxonomy (NCBI): domain Eukaryota; kingdom Viridiplantae; phylum Streptophyta; class Magnoliopsida; order Poales; family Poaceae; genus Miscanthus; species Miscanthus lutarioriparius. The sequence goes on from CAJGYO010000018.1 coordinate 82,712,148, forward strand.
CAATAGATACAACACTCCCCCTCAAGATGTGCGATAAATATGAATCATTTTCATCTTGTTATAGGCTAATATACATTCTTTAACTCTTAATCCTATTGTTAAACAATCTGCTACTAGTAGTCCTCAAGATTCCATTGCCTGAGGAACACTTAGCAATGTTTGATGAGTACTCATCATGCGTTGAGAACCTCTACTATTTTCTTCAGTCTAAAAGACTACAACTTCAATTTCTGGTTCTGGATTGTCTATATCTTGCAGCCTTGACATTTGCCAAATATAGGGCTCTTCCTCTGTTGGGGGTAAGGGCGGCTGCGCCTACCCCTTCCATGTAAAAATGCCCAGGGCCAAAATGTCCGAGGACCTCCATGTAATTTGTAAACCAAACGGACAGGGAGGAAGATTGCCTCCTCCCACCTCCCCTATAAATAGAGCCCAAGAGGCAAGGGCAAGGGGGTTCCCCTCATTCTCCAAACCCAAATCTTTAGCATTTCCTCTCACCTCCTTCCTGTGTGGGATTAGTTATCCTAGCATAACCTCCACCTCGGTGAAGGTACAAACGAAGGCCTAGATTCCAACATCCTCAAGTTTTGGTTCTAGATTGTCAATATCTTCTAGTCTTGGCATTTACCACATGTAGGCCTATATTCCAACATCCTCAAGTTTTGGTTCTAGATTGTCAATATCCTTAAGTCTTAGCATTTCCTCTCACCTCCTTCTTCATGTGCTTGTAAGTCTTCAGAGGATAATGGCTTATATTAAAGAGTAGATAAAGTAGATGATTTTCATCATAACCTACAAAAAGGGAATCTTCGCTTGTTACATTATCTTCAGTTTCTTTATTCTCCACAACTCTTGAATTCACACACAAATAAGGAATTATTTTAGACCTGTATTACATTATTATTCTCAATTTAGAAGTGAAACAAGGTATTTACATTCTTCCACTATTAGAACATTCTGAGCCTCGACATAACACACAGTTAATACTTAAACTAAAAGATATGCTTAAACTTATATATATGCTTAAATTAAAGAATTTCTATACCATGATAATAGTTTGGTCTTTATGATCAGAAAGTAGATTCTGCATTATATTAGAACAAATATTGCATTTGATGCTATTGTTAGGAGGGCAGGGATAGGTTCTCATTGCTCTGCATGCCTGTGAAATAAGAATTCACTTAGTTCACAAGGTCGATATGAAATGACTAGTTTATAATTCAAAAGCAGTTTAAGATAATAACTTACCAAGTCATAGCCCAAAGCAATATGGCTAGCAGCAAGTGCAATAAGTCCAGTGGTACCAAAGGAAATCTCCAATGCTTTCGTGGCCCTAGGGCTAAGGTTCATTTGTAAGACTACAAAAGAAGAAATGATGAACACAAATATACAAACTAAGATTGCTCTCCACCTCATTTTCTTTCGAGGATACATCATAAGCACACACTCAGATTTGCTCCAACATACCATGCATTCTCCAGTAGTGTGTCATATATTTTATCGCATGGGAGTACCACAATTGCGTATAAAAGCCACAACAAATTATTGTCAAGCCAATTTCAATTCTTTCAACACTCCAGATAGATTTGTCACTTCTAGGTTATCTCCCTTTGAATAGCAGATGGAAGAATGGCATGAAAATCATATATATTTGTCTCTAGCAATCACTAGTATAGTAAACAAGAAAAGAGAGTTTAGTAACCACTTTTATGGGGGACGGAACTAACTATTGAGGAAGGGAATTTGCGTAAGGTAAGCATTATTTTTCATATTTTTATCAAGACTGTACCGCCATATGTTGATGCTCTAACAGAGTCGTTATATGATCTAGTGATAGCCTAGTTAGACTGGCAATTCGTGATTTGGTGTGATTTTTTTGTCTGACTTTTATTCAATTTAGACTCCTTTAGACCAAATCTAGTACTCTTTGGTGTGTCCCCTATGTGGGAAACTTGTTTGAGAAGTGCATACCACCCTCCTAAATAGTTGTGGTGTCAGTCAATTGACAACATAATCAAACAAATTAATATACTACATTATTTTGTATATACTATTTTCGCACCGCCTAGTTTTTTCTTACTTTTCTTAGTTGTCGTCTTCTTTGTTTCGACAATGAACACAAGGTCCTAGTGGCAGCTAAGTCAACCTAGGGCAGCCCTTGGCCACCATTGAATGCATCTAGGCCCCAATTTGATGGTTCAAGGTTTTGGTGTGATGGGGACGGGGGTTCCAAAATCCCAATCTTCCTTTAGGTGAACATAACTGTCGTTATGGTGGAGCAGGACACTAATCCAGCTTCAGATCAAAAGACCCGAACCTTGCAATCTTAGCACCACAACTCCTCTGGTTGTCAACCATGTCATAAATCCAGCTGACCTCGCCAAGAAGGCTAATCCCTGCCTATGTAACGAAGAACACAAGCAAGAACTTGAAAGAACACAGCTCAATTGAAGTGACAATTGTTGATAAATAATTAAGCACTCGTAGTTGCGGTTCACAACCGAGAACAGCGGTTGTTCGAAGATAGATTAATTTAAAGCAAAACCCAAACCCTAACTTATGGTGTGATGACTCAATATAGATAAAAGCTCCATCATGGGCGTTCGTCCCACACCCGAACGACGGACGCTACGTGGCCTCACGTGGTCCACATATTTTCCCACCATACAAATATCTACTCCCGTCAGGTGGCCAGACTTATCCTCTCTGATTCAATCTCCTCTCTATTTCTCTCCGTCTATCCATTCAAAACAACAGAGAGAGGAAGGATGCCGTGGAGCCTATGACTCTCCTCCCCATCTCGAACTCGCATGCTTGCCAACCAGGGGATGCTCGTGCTCACCAGCCAGGGGTGCTTGCCAGTTGCTGGCTTGCTCGTGCTCGCCAGGCAGGGGGTGCTCATCGGCTGCTGGCCGCTTGCCAGGAGGTGTTGCAAGGGGTGCTCGCCAAGCAGGCTGTCCTACTCGCTAGTTGCTCCTCGCGTAGGTGCTCGCCCAACGCTACTCTCATGGCCTTGCGTAGGTGCTTGCTTAACGCTGCCCTCATGGCCACATGTAGGTGCTCTCCCAATGCAGTGCCTCCGCTGGGGCACCGACTGCGCTGCCTCCACTAGGGTACCGGCGAGCTCCATGCATCGCCACCGACCTCCGCACCGGCATGGAGCTCCACAACGATGAACCTCCATTCATCCAAGCAGCAAGGCGATATTGCGCTAGAAGCACATGTTGCAAGCTTATGTTTCAAGTATTTCAGATGTTTTAGAGGTGTGTTGCAAGTGTTTCAGATTGGTGTTGCAAAAGTAGATCAGATGTTGCACATGTTGCAATGGCTATATACGTATGTTTCAAATGTAGGTTCTAAATATTTCATTTGTTTCATACGTATGTTGTAAGTGTTTCATCTGGATGTTGCAAAAGTAGATGTGGATGTTGATATATATGTAAGTGTTTCAAATGTTTTCATACATATGTTGGAAGGGTTTTCATCTGGATGTTTGCAATGTTTACAATGGCTATACACGTGGTTTCAAGTTTTTCTGGTGTTTCGCAAATGTTTCAGACATATGTTGCAAGCTACACATGTGGTTTCATGTTTTTCTGGTGTTTTGCAAATATTTCAGACGTATGTCACAATTGTTTCAATTGTTTCGGTCATATGTTGCAAATGTTTCCTCTAGATATTACAAAAGTAAATCTTGTGTTGCACATGTTGCAGTGTGACCTATCTACAACAGCCACTTGCTGCAGCTGCTGGGCCCGCTTGCATGTGCGTGAGTGTGGAGGGAGCGCAAGCGGGAAACCATGCGAGCGCAGATCAAGATGGAGCGACGTGGGACACGAAGCTAGTGTAGGACATAGAGCGGGCGCGGGACATAGAGCGATGTGGGCCCCCACGTGAAGCAGGCACTGGCGTGCAGTGTAGGCATCCGGATGCTAGCCCCCGTTTAGACGTCTGGGTGCTATCCATTCTGCTCAATATAAGGTCTAAGGGTCATCACCCTCTGGATGCACCCCCCTAACAGGCTCTAAGAAGATACACAACCCAATGGACCAAAGACGATGATGCAGCACCCTGACATATTATGAATACTTACTTGTTTAGATGATTCCCATTGACTCAAATGGAATTTGGACCTCAAACCAAAGTCATTAGTTATCTTATGAAATTAGCTTTCCATCCATATATGGATCGTCGAAAACAGAGTTCGGATGCGTGCTGGGCGTCCATTTTACCGCACACTGGTCCTAAAGGCCGTGGCAAACTCGAATTCAAGTTGGATTGGGCCTCTGGCTTGTCTTGGATGCCCTTGCTATCTTCTCCACCTCCACACCTTTTTCTAAGTACTTCATGACCCTCTCCAATGTTCCTAAGCAAGATAACATCATTAGGTAGGAATCTATTCTCAAAACTATGAAAAGGATCGCTTAAGAACAAGCTCACCTCTAAATTCAATTGTCGCATTCAAGCTCTGGTCATTGGACCTTGCATAACGGTTGAAGAATCAGCGAGTGCATCTGAAGGAGTGATTTCCTCATCATGGTGATTGATGAGCGCAAGTGCTTGTGATCTAACATGTGTTTTGCCATAATAATCACATTAGTTGGTCATTGAATGGCCACAGTGTCTTGGCCCCAAAGATGTATGATGAAATATGGCGCCAAAGGTTATTGTTGAATAATATGGACTCTAGATATCGGGTGAATGTATGCTTGATGCTCGAAGACATTTGCTATAGAGTGTATTAGGGCTTTGCTTTTTTATTTGACCATATTATTAAGGGGACCAATGCATGCATCTTGAGGGAGTTCAAGACTGAGGCATTTGGTATGAACAAGGTACTTACTCTCATTCAAGACTGAGGCATAAGTTGCCCCATTGGATAGGTTTTGAGTCGAGGATCTCAAAGATGTTGAACTAGTTGAGATCATATTTGAAACGGGCTCCAAAAACACAGCAGAATGTGTAGCAGATGATAGGGTTAAAACCGAACGAATCATCTGGAGGCACTATGCCTAAGGTACTAATTACTTAGCCCTAGTGACTTGTGGTCACTGTATGATCCATTGTTCCTTTGTGGCACCCGGTAAATCATCCATTGAGGTCTAGTCCTTGGTTGTGACCAAGTGTCCATCCCACTAATGTGTTCTATACAATCCGGTGTTGACTTGGTGACATCCCGATGATTTATCCGACGAAGCACAACTTGACTTTGTCACAAGTGACCAACTTACTAGAGTGCACCATATGATCTGATGGATACTGTCTGACTCCTCAACAGATCATTCGGTGGGCCAAGCTTGACTTTATGAGATGTTAGCCAAGCCTCGGTACTACACCATATGCTAGAATATTCAGTGGAAAATATTTTAGTACATTCATTTCGAACTGTTGCAAAAAATAGGACAACACATCGTCACCATATGATCTAGTGTAGGTAGAGGAGGTTGGCAGACCAAGTGGTGGTGACAATGTCTTCCAGCTTTTCCCAATGGCTAACAGCCCCTTCAACCTTTATATAGGTGCTATCGCTAGCTCATTTGGAGTTGTTGTTGGTATATTTAACGCACATAGATAAATCCGTAAGCGCACGGATACCACTGTAGCTTTCACTCGGAGGTATTCTAAGTATCGTATCTATAGGGAAACGTGTGAGGTTAACTATGGTCCAACTTAGCCCGGAGTAGCAACATGACTTAAGAAAGTCGGGAGTGTAGAGGAGATCGCTAAGGTCTTCTAGTTCTAATCTCGATAAGCTATGTCTTCTATTGTCTAACTAGGGATATTACTAAGGTAAACACAGACAGAGTATGTTTCCTATAATAACTAAATCCTGCTAGTCCTACAAACGGGAGGTGGACTACAAATTATGCAATGAGGCTATAAGAGTCACCCTCGCGAGCTACCACCGATCCAGAATGTAGGGTACATCCATGAGTTACCCGAGTCTAAGCACCACACTTACACTACGAATAATATTTTAACCTAAGGCCAATATATTAAAGCACTCAAAAGAGACTCGCAAACCAGAAGAACAATATAAAAACGTTACTTAAATTAGAAGTTGATTACCAGAGAAATCTCAGACGCAAGGTTGACTTCCACCAAGGTACAAGTCGTAGATAGCACCGATAGGCCGACACCTCTTCTAAACTCACTGAGGGTCCAACGTGAGCCCTTGGATCAAACCGACTTAAGCAACGGCTTACATGCATCCTCAAAGGTGGTGGGGAACTAACATATGAAGTAGGCTGACAGGTGGGGCCTGCCCCACATGGCAATGGGTCGAGCCCCGCTTCGGTGATTTGCCTTCTGGACCCTTCTAGAGTCTTCCCACGTAGGTACCGCGGCGGAATTCCATAATTTCCTTCGACGATTAGGTCCTCCTCGGTGGGTTTCTGGATAAACCTTGCTGAAAACACAGATTCACCAAAACTCGTGGAATTTATTAGTTTAGACCCCTAAACCTTCATTGGTGATTATATTTATGCCCTTATACATGTTTAATTGACGGTTTATATTGGTTGTTAACTACCATCAATAGTTGCTCACCCCATTGTTACCAACACTTATAGGAGAATACTGAAAGCCATTAGAGAGCCACTAAAGCCAAGAAGTAAAGTTTGAAAGTTAGCCTTGAGTGCTATCGGTGTTCTTGGTTAGATTTCTTTTAGATGGAGTTAAATTACTTTTTACTATTGGTGATTTCCATCAACTAGATGGTCTGGTGGAGTTTTCTTTGACAAGGCTCTAAAAGGCATACACGACTTAAAACCCGCCATTTCAGAGTGGAAAAGGGGTATTCACTAGTGGATGGGTGTTTGATAGAGTTTTGGGACCCTTTGTGCTTGCTCCAACATGGATTAGGGGGTTGTGCTAACATCCTGACACCACGGGAAAAGTTTGGTTGTCTCTTTGCTCTCTTTCATACTTGCATTATTTCTTGTTTAAGCTCTTGCTTTACTTGTTTAGTGACAACTAGGATTTCATGGTAGAGTTTTTTAGCATAGGTGTACTTCTTGCTCTTCAGGACATTACTCTTAGTGTGAATCTTAATCTTCCACCTAGCTAGTTATCTTTTATGTTGTATCAGAACTTTCAAACTGATCAGTATTACCTTCAACCATGGGGATTCTCAGCCTTCACTTGGGTATTGAGCAATTGAAAGACTGAACGATCAAGTCAAGGACTATGTCTCAAGTTCATTGTTCCACCATTATTTCGGAGTTTTTATAGGTTTTCAAAATAAAATTAAGAGATTCCATTGTATGACACTCTCAAGTCTCTTAATATATGTGGTATTTGTGGATCCTCACCATGATGTTATGCCTTTTTCTCTTTCTACCACTAAGGCTTATGTGGAGTTCATAGGTAGGGATAAAACTAGGGCATACTTGCAATACATATATTGTAAAGTCAAACAACGGATCCAAAGAGCGTTAAGTCATACAATCAAATCAAGATGTGCATGTGTGTGGATATATGGTGGATATATATGATGGCTAACCTAATTCTACTATGCTCCTTGAAAACATATCTCTCTTTTTGAAACTTAAAAACATTTGCAAGAGAACAGGGGATATCTTATTCATCTCTTTTTTCCAGGCGAGCATCTAAGTACCCATTGTTTTAAATATCTTGAACACTTGTCCATTTTTTTCAACTCTCTTCTTTTTTTATGAATAACTTTTGCATAGCCCCATGCCTCTTTTCTGCAACAAAACTTTTGAGAGATAGTAACAAGAACTTAGAGCATTTATTTGGTGGATGGAAAACCTAACAAGCATGTTTTTGGTGTTCGCTCCCAATGTAAGAGTAGAACATTTTTTGGTGGATCTAGATGGAAGGCATATATCTGTGCCTACCCCAGTGTAGGAGTAGTGCATATTTGGGTGGTGTGTACGTGATCTTGATTTTAAGAGCATGGCAAACCTCTCATAAGGGTCAACAAAGCTTGCCAAAACTCAATGCAAAAGCAAGCAGCATATATGTGGAAGTTTTCCTAGCCTAAATAACATGTATGGCTCTAGTGGGAATTCAAGCTTTGTCATACAAGGAACTTATCATATAGCATTTTTATGTTTTTCAAAGTTAAATCCCCAGAACTTTAGTGTCACTAGGAACAAGATAAACAACAACTCGGACCTTCTCATATCATATCCGTCAATTACCTAGACTTAGATCATAATTTAAAATCACATTAGTCGTATCCAAAACTCAGGAGAATTCGAGGCTGAAAGCTAGGTACTTGAAAGGAATTACAACAGAGCAACTATTCATCATTTCCATTTAAGAGATTATTTTGAGTCCTCTTTATTTTATTCAACTCTTAAAAACATATAACTAGGCACGTACTTTTTATTTTTTTCATAATTTAAAATCACACCTTACTATTATATATATAGCTAAGATAAATTTTTATTTTGTTATGCATATTTTTATTTCTTTTGCAAATATGAAGCAAACTTAAAAAATAGTAGAACCAAAAAGAGAAAGAAATACTTAGCTAGATACATGGAGGATGCTCCTTCCCCAAGCTAGATGTTGTCGTGGTCTTTCTTATCCATCCAGAAGTTGTGTTCCTCGCGTAGCGAGTGTAGCAGCGGTTCGGAAGAATGTACTTTGGATGGATGGTGTTACTCTTGATCATCCTGCAAAATATTCCAACAAGAACACCAAAACTCGTGGCACATATTAGGATAAGGGGTTAGCGGTCAGCCATTCGAACATTTGTTGTCCTTGGAGGTTTAGAAAGATTTCCTAGTTGACCAAGTTCTAATAGGATGTCTATTTAGTATTTTTGGATTTTTTCTATCTATAATGTAGAAAGAAATATGTATGCATATTTATTTTTATTTTTATGCCACCATGGTGAATATTCCCTTGAGCTACACTCCGAGAAAATTTTCACATGGGGCTTTAAGCTTTAATGATGCAATGATGTAATGCAGTAATGAAAAACTTTTTATTATTTTTCTTTTCTAAATGCAATGTTAATGCAGAAAAAATAATTATGCTAAAAGTTAAAATAATTCATGCAATGCTAAAAAAGTGAATATGAATAACTACCGATGTTACCTCACGGCCAGGGTTCGGATTTTTAAGTCCTCCGGACAGGACTCAGCTGGAGAAGAATCCTTTACCTTTCGGGTGCATCATCCGGTTTCAGCGATGGAGACCCAGATGGCTGCATATCTTGTAATGTTGTCTCTGATAATGATGTTACCTTCTTTCGCCAAATCCGTCTTGGTTTTGAGTTTTGATTTTTGGTTTGACAGGTTCAGGACCTTCACTTGTAGAAATTTGGAGAATCGACTGTTCTCCCCATGTTTTGCTTGAAGTGTGTCCTACTCATAAGACAGGGTAGAGATCAAGTGCATGGGCTCTGTTGGTGGGAAAACACCAATATAACCAAAACTTCATTTATTCTTCTCTAGCCTTAGGCACACTTAACAAGATCAAGTTGATGTTGTGTGCTTTGTTCAATTATAATATGGGTGATAAGATCAGAAGGTTGAGCATGCATGTAGCATTTAAGTTCATTTGGCCACAAGGGTTGAGTTGCTTAACACATGGAAGGATTGTCTATATCTACATAATGTATCAAACTTTGCATGATTATGACTATCATCTTCCAGAGATAAGGTGTGCAACATTTTAGCTCATTTGGTTAAGACCTAGATCAAGAAAGTGGTGCTAGGAACAATCTTAAAGAACTAAACGTGTTGAGTTAATTAGATTGGCTCAAATAAGTTGTAACTCGAACATGTTTGTTTCTTACTTATGTGCCTACCAGAATCAAGAAAAAGCTTTTTAAATAATGACCATTTACCTTAGGATGTTACCTTTGTCATTGGAGCGTGATAACACCATGTGACGAAGGGTAGATGACTCATGATGGTCCTTCCCTTTTTCTTGAAGTTTTCCTTGTTTGGCAAGCCTCACAGTACGAGTTGTTCATGAGTTTCTTATTTCCTAGATCACACATTTTCTTTCTCATCCTTTTGTCATGCCATCTCTCTGCTCTTTGATCTTTTGTCATCTTGTTAGACCTTTTGCCTCACTAATTGTTTTATGCCTGCAAAGGATTAGTGGACAACACATTCCCAAAGGGATATACAATTTTGAAACATGGGTTGTTTATCCATAATTTTGTAATTTTCCTCTATGCTAATGAAAAGATAGCATCAGAATTATTTTAGTGTAGTTTTTATTTATCATGTTTTATACAGGCATGGCTCAAGGCAAAGGTAACTTGCAGCAGAAGACAAAGTGAATGACCTTTGATACTTATAGTTCTTTCATTCATGATGAATGAGCTGTGTCTTCTTTGTGCAATGTTATTGGAGTTCATCATGTGCCTTGCTTCATCTTTGATTTGAATTCATCTCGTGACTTACCCAAATTGAATTAAAAATTTCCTGCAGGGTTAGTCCAACAAAATATCTAGTGTCTACTAAAGCATACTATCAGCTCAAAAATCAACTTAGACACTACGTCTAATTTGATTTATGAAGGCATTTTAACCTAAGCACCACGCTTAATTTAAAAAGCATTTGGAAGTAAGATCAACACACCTCTTGATTCAAGAATTAAACTAGACACCTTGTCTACTTTAATTCAGGAAAACAGTTTAAACTAACCACCATGCCTAATTTAAAAGGTGTATGAAAATACTACAAAACATACGCATACTATAGTAAACAAAGGTATCATGAAAGCATTATAGAGATTATTCAAATGGAGATGAAAGAGCATGATTGTTACTTAGCAAATTGAGTATGATTTAAAGGTGGAGACAACCAAGGTGGTTTAGCAACATGGCATCTGATTTTTCAGAGAAGTCCATCCCCCTATGCTTTAATTTTGCAAGGCCAAATCAAGTTTGGATGGATGTGATTCAATGTTGCATGGTGATTGGTTGGACATACCTTGAGTCATCATTCTTCATCCTTTTTGCTACAAACCCTGAATGGTTAGTGATAAAAATACCCGAAGGAATATTTTCACAATTATGTTTCAATGCTTATTTCACAAGGGTATCACAACAAAAGGGTAAAAGCTCATGTTATCTCCCGAAAATGCTTGTTTTAGGACAGAAGCTTGTCCTTGGGAAACTTTTGAATTCGTTTCTAATTGGTGAAGTGGTTACCCCTCCAACACCAACCTTTGGGTGCCTATCTCAAGAGTCACACAACGAGATCTACAATATTTATGATAAACATATGCATCTACAACCACCCTTTCAAAGATTTTATAAACAGAAAGTATAAGGGGGTTGAAGATCTCGTGTGTGGCAATGTTGGAGAGACTAATTAATTCAGGAGATTTCTCATGCGAGCATGTATTTGATGAGGTGTTCATAAAGCAACTTCCATGCTCATCGATGTCATCTTCCTGCTCCAAGGTTGTTTCTTCATGAATGTCTACAGGCAGAAACATTATCTCCATTATTCCATGCCTATTGTAACACCCTCGGTGTTACGCCCTAAACAAATTACCAAATCATGTCATGAGCATCTTTTGTATGTGATAATGTATGTGATGAAATGTGTAGATAACATTTTTGTAACTTCATATGATCAATAAAAATGTTAAACGATAAGCTATTCCATAACTCATGTGCATCAAGTAGGGTTTAAAACTATTTTTTATTGAACAAAAATGTTATAGAACATATATGTGGCGCTTAAATAAAGTTTGGAATATGAACTTTGTAGATGACAATGAAATCCTTGCTGTTGAAAAATAACCTTGCTAGCTAATGTTTCTAATAGCCTAGAAATGCAACTTGGAATCAAAATTCAAGACAGCAAGACAATGCAATGTTTGGCGATTTATTTTGTGAAATCGAGTTAGGAGGTGGTGTTGTGTTTTAGCTTAGGTTGGTAGCCTCATATGCCAGCTTGAGCATGGTGAAGATGGTTTAGGTCCAGAAGCAACTGTTTAGTTGTTATAGGCGCTTTAAAGTGCGTGCACGACATGTTCTTGGGCTGGCTCGCCGGGTGGACGCGGTCACCAAGCTCGGGCACTCGGCGTCACCGCGCTGGTCGCGCGTGCGCGCGCTACCATGCGTGGCCAGCCATGGCTGCCTCTGGCCTAGCTGTAGCTCGGCCACCACTGGCCCCTCCGCGTGGAGCCACTACTGCTGCCGCCTGCCCCGCCCCGCACCTCAACGAAGCCACCACTGGCGCCATCACCTCATCGTCACGTCCACGCATTGCTGCCCTGCCTCACGTTGCCACTTCTGATGCCACCGCAATGCCGTGTTGCACTGCTGCCGCTTGCTCTGCCACCGCATGCACATGGGCTAGCCCTTGCTGCCCTGCGCCGTCTTCTCGCCATAATGGGGGTACGGCCGCGCAGGCCGTGCCCCCACTTGCCTTCCCGTGCATAGGTTGTCTGGTCGTATGTCACGTAGTGAGTGCGTAGGCACGGTCACGAGTCTGATCGACCGCTAGCTGCCAAGGTAAGGACGGTCAAAGCTCGGACCCGTCTCTCTTTCTCTCACTCTCTGCTACCATGGTCGAGCCATGCCATTAAATTCGTCAGGGACATATCACCTCGAGTTGATTCATCGTGTCGCTGGCTCCATCACCAAGTTGCCTAGCTACCCGTCCCCATCCCGCCTTGAATAGCGCCCGGTCGAGCTCCAATTTTGGAGTTTTCCCGCCGCCGAACCATTAAGGCCATGTTCGGTCGTTGTGGGTGGCAACCCACTCCAATTGCCATTCAGGCTCAACTAGCTACATTAATAGCCTCTCCTTAACTCCCTCTCCACCTTGTGTGCGCCAGCAAAACCTCTACCGCCACCCCAACATCGTTGACACGGCCGTGTCCACCGCGGTGCTCCGTCGCACCGCTCGGTCGTGCATAGCCAGCCCGACTCGGGTAGTCTTCGGCCAAACCATCACCTCGGCTAGGTCCATGGTGAGTCCTTGATGCTTACCCGCTACCCTACTGCTCCTTTAGCACCGTGGCTCACCGGAACACTACCGTCATCGCCGTAGGTTGGCCACCGCCATGGGGGCGCCGCCCTAGTTTGTCTCCAGTCTCTAAATCGTTGCCTAGTGTTGAGTGTTGGCCCGTAGGTGAGCATTGGTCCTCTAGATGGGTTGAGGTGTCCCTAGTTGGCTGGCGTAGCGGCCTAGTGCTAGCCAATGTTGTGCCGGCGAGCGTGGAGGCGTCGGGGACCTCTTTGATGCGAAGATGGGTTAATACGAGGGCCTTCTTGCATAAACGTTGTTTGTAGAAATAGTGCGTATAGTCATCGCGTTAATCGAGGATATCTCGGGGGCGTTACTACAAAAGCGCCAGTGCACGTGGGCTTCCTTGCCGTGGGCCGCCTAGCGGGGGCCGCGCATATATGGGCCGTGCAGTGAAATAGTCTTTCTTTTTTCTAAATGAATTAGTTGTTGCTTTTCTAATTTAGTTTCTGAGCTAAACTTGTATATTTAATATAAATTCGTGTAGATGTCCAAAAATTATGAAACAAATTTTGTTAGGTTCCTAAAATTATTGTCTATCTATTGGTATAGTTAGTTCATACATATCTATGTTGGAGCTAAGGGCTATTAAATCATTTGAATGTGTTTAATATTATTAGGATAATTATTGTAGGAATTTTTGTGGTAAATTGGTGATAGCTTTAATCCTAAAAATTTTACCGTAGCTTCATTATAATATTGTGTGCTCACTGTAATTTTTGTAGCCTTAGAATAGACTAAGCATTAGGGTAGTTAAATGCTCTTTGTTTCAATATACATTAAATCACTATATATCCTTAATTTGCCAAGCTAAGGGTTTGTTAGTTGGACCCAACACCTTGCTTGATGAAACCAATAGTTAGCTTAGTATCTTAGTCATTAGAGCTAGCTTAGTCGCTTAGTATGCGTATTCTTATTATAAGAGTTGTTGTTGCCTAAATGCTAAGTGTTGCATCATCATCGCATGCATGTAGAGAACGAGTTGGTGAAAATAGTGACCACAGACGATCACGTGTTTGAGGAGATCATCGAGGAGTACGAGGAGGAGATTCTCGTGCAGGTGGAGGTCCCGGAGCCACCACTGTCTAACTCGGCTGACACCACACCTATCCAAGGTAAACCCCGGTGCATAACCTTTATTTTTTATAATCACTGTATGTATATATGTGATGTGCATTTATGTTACAAGAATTTAATGGGAACCACATGCATAGATATATCTATCATATGAGTCTTACTAGTGTAGGTTCGAGTTGCTGCTATGCTTAGGTTTTCAGTAGCGTGATTAACCTACCATTACTCACAATAGGTGATTATTATAATTACTCTCATGATAAGAACGATGAAAGGAAAATGGAGACAAGGCAGGGATATGGTATGGGTATTGGTGGGTGTAACGAGTTGTGTCCCGTGGTCATAGGGCTTCGCTTGGTTACACTATTTTCACTGTCCGTGTCGATTGACGACCATCTGTTGCTATGGATGGTAGTCAGGTCACAGACTTATTATCCTGAGCACATACTTTCTTATGGGAGCGGGAAGGCTCGTTACGCTCTTATCGTGGGTTCTGGCTCTTTCTGGACCGACTGATTGGAGGTGGGGAAAGATGAAGGTCTAAGCACCATATTGACACTGGGTCTCAAGTGTGGGGGCTTGGAGTCCAAGTTTGGACGGGGACCTATACCCCGTGATAGGAGTGGAATGGGTTAGTCTTGTTTGTGCCTAGGGTACAAACAGGGAGTGTGTTTCAGGGTACCCAGCTAGGATATATTGGTTTGCGAATCGCCGTTTCTGTGAGACGGTATGACCTGGCTACGGTCTAGCACCGTAGTAAGAACTGGAATATGAAAGATGGTTAATTGGTTCTGATTGCTGAACCATTGCTTGAAAGTATAACATGTGCTTACCTAGAATGGTTAGCTAATGAAGTAATCATGACTGCTAATTAAACTTGATCTTAAGGACGTACTTCTAGTAATGCTTTTCGTAAACAAAAAGAAAATAGCAAACCCATATTGCCTATCATATCCTTGAGAGTCGGGAAACTATTCCCACTAGTCGGGTAAGTCATGCGAGTACATTGTGTACTCATGGTTTATTTTACCCTATTGCAGGTGTAGCTTGAGGAGTAGCTCTTGTGTGGAGAATTCTTCTAGTGGGCACAGACGGATCCTTGTATCGTTTCCGCTAGATGTTTATTTTCATTCCGTTGTTTAATTATCGCACTCTGAACCCTGGTATTGTAATAAATAATTTCCAAGAACTCTTGTTGTATGAATGGACTAAGTATTGTAAGCTCATACTCATTATTGGATTCTAGAGGTAAAACGTGGTTTGATTCGAGTTCTCCCTTGGGGTGTGTTCGACGGAACTGTCCAATGTAACTAACTTTCGGGTGCTTAGTGTATAGTGGAAGACGAGCGCCTCCGAAAGCGTGTTATTTCGGGTGGTTCTGCCACACCTATAATAGTCATTAGACATTTTATTATCCAAGTTTTCCCTTGGTTTGGTAACTCTCGGGTTGATCTTATCTAAAGCCTCGTCTATCCATTCAATAGCAACAACACATAAGTTCTTAATATCCTCCAGCCATTGTTGTTGCTCTTCTTGGTCTTCCTCATGGCCTTCATGACTCCTATGCTTTGGTTGTCTTAGTGGATTTCTAGGGTCATCATGAGACTGAGGAGAAAGAACATAAGAGGGATCATCGGGGTTAAGGATGGGTTAAAAGATGGGTTCAGATGAGACATCTAATGTGGGCATAGAAGGGGAGAGAATAGGAATGGCTTCTAACTGGCTTGGCTCTCCTTCTATGGCATCACTAGACATGCCATCCTTGAATTCTTCCCGATGTCCTATATGGGAATAAGGACGCTTCCTAAGAGATCCATTCTTGAAAGGATTTGAATTATATTCACTCGAAGGTCTCTTATGAAGATGAGAATTTAATATTCTCCCAAAATCAACACCAAAGAGGTCATTCTTAATTTCAATAGGGATTTCCAAAGGTGGAATTCCTTCTTCTCTTGGGGGATTTTGGGGTATTGATGGTTTGGGATTGACAGCTAAATCTTGGGATTGGAGTGGTTGTGATTAGGCTATCAAAACTTAATCTTCTTGATAGGGAGATGATTTCTTACCTTTCTTGGGGAGTTCATTATAAATGCTAGTGCAGGGAGTCTTTCCACTAATTTTATCAAGCATAGCCCTTGCTTCACTAGCAGACAAATTAAGAAAAACTCCTCTAGAGGCTGCATCAAGGGATTCCCTAGAATCTTTGCTAAGACCCATGTAAAAATGTTGAAGAAGTATAGGGTCTTGAATGGCAAGGTCTGGGCCAGTGAAGATGAGTTCATTAAAATGATCCACGATGTACCAAGAGATTCTTCTTCTAGTTGTCTAAAATTTAGAACATCTTTTCAAAGGCTAACCACTTTAGAGATGGGAAAGAAACATAAACAAAATTTAGAGCATAATGTTTCCCAATCTTCTTGCATACTTCCTACGGTTTGACTATACCAATGTTTAGCTCTTCCCATCAAAGAGAATGGAAACAACTTCCATCTTAAGGTCTTGTTAGACATGATAGTGATACGCAAGCATGCACATGTCTGCTCAAACTCTCATAGGTGTGAGTATGGGTTTTCATCGCCTTCTCGCAAGAAGGATTGATCCCGAATTAGTTTTATTAAACATGGGCTCTACAGATTTAGGTGCCCCAAAGCTTGCACATGTGGGTTTAGCGTATTGATAGATAGGAGTGGAATTCATAATGGAAAAGAAAAGAAAAGAATAAAGGAATAAAAAGATAAAAGAATATGATAGAAGGTTAAGCTAGGTTCGTAGTTAATTCAGCAATCGTTTCCCCGACAACGGCGCTAGAAAGCTTGTTGGTATATTTAACGCACACAGATAAATCCGCAAGCGCATGGATACCGCTGTAGCTTTCACCCGAAGGTATTCCAAGTATTGTATCCACAGGGAAATGTGTGAGGTTAACTACGGTCCAACTTAGCCCAAAGTAGCAACAAGACTTAAGAAAGTCGGGAGTGTAGAGGAGATCGCTAAGGTCTTCTAGTTCTAATCTCGATAAGCTATGTCTTCTATTGTTCAACTGGAGATATTACTAAGGGAAACACAGACATAGTATGTTTCCTATAATAACTAAATCCTGCTAGTCCTACAAACGGGAGGTGGACTATAGAGGATTCAACGAGGCTATAAGAGTCACCCTCGTGAGCTACCACTGATCCGGAATGTAGGGTACATCTATGAGTTACCCAAGTCTAAGCATCACATTTACACTACGAATAATACTTTAACCTAAGGCCAATAGATTAAAGCACTCAAAAGAGACTCGCGAACCAGAAGAACAATATAAACATGTTACTTATTTAAATTAGAAGTTGATTACCAGAGAAATCTCAGACGCAAGGTTGACTTCCGCCAAGGTACAAGCCATAGAAAAAGCACTGACAAGCCAACACCTCCTCCAAACTCTTCCCTCATTCTCCATCTATCTATTTCTAAAGACTAGATCCTATGGAGGTCAAATCTTCTCTTGATAGCTAGCTCTGATCCTCATGAGGAGAATATGAATTAGTATTTTAGGATCTCTACTGGATCTTTAAGGGTCTGATGAGGGAGGGGGGCAGGGGCTGGTATATATAGCCCTAAGGGTCCCACGTGAGCCCTTGGATCAAACTGACTTAAGCAATGACTTAGATGCATCCTCAAAGGCGGTAGGGAACCGACATACAAAGCAGGCTGACAGGTGGGGTCCACAGGGGCCGAGTGGCCCCACCTATAGGCCGGCCAACCCCACATGGTAGTGGGTCGATCCCCACTTCAGTGATTTGCCTTCTGGACCCTTCTAGAGTCTTCCCACGTAGGTACCGTGGCGGAATTCCGTAATTTCCTTCGACGATTAGGTCCTCCTTAGCGGTTTTCTGGATAAACCCTACTGAAAACACAGATTCACCAAAAGTCATGGAATTTATTAGTTTAGACCCCTAAACCTTTATTGGTGATTATATTTATGCCTTTATACATGCTTAATTGACGGTTTATATTGGTTGTTAACTACCATCAATAGTTGCTCACCCCATTGTTACCAACACTTATAGGAGAATACTGAAAGCCATTAGAGAGCCACTAAAGCCAAGAAGTAAAGTTTGAAAGTTAGCCTTGAGTGCTATCGGTGTTCTTGGTTAGATTTTGTTTAGATGGAGTTAAAGTACTTTTTACTCTTGGTGATTTCCATCAACTAGATGGTCTGGTGGAGTTTTCTTTGACAAGGCTCCAAAAGGCATACATGACTTAAAACCCACCATTTCGGAGTGGAAAAGGGGCATTCACTAGTGGATGGGTGTTTGATAGAGTTTTGGGACCCTTTGTGCTTGCTCCAACATGGATTAGGGGGTTGTGCTAACATCGTGACACCACGGGAAAAGTTTGGTTGTCTCTTTACCTCTCTTTCATACTTGCATTATTTGTTGTTTAAGCTCTTGCTTTACTTGTTTAGTGACAACTAGGATTTCATGGTAGAGTTTTTTTAGCATAGGTGTACTTCTTGCTCTTTAGGACATTACTCTTAGTGTGAATCTTGATCTTCCACCTAGCTAGTTATCTTTTATGTTGTATCAGAACTTGTGTGGAGATCACGATAGGTTTAGTTACTAAACTTGTTTCCCTAAGAACTCACTAGTATGACATTTTAGTAAGACTTAGGATCCACCATGCTAGTAGGAGGTGTAGTCCTTGCTTTGTTTAATAAGGTTGTTGCATCAAAATTTTCAAAGGCGATCTTCTTAGGATACCCTCCTCTGCTAAGAGGCCTGCCTCTAGAAATAGTTGTCTTAAGAAGACAAAAAAAAATTCATACGAAGTTGGATGAAGACAAACTTTATATCCAAATTGTAGAGTTAGACGCGATCTACAACTTTGTAGCTAACAAGTTTTTATTTGAAATTATTTAGAGTCCCAAATTTTTAAAATTTTCAGACTTTCAAATTTCAAATTTAGAATATTCAAGCAACCTTAGGATGTTGACATGGTCTATACCAAATTTGTATGCAATCTACAATTTTGAAGTTGAAAAGTTGACATGGTGTATATCAAAGTTGTAGCACTCAAAGCGATATACAATATACAACTAAGTATAGCTAAGAAGTTGGCATGGTGTATATCAAAGTTGACATGGTGTCTCATGACACTAGTAGTGCCAACATATGATGCATTGTTTAGACAGTTGATATTTGACAAGACAAGGGAGACAGTGCAAGTTGCTGACAGAACTACAGTAACATGTAAATTTGCAGGATGGCACTTGGCATTGGCAACAGAAGATGTCGTGTCGTGGGACCTCTAGTAGCAATACCACAACGCAAAATGAATCCCCACCCCAAGCCAAGCCAAAGCAGGGCTGCTGACTCAGAAGTCAGAAGGTGTGGCACAGGAGGTGGGAGCCGATAAAGGTTATTTGTGAGGTCCTTCACAGCTTTCCCCTTCTAATTTCCATCCCCAATGAACAAGATCATCCACTTAATCGTCCCAAAAGAGAAACATGAGTTTGTCTGTTTCATGTCATTTTTCTTATTAACCAAATTGAAATTTGCACTATTTATGACTTCAAATTGTTGCATTGCTGGTCTCTTGAAGGCAATGGATTGAGCTCCCAACACTTGGCGAAGAAGGAAGGACACATGCAAGTATCTTGAGTTGTGTGTTGTAGACATATATCATCCTGGTCTGGTGAGGAAAGGAAGTGGTGGCGACACCATGGAAACAATACCAAATAGTAAATGAGAATGGGTCATGTTAAAGTCGATCTCGGCTTAGATCTAATGATCAAGTCCTAAGGGCCATGCATGGGCCCACCACAACTAACAGATACTACATGAATCGGAGGTGTTTACCGGTTTTCATTTGGCTTGGTCCCATCCGATGCCATGCCATAAGAGGGATTCCTAGTGAACAAAAACATACGTGAGGACATCACTAAGAGAATAAATGAGTCTCCCTAATCTACCGATCAAGAGGGCATGTCAGTCGGGTGAAGACCGATGCCCATGGCGTTACACTGCAGATCAACGCCGACAGCTAGGAGGCCAATCCAGGAGGATAAGCAGGTCTACAACGAGCCCTACCACACGCCTACACTTAGTAGGCATGGGTCGCCTTGGTCCATGTTGATCATCTATGTCTGATTGAGGTATGTGCTAATTAATCTTTCAAGAGGTTGAGGCAGTGGAAGCCACCTCGGCAAGGATCAAACCAACCTTCCACGAATGCTTAGGATTAGTGGAAATTCTATTTATTTGCATGGTGTCGAGATTGAGGCAATGGATTGGAAGTGAAGAGGGTCAGGTAATGTGTGGGCTAGGGTCGACCGACCCCCTATGACGCTTGGTCCCTCCTGCCATCACGTGGTAGCTCCTCTGCTGAAGTCCAGTATATGTAGAAAGTTTGGTGAAGACTGGAGAATCGATGTTGAATTGGTGGGTCCATGGATCCATGTGTCCATCTATTCAGACCATAGACCAACAAACTGACTTGAATCAATGGTGATAATCACTTTGAACTATGTTTCTTCAGATTGGGCAAGGTTGGAGGGCAGGGGGATAACCCTAGGTCGGGCAACCCCCACATAGGATTGGGCGACCCCCTTGCGGGCCCATTCCCTTCATCTTTTGCATAATTTCTCTTGCCAAGTTTAGTTCTCCTAATAATGTAGTATGGATAAGTGCGCCAACGACTCCCCGATGGTCAGCAGTGGCCGCAGCGGTGGTGAGTCCCTGACAGTCAGCGATGGCATCATCGATGTCACCATGGGTCGATGCTCTTGCTGTTGCAGCAAGCTAATCGTGTGTGCATGCGTGCAAGATAGGGGGTTGTACCGGGCGTATCATAGTTATACTACTTTGTATATAAGCGAGCCAAGTTTCTTTGGACTTTGATCGTACCATGATGAGCACATCTAAGGCATTTGAGTTGGTGCACATGGACTTGTTTGGACCAACCACATACACTAGTATTGGTGGAAACAAATACGGATTTATGATTGTGGATGATTTCACTAGATACACATGGGTGTTCTTTCTTGTTGACAAGAGTGATGTGTTTGCAACATTCAAATCATTTGTCAAGGGCATTCACAACGAGTTTGAAACAACCATCAAGAAAGTGAGAAGTGGCAATGGAAGTGAGTTCAAGAACATAAGAATTGATGAGTTGTGTGATGAATTTGGAATTAGACATCAATTCTCGGCCAAGTACACTCCACAATCAAATGGCCTAGTTGAAAGAAAGGATAGAACCTTGATTGACATGGCAAGATCAATATTGAGTGAGTACAATGTGAGTTATTCATTTTGGGTCGAAGCAATCAACACGGCTTGCTATTATAGCAACCGACTCTATTGTCACCCCATGATGGAGAAGACACCTTATGAGCTATTGAATGGAAGAAAGCCCAATATATCATACTTTCAGGTTTTTTGTTGTAAATGCTACATATTAAAGAAAGGCACTAGATTGAGCAAGTTTGAGAAGTAATGTGATGAATGTTTTTTGCTTGGTTACTCCACTACTAGCAAGGCATATAGAGTTTGAAATTTGGCTAGTGGTACTCTTGAGGAGGTTCATGATGTGGAATTTGATGAAACAAATGGTTCCCAAGAGGAAGATAAGAATCTAGATGATGTAAGAGGCACTCAATTGGTCAATGCAATGAAGAACATGGACATTGGTGATATAAGGCCTAGAGAGGTGATTGATGTTGAAGATGACAAGAATCAAGTGCTCTCTAACTCAAATGTGTAAGCTAGTGGTTCTCATTATCAAGTTCAAGCAAGAACTAGTGATGACAAAGTGCAAGATCAACAACAAGTGACTAGTTCATCATCTCAACCAAGTGATCAATCAAATGTAAGCAATTAAGTGCAAGTGCTTCAACCAACCCATGTTGCAAGAGATCATCTATTGGACACTATCATTGGTGATATTTCAAGAGGGGTGGAAACAAGATCAAGATTGGCTTCATTTTGTGAGCATTTCTTATTTGTGTCATCCATTGAACCTAAAAAGATAGATGAAGCTTTGAAGGATGTTGATTGGGTCAATGCTATATATGAAGAGCTAAACAACTTCACAAGAAATCAAGTATGGGAGTTAGTTGAGAGGCCTAAGGATCATAATGTGATTGGAACCAAGTGGATCTTTCGGAACAAGTAAGATCAAGATGGGATAGTTATAAGGAACAAAGTAAGATTAGTGGCTCAAGGTTATACTCAAGTTGAAGGTCTTGACTTTGGAGAAACATATGCCCTGGTTGCAAGATTGGAAGCAATTAGGATCTTGTTAGCCTATGCTTGTGCCCACAACATCAAGTTATATCAAATGGATGTGAAGAGTGCATTTCTCAATAGGTACATCAATGAGCTTGTGTATGTTGAGCAACCTTCCGGTTTTGAAGATGAAAAAAACCCAACCATGTTTACAAGTTGAGAAAGTCTTTGTATGGATTGAAACAAGCACCTAGAGCATGGTATAAGAGATTGAGGGATTTCCTACTCTCTAAGGGATTCAAGATGGAAAAGGTTGACACCACTCTCTTCACCAAGAAGCTTGGAAATGACTTCTTTGTAATGCAAATCTATGTTGATGATATCATATTTGGGTCAACAAATCAAGATTTTTGTGAGGAGTTTGGCAAGATGATGGCATGTAAGTTTGAGATGTCCATGATTAGAGAGCTTAGTTACTTCCTTAGTCTTCAAATAAAGCAAATAAAGAATGGCACATTTGTGAGTCAAGGCAAGTACATCAAAGATATGCTCAAGAAGTTTGGAATGGATGATGCTAAAGCTATTAGTACACCAATGGGGACAAATGAAAGCTTGGATAGTGATGCTAGTAGCAACATGGTGGATCAAAAGATGTATCGGTCTATGATTGGAAGTCTACTATGTGTGACCGCATCAAGGCCGGATGTGATGTTTAGTGTATGCATATGTGCTAGATTTCAAGCCTCGCCAAGAGAAGGTCATTTGAAAGCAATAAAGAGAATATTGAGGTACTTGAAGCATACACAAAATATTGGATTGTGGTATCCCAAAGGAGCAAGATTTGAGTTGATTGGATATTCGGACTCCGATTATGCGGGATGCAAAGTTGAGAGAAAGAGCACATCGGGCACGTGTCAACTATTAGAAAGATCACTTGTGTCTTGGTCATCAAATAAGCAAAATAGTGTAGCACTTTCAACCACCGAAGCGGAGTACATTTTGGTCGGTAGTTGTTGTTGATAAAGGCTACTTTGAATGACTTTGGAATCAAATTCAAGCAAGTGCCATTGTTATGTGAGAATGAGAGTGCAATCAAGTTAACCAACAATCCGGTTGAACATGCAAGAACAAAGCACATAGATGTCCACCATCAATTCATAAGAGATCACCAACAAAAAGGGGACATTTGCATTGAGAGTGTGGGCACCGAAGATCAACTTGCCGATATCTTCACCAAGCCACTTGATGAGAAGAGGTTTTGCAAGCTAAGGAATGAATTGAACATACTTGACTTCTCCAATATGTGTTGATGCACCCCCATTGTATGACATGCCTTTTCTTCGAGCAAAGCAAGGTAAAGTTGATTGATATGTTAATCCATCCATTGCTAAGAACTTGTTTAGTGCATCTAGTCATTCCTATCATGTCCTAGGCTCATTCATGAAAATCAAATAAATTTGATGCTTGTATGGTACCACTATTGCTTGTATGTTTGAAATGATCTAGTGGTAGCATATGACATGTTTGTGGGCTTGTAAACTAGTGTTTGATCTAGAAAATAAGCTATAAGTGTTTAACTCAACATGGTACAAGATAACCCTTATTTGGAGGTGTGAAGAAGCTTGTCCTTGGATCAAACCGAGTTAAATATCTTTTGCAAGTGATCTAGATTGAACCAAATTGGGAAAATAATCCTCATTTCACATGGTTTCACCCCAACTTATCTATAATTTGAGCTCGCCTTTTGTGCTAATTGTTGACAAAGGGGGAGAGAAATTCACAAAGATAGTAAGATAGGAGGAGCAAACAAATGAAAACAAATAAAATGACATTGTAAGGGGATCAATAAAAAATGCACACAAGTAGAGAGAGCAAGCTCACAAACTTGTATGTTGCATTTGAATGTGCATTTCATATATTTGCTTGCATGGCACAAGTTTTAAATTTCAATATCCATGCTTGTGTGGTGTATGCTAGTTATATGCTTGAATGATGAAATGAAAAACAAGCATGCGTAGGTTAAGTAACTAGACTCATGCTCACATTATGAAAACTAGATCCTTACCTCTAATGTTGATCTCACGAGGTATTCTAGTTTTTTTTTGTGTATGTTTAGTTACTAATGGTGCTAAGGATGGTATATTGGTGCACTCCGATTAGTATCACGCTTCAAAGGTCCATCTCTTACACCTTAGCATCATTTGGTAGATATTGTCTCCTATATTTCCTACCTAAGCATATGTGCAAGCTACAATCCAAACTCTTAGCACATATGTAGGGGGAGCAATTGCTACCATTTGGGGTTCATGAAACTTGTCCATATCCTTTTACACTTGATAAATATGCTTGGGCAAGCAACATAGATTCAATTAAATCTCAATTCATATCTTTGTGTAAGGGTTGTCATCAATTACCAAAAAGGGGGAGATTGAAAGCTCTAGTTTGGTTTTAGTTAATTGATGAAACCCTAAGTGTTAACCTAGTTTATCAAAGTGATTATGAGATAGGTAGCACTATTCCAAGTGGTGAAGCAAATGAAGATCATGACATGATGATGGTGATTCCATGGTGATGATCAAGTGCTTGGACTTGGAAAAGGAGAAAGGAAAACAAAAGGCTCAAGGCAAAGGTATAAGTGGTAGGAGCCTTTTTGTTTCGGTGATCAAGACACTTAGCGAGTGTGATCACATTTAGGTTCGATAGCCGTACTATTAAGAGGGGTGAAACTCATATCGAAATACGGTTATCAAAGTGCCACTAGATGATCTAACTCATTGCATATGTATTTAGGATCTAGTGGAGGGCTAACACCCTTGAAAATATTTGTGAAAATATACTAACACACATGCACGAAGGTGATACACATTGTGTTTAGCACTTGAGAGCAATGGTTTGAAACTCCACCGGTGGAGTGTCCACCGTAGACTGCGGACAGTCCGACGGTGCCACCGACGCCCAATACAGAAAAGACAGGATTTCACAGAGTGACCGGACGCTGGTCACGTAGTGACCGGACACTGGGGTCCTACGTCCGGTCAGCGGTGCAGTGAAGGCCGCCCTCGGCCTCTTGACCGGACGTAGGCTGAACACTGTTTAGCATCCGGTCGTGCTGACGTGGCGGCGCACAGTGTAGACAGTGAGTGACCGGCTGCTGGGTGAGTCCGGTCAGGCATGACCGGACGCGTTTGATCGTGAGTGGAACCTTACTAGAAACGACCGGACGCTGGGGTCCTACGTCTGGTCACTTCATAGCAGCGCGTCCGGTCACAACTTGAATGTACTGATGACCGTTGAGATCGGGCGATCAGTGTTTGAAGCAGGGGAGCGTCCGGTCGATCTGACCGGCGCGTCCGGTCACCCCGATTTTTAGTAGACTGAGGATCCAACGGCTTTATTTCATGGGGGCTTCTATTTAAGCCCCTTGGCCAGCTAAAGCTCACTCTCTTGGCCATTTGCATTGACATAGCAACCTTGTGAGCTTAGCCAAAGCCTTTCCACTCATCTCCATCATTGATTCAACATCTTTATGAGATTGGGAGAGAATCCAAGTGCATTGCTTGAGTAATTGCATCTAGAGGCACTTGGTGTTCGTGTTTCGCTATGGGATTCGCTTGTTGCTCTTGGTGGTTGCCACCACCTAGATGGCTTGGAGCAGCGGAGGAGGATTGGCATGAGTTGGTGATTGTTCGTGGCCATCTCCGATGATTGTGATGGGATTTGTACCTTCCTCGGCGGAGCACCGAAAGGTAACCCTAGTGGATTGCTTGTGTCATTGAGTTACCTCACTTGTGGGTAGGTTCTTACTGTGTCCAATTGTGTGGACGAGGTTCGTGCAACACCTCTTAGCCGCCGAACCACCAAGTGTTGGTCGACACAATTGGTTGTCTCTTGCCCTTTGGTATTCTCCTAGTGATTGATTAAGTATTCATCTTGTGATTGGTTCACTCCTCTACGTGGTGGTATAATCACCTCACTTACTCATTTATATTCCCGTAAACTAGCTATAGCAAGCTCTTTAGTGTAGCTAGAATTGAGAGCTTGCTTTGTAAATTAAGTTCATCTAGTGGAGCTCTTTAGTGTAGCAAGTGTGAGAGCTCTTAGTGAGTAGTGACATAGCAAATTGTGTGTTTAGTGATCATAGCAAATAAAACTGTTGGATAGGTGGCATGCAACCCTTATAGAGCTAGAGCAAGTTTGCATTTTGCTATTTGTTATACTAATCAAATTGCTCTAGTTGGTTTATAAATTTTTAAATAGGCTATTCACCCCCCTCTAGCCATATTAGGACCTTTCACCCCTTCTGCACGCCACTGATCGGACGCTGCCTTCGAGTCCAATCACTGCCAAAGCAGTGTCCCATCACCTTGAGACAGCACCTCCAAGTCTCAAACTTTGCCACTGTGGAAGAACCGCCTAATCTAATGCCTCCCAGGAGTGTGTCTTCCATTAGATACTAAGCACTCAGAGGAGAATACTAAATTACTCGGTTCCATCAGGCACACCCTAGGGGAGAACCCAAAAATCCACATTTTTGCCATCAGGATCACAAATGATAGAATAAAGCTTACATCAATCTTAACCATTTCTTACATCACTTTTAATACAACATCAGAGTATAATATTTATTATTATAACAGCGGAATGTAATCATATTATCAGAGTTTATGAACAATTTAATTTGACAGCAGAATATAAACATGCAATTAGAACTACAACGGAATTAAACATCTATTTATGGCATGATGAAGCATTGATATGTAAACTAGGACAACAGATTATAAACTTTCATTTATAAAAACATTTGGTGAGAGTTATAAATAAAAACTATGATCGCGGCGTAAGGAAATCCTCGTTGAGCCCACCAGGAGGAATCCACACATAAGAGTCAGCTTTAGCATCCACCTGTCACCTGCAACAGGGGGAATAAAACCCTAAGTACTCAATTGTACTCAACAAGACTTACCCGACAGGAGGAAAGAAAAGACTCAAGGATATGCAAGGCTATTTGGCTTGTGGGTTTATTGCATTTGCAGGAAGCATTACTAAGCGTACATCCTTATATTCGATTTTTATTAATAGCCGCATTGGTTCGTTAACTAACCATTCTATGTAAGCACTGATGCTACTTTCAAGTAGGTGGTAAGCAATCAGAGTTCCTTTTTCCATCTTCCATCTTTCATCTTCAGTTCTTACTACGGTGCTAGGCCCAAAACAAGACATACCGAATCGCCCGGCGATTTACGAATCAATGCCCCCAGCTGAGTACTCCGAAAACACACGTCCCGCTTGTACCCAAGGCACAAGCAGGACCAACCCATCACCCTCCTGTCCTGGGTTCCTAGGTTCCCATCCAAACTGGGACTCTAAGCCCCCGCCCCTGAGTTTTGAACTTAGTGCGGTGCAAGGACCTCCTCCACCAAAAAGAAACCCTGATAGTCGGTCCGGAAAGAGCCGAAACCCACGACAAGAGAGCAACAAGTCTTCCAAGCGCCCATACCCAAGTATGTGCTTGGGATAATAAGTCTGTGACTTGCCTTGAGTCTTATGCAACGACCGGTCCTTAACCGACACAGACAGGGAAAGCAGTGTAAAAAAGCCATGCCCCGCGTCCACGGCGACACAACCTCTTACACCCACCAATACCCAAACCATATCCCTGCCCGGTCACCATTTTTTCCTTCCCACCATTTATATTTTCCAAGTGATAATACTCCAATAAGATATTTCTCATCTCTCGCGAGTGACAGCCATCACTCGACTTCTACTGGAGTCCTATAGTATAGCAATCTACACGATCCTATCATACTAGTAAGACTCATAGGATAAAGATATATATATGCAAGTGGGTTTCATTCAACTCCTTAAAACTTAACGCACATTTATAATTTAAACTGCAGAAAAGTAGGGGTTATGTACCGGGGCTTGCCTGAGTAAAATATAAACAAAAGTTAGTATCTGCATCTTCAGATCATCCACCATCAACTGGATAGAAAGCCCATTGCATCATCTCCTGGAGAGAATACCATTACACCAGCTTTGGATTCCCAATCATCCTTCAATTGATCCATTGATCCATCATCGTACCTATATGATATGCATTGATGCAAATGCATAGATGTAAATAACCAACGACAGCCGAATGCTTAGAAACCCGATCACACCGCACAAGCTAACGAGCTAGTTCTAATGATGTCTGTACTTAGGCTACCTATCCATGTTGTCGAATACGACGTTATTTCCCAACAAATGTTTTAGTTATATAAACCCAAGTTGTTTCTTTATTTTCTTCTATCAATTTAATCTTTATTCGGAATAGGCATCATTATCTATCTAACAACTAGTTATTCTAGAGCTACAAAAATTACAGTGAGCAGCTAATAATATTAGTAACCTACTATAATAATTTCAGATCCAACACTATTACCAATTTATCACGGAAATTCCTACAAGTTCACCTTTTTACAATATTAAGGATCTCAAATTAATTATATAGCTTCCAAGAATATCATCAAACTATGTGAACAAAGTATACTAGCATATAGATCATGATTTTAGGAACTCAACAAAATTGGTTTTACCATTTTTTGATTACTATACCATTTTATATTGATTTTACAATTTAAACTAGAAACCTATTTTAGAAAAATATTTCAGAATTGGAAAAGGGCCGACGGCCACTAACTGGCCCAGCAGTCCAACGCTGACGCGTGGCCTAGAAGCGTGCGGCACCGGATGGCCCAAGCGCGTGGCGCGGCCCACAGGGGCGTGCGGCCCAGCGCCCAGCGTGGCACCAGGCGGACGCGCAGCCAGCGGCCCAGACGGATGAGCGGCCAGCCCACGCGCGGGAGCAGGCCGGCCCAGTGCGTGGCGCAAGCAGATCAAACGCCAGACTGGCGGCCCACCGGCGCACATAAGGCAGTGGCCCACGCGGCCAGACAGTAGTGGCAGTGCTAAATTTCACCAAGGCCCTCGTACTCTACTTAAATCAAACCGAAGGACATTTGCACTATTCCAGTGAGTCACGTATTTTGTAGTAAGGACCCTGTATAAAATTCTACTTGGATTCTCACCCTTCTCCAGCCGTGGGCAAAGCAGAGGAGCAGAGGCGGTCTGCCTCTGGCCAATTTCCACCGGAGGAACGATGGTCAGACGGCACAGGAGCCGCAATGGACCTGGCCGTACCCGCGGGCACTGGCAGCACGACCAAGGCGGCCTAAGGCACGCTGGCCATGCCTGCCCATGGCTAGCCGCATCGGCGGCGATGGCACGGCCATGGCGGGGTGCTGCGGGGTGGCGCTCCAGGTGCGGCGGCTGCGGAAGACATTGTGACTCGGCGCGCAAATGGACCGGGATGGACACGGTGGTCACACACGGCTGCGGCAAGGAAGGAAAGGGAGGGGGCGCCGGTGTGGGGCACAGTAGGAGCCGCGGTGCGAGGAGAAGCGAGGCGAGGCGGACCCACGCGTGGACGCCGTTGAGCTACGGTGTGGTGTAGCGGCCGACTCGGCAGCAGGAGCGGGCGGTCGCGGCTGAGGAGTTGTGGTGGAGCAGGGAGGGCAGCGTTGCGGCCTTGCGCACGCGCGAAGAAGGGGAAAGAGACCGGCCACGGCTGTGGCGTGAGGGCATGTGACACAGAGAGGAAGAAAGGGGCGCCGGTGCTGCGGTAGGGAAGCACAGCGCGGGACAGCGTGGTCAACAGCTAGGAAAGGAGGGGCGACGCTCACACGCGGTCACGCGGGGAGGACCGACGACGGGCGGGCGAGTGGCGCAACGACGGCAGCCTCGGCCAAGGTGGGAGCTCGCGCGAGCCAAAGCAGAGGAAGGGGCGGTGCCGTGGATCAGCAGGGATGGCGCGGTAGTGGCAGCTCGCCCTTCGGCTTAAGATGCACGAGGACAGCCAACAAGCATAATCAAGAAGCAAAGGCAAGGCGAGCTGGGGATGACGCATCCACCACGGCAGCTAAAAAAGGAGAGACGAGGAAGCAAGCGCACGTGGGTGGCCGGCAAGGCGCACGCTGGGGCAGTACTAGTGAGGGCAGTGGCCAAGTGCCAGCACAGACACGCACTTGGCCAGCGTAGGATAGCAGTGCATGGATGAGACGATCCAGTCTTGGCGGGACGTGAAGACAGACCACGGCGCTGTGAAACTCGTGGCCAGGGAGATCGTGCACGTGCAGTAATGGCATCGGACGGCCGACAGTGTCGCAACGGTGTAGGGACCAGGACGCAATGTGAGACGACAGGAGCACAGCGCAGAACCAGGCAGTGGTAGCGGCCGGGCTGGCCGGAATGACGTCGCGCGCGCTTTTAAAATCGAACTGAAAATAACTTACTAATGCGACGAAAGCGCAAGTACACAACTTGATGCGATAAATCGTACCAAACACAAAACTAAGATTTAGAAAATTTTGTTAGAATTCAAATGCCAAAAAATAGCATTTTGTCTACTAAGCTTGCACTTCAAACTTTTATCTAAATATGAATTACCCGCTATATTTTATTCGGTTTATAAAAATTATTTTTCACGCTTAATCCCATAGAACCAACCATTCGCCATTTACTTGCTAGAATCATTATCAGACATTCCTAAATATCTTTACGCACTGAGTAATTCAACTTGGCGTTGATTCGAGTCCACAAAACTGAGTCACCGGATTCACTCATCGCACCAAGTACGTTTTAAATCAAAAATCCGAGAAACTCGTTTCGAAAATTTGACTTAGGCCTAAATCACGGTGCTAAACGAGCTCATAACACTAGGGGTGATACAACCACCCTTGCTCAACCATGCTAACCACCAAGTGTATCACCTTATGCACGTGTGTTAGCATATTTTCACAAACATTTTTAAGGGTGTTAGAACTCACTAGAATTTAAATGCATAAGCAATGAGTTAGAGTATCTAGTGGCACTTTGATAATTGTATTTTGATATGAGTTTCACCCCTCTTAATAGTACGGTTATCGATCCTAAATGTGATCATACTCGCTAAGTGTCTCAATCACCAAACAAAAAAGCCCCTATAGAATATCACCTTTACCTTGAGCTTTTTGTTTTTCTCTTTCTTCTTTTTCAAGTCCAAGCACTTGATCATCACCATGGTCACACCATCATCATGATCTTCACCATTGCTCTACCACTTGGAATAGTGCTGCCTATCTCATGATCACTTGATAAACTAGGTTAGCACTATTCTCATCAATAACCAAACTAGAGCTTTCAGCAGCGCGTGGGCCCTCCTTCGTCTCATGTGGCCGGGCGCCTAGGCGATGGATGTCCGTGGCGAGGCCCCGCACGTCCTGTGAGCTTGCTTCTCTAACGACCGACGTCCTGCATCCTGCAGGCATGATTCGATGGAATCTGGTGGAGGGCAGCCAAATCCAATGGAAGGCGGCAATGTAGGGTAGGTACAACTATCTACATCTCCCTCTCTCTCTTCCCCTCTTCATCTCTCTCATCCTTCCCTCTCCCCTTTGTAGATCATCAGTTAAAAGCAATTATCACAGACCTTTCATTACAGGTGGACTACTTGCCCGCCTGGGTAAAGCGATTTTGATGGCCTGCCAAAAAAATACTATAGTAGTGAAGGCGTCGGCTGTCGCCGTCTTCTGCATGAAGAAAATCTAGCAGTGCACATCAAGGATGCCTCAGCGTGCACCTATCTCAAGGTAATCCCTCCAACCATCTCTTGATTAAGTGCCACCATCCTCACAGTAAAGGGGCGGATTTGGGCCTATTTAATGCTGTCCCATGACAAAAATGAATTTTCGTGATTTCCATTATAATATGGGATTCATATGTGCAGGTGACTCATATTATAGTATAGGTGACATCAATGTATTTTTAGACTGAATTCACCCCTGGCCGCAATGGGTAAGCAATAAAAGCTTTGCTTCTCCATCACCTATCAACGTCGTCGGTCGTATTTGGGTTGTTGGTCCTTGTCGCTTTCAACTCGGGTTGTTGGTCGCCTCACCATCACTACAGCCAAACTACAGCTTGTGAAGCTCGCTCACAACACTAGGCTTGGCGCCCCACAGCTTCGTTGGCTTTGCTAGCCTTGTTCAGCTTCTTGATGAAGGTGGTCAGATCCATCGGAAAGCTGCCCCTTGATGCTAGTTTTGGCGGCCCACAACTGTGTTAGCTTGCCGACCCTGTGCAGCTTCTTGATGATGGTTTCTGGATCCATGAGACAGAACACCCATCACCTTGCCCTGCTCCACATCTATGCTAAAGGGAAGGTGATGGTGTCCTGCCTGATGAATTCAGACACCTTCATCAAGAGGTTGAACAAGGTTGGCGCAGCCGTGAGGCGCGAAACCTAGTGTCATGATCCATCTTCCCGATGAATCTAACCACCTTCACCAAGAATGCAGCTTCTTCATGAAGTTGTCCATGTCCATTAGGTCGGACACCGGTCACCTCGCCCTAGTCTGCATCTATGCTACTCTGGTACATAGCTGCAGATGATCCTATCATGTTTTATCTTCAAAAAAAGAGATTTTTTAGGAAAAAAGAATAAAGTAGCAAAATTTAATAGAAACACACATTCCATGTAGCAAAGTTCTTAATTATTTTTTTAAAAAATCTCTCTTTTTTCCTAAGAGAAAATGTGTTAGACTCATCTATGGCTGTGCACCAGAGTAGGTAGCATAGATGGGGCAAGAGAAGGTGGCGGTGTCCTGCTTAATGAACTCGAACATCTTCATCAAGAAGTTGAACAAGGTTAGCGCAGCCATGGGGCGCCAAACCTAGCATCGTGATCCATCTTCCTGATGAATCCGACCACCTTGTCCAAGAAGTTGAATAAGACCCACAAGCCAACATAGCTATGGGACACCAAGCCTAGCATCGGGAGCTAGCTTCAGAAGCTACATCTTGGTTGTGGCAGTGAGACACCAGCAACCCAAGTTCGACGACAAGGACTAACAACCCAATGGCAGGCGATGGCTTCTGAGAGATGATGGAGAAGCAAAGCTTGTGTTGCTTCTCCATTGTGGCAGTGATATGGCACTGAATCAAGAGATGGTTGGACGGTTACCTTGGAGTCCTAGATTGGAGTGTGAACAGATGGGTCGTGAGCCTCGTGACTGATAGCACGCTCGACGGGCAGCGCCTTGATGTGCACTGCCAGATTATCTTCATGCGGCTAGCAGCGATGGCTAGCGCCTTGGTATGCATTGCCAAGTTGGTGATGGCCAATGTCAAGCAATGTTAACCATTGTTGATTCATGAGTAACAGTGGGACTAACAAGAGGGCACGATGTGCATTGCTTTAACTTCTTTGAGGAGGAGGAGGTGATGGCTAGGAGCACGATGTGGCTTAAGCACCTTGATCACCTCGGCGTCCTCTCCTCTAGCGAGTGAAAGACCCAATTGTGTTTTGGTAATTAGGTGACAACATTAGTGGACTAATGCATTTCATGTGAGATGAATAGGTGACTTAATCCACAAACTTATCTTGAGCAACATCATGAAGGCCATGATGAGGTGGCTGGATTATGAAGTGCAAAGTCTTAAGATGAGAAGAGTTGATGGATGGAGATGAAGGGGATGAAAACAAAGCAAGGCAAATGTATATAATAGTCTTTTGCTTTCAATGACTTAAGGTGACTAGAGAAGTGAACTGGCCAGATTTAGGATAGATAGTTGTACTATAAAAAGGAAAAATCTTTGGTTAATATGATTGTCTAGTGCCACTAGGTGAGTTCTAACATTGTATATGTGTTAGATCGAGTGGCGTGATATGGAAGTAAGAGAAAACCTTTTAAAAATATTTTGAAATTGCTAACTGCTAAAGGTGTTGGTTGTCCTGTGGGAGACCCTTAGGAGTTAGCTAATTGAAAAACGTGTTAGAGAGGATTTCCCCAGTAGTCACTAGAGCTTCATTTACATAGCCATGCACAATGGTGTTATGAGTGTGAACCTTACCTTTCCATGCTCACTAGAGTGGTAGCACCGGCTTAGGCTCTGACATGTGTCAATGAGAGGTTATACATAGGTGTTTTCAAAAGGAGCATCGAAACCCTCCAATGTAGGACACTAGGGACTATGGTTGCACCATAGCATAATTCTAGAGAGGTTATTTTGTGTGCAAAGTTGGCTTGTGATCACACCAGAATTGTCTGGTGGTCATCGGAGTTTAGATAGCCTAATGGCTAGATTCTGACATAGTTGTCAGTGACCGTTTGGGGCTCCGGTGCTACCATTGGAGACCTTTGGTGAGTATGAAGACTACTCATTAAGTGGGTAATGACTAGTTTCTTGAGTTGGCTTATAAATAGAGGGTGTGGTCAAGCATGTAAGCTCTCTTGGCACTCCTAACTGACACCCACACTCATTAGAGCTCAAGAAACCTCTCCACTCATATTTTATTGCTAGAGGTTGCATTTGTTGTGATCGGAGTGGCACTAGTGGTTTGTGTTCCCTATAATTCTTTTGTTACTCTTTGGTGTTTGCCGCCACCTAGATAGCTTGGAGCTACAGTGATTCCGTGAAGCACTCGATTGGAGATTGTGAGGTGCTTTAGAGATCGATTGTGAGGGGCTATTGGGTTCATTCCGGACAGAGAGGCGAATAGACATTCTAGGGGATATCAAGGCTTGTTGGAATAACTTGTGATCGAGCCGGTTCATACACAAGTGCTCATGTTGGACCAACCTTGAGGGATTGTTGCGCTTATTATAGAGGAGCAGTGATCCTTGGACTCACCTCAATACGGGTGTAGGTGACCGGCAAGTCACTGAACCATGGTGATATATCTTGTGTCATCCTCTTTGTGTTCTTTGCTCACTGTACACTTGTGCTATTCAGTCCTTGGTGTAGAAAGAGTAGGACTTGTCTTCCTAGGGTGTTTGCCTTGCTAGTTGTTTCACTTTTCTAGTGACATATCTTAGTTGTTCTTGATCACTAGGTTGAGTAGCTCTTGTTCACCCTATGTTTGCTAAATCATAAGTTAGAAGTAGTACTTATTAGGGCCTCCTTTTATTCTAACAAGTTTGCCTAGTTATCATTCTTTGTAGAAAAATCTGTGCGAAGGAGTATATGAATGGGGAAGGAGATTGCGTGAAGGAATTCATGCAAAGGATTTGTGGGGAGAATGGCATTGGGGTTAGGGTAGCTACCAAGGAATAGGGGCGCGTTGCAAGATTTTCTAGCAAGGCGTTGGGATCACTCACGCTTGTCCACGTTTGTAAATCACCGAGGCCCAACAATTCTTGTTCCTTTTTTAGATTTTTTAATTGCATAATTTGTTAGGAAAAAATTTTAAAAATAATTATTGTCCAATTTACCTCTCTAGACTATTAAAGAAGTCAAGCTTACATTTTTTATGGCTGACGTGGCATTACATTAGACAAAACCACCCAAGGTAAAAACGTTTTTAAAAGTTTAATTAAATAAAAGGGTTAAAAGCCTGGTTTTATAAAGAAGAGGGAATTGGACTATTGTCAAAGTTGAGGGTGTCTAAAGTATTTCTTTTCCTTACTATAAGCTCAAAATATGAGAGTTTGGAGGAAACCGGTCCTCGTGGTCTCTGAGGCTAGCCCAACCCATGGCAAATCGCAATAGGACCCGAACGCGAATGGGGGTTGCTACCGTCCAAACGTCGGACAGTAACAACGCGCCGGCCAAGGCTATGGCTGCAGGGCACATGCACCAGCAATAATTTTCCCACGCGCCAGCCAAGGCGGAGTAGATTGCTGATATGAACATATACAATGCGTTTTTAAAGTAAAAAAAGTCATAACTGCTAAACATGCATCCAACAGCCTGTTCGCTTGGTTGTATATGATCATGGATTATAAGCTGTAACAGTATTTTTTTTCTCTCATATCAAACCAGCCAGCAGTACTTCTGGCTTATAATCCACGATCGTTTCAGCTGAAACGAACAGGCTGCAAATTAAATTTTGATTGCACCATCTTATTCCTTGCAATAAATCATTCAAAACAAGATCCCACACGGATATATTTAGATAAAATTTTATTCACGAATATTTATCTCAAGAAGATAGAACATTTTTCTTTTATCGAGCTAAAACAATGTTCTAAGTTCAGAGAACAATGTTCCGTCTTTATAAGAAAGATGTTCTCGATTTAAAAGAACGGTATTCTAGTTTTAGGTTCATGAAATTAGTATTATAATATACATAAAAATAAATAAATAAATAAATAAATACATAACACAAATAAATAATAATAAAATCTAGAGCAAAGCATAAGGAAAAAAAATAAAAACACTTAGCAGAGGAAAATTTAATAGAACATCACATGCATCATAAAAATATACTATAGAACATCACATGTATACTAAATGAACATCACTAACTACACCATAGAACATCACTAAATACATTATAGAACATCGCATATATATTACGTGAATATTACTAAATACATGATAGAACATCACATTTATACTAAGTGAACATCACAAAAAACATCATAAAACATCCCATGTATACTAAATGAATATCGCATATATACTACGTGAACAACACAAAAACATCAAAGAACATAAAATATATACTACGTCAACATGATAAAACACAACATAGAACATTAAATATATACTACTTGAAAATCACACACATATATACATAAAAAATAAAAAAGTAAAATTATTAAAATAATTAATTAGAGTAAAACAATAAAGAAGGAAAATACACATAAAAATATGATTAACAAATGATATATATAGAACAAATAAAATAAATGAATAGCTTAAATAAGGATGGAAAAAAATAAAAAGAAAGAAAAATAAAATAAGAATGAAAAAACATAGAAAACTTAAAAAAAGAGAGAATAAATAGAAGCAAGGAAAAACAATAAAAAGAAATAAAAAAGAAAAAAGAAAAAATAAATAAGAAAAGGAAAGGAAATAATAAGATTGAAAACATAGAAAACTAAAAAGAAAAGAAAAAGGGAAAAAATAAATAGAAGCAAGGATATAAAACCATAAAAGAAAACAAAAGAAAAAGAAAGGAAAGGAAAAATAAATAACAAAATAATACGGAAACATTACGTTCCTGCGGCATCCCGCACAGTGTTCCGCACACAGCCTCCCGCGTATTTTTCCCGCGATTTTTTCATTTCTCTCTCCTCCCGCGCCTCTCCCTCCGCCGGTCCGCCCACCTCCCCGCGCCCCTTGCTCGCACTAGTGTTCTGTTGCCCCAGTGCCCCGCGCCTCCCTTCACCCCCTCCACCGCCCGCGGATCTGCCGCTCGCCGAAGGAGGGCTCGTAGTCGCGCCGGTCGTGGTCTCGCGCACTCTCGCCTGCTTGCGGGAGGCAACGGCGACCCCGTTTCGTGTGGCGACCGGGGAACTGCGTCTCCGTTCCAGCGGGGGCCGCCTCCTGTGACTCAACTCTCCGGCCTCGCGATTCCCTGCCTCCCCGGCAGCTGAGGATCAAGGCCTCTCCTAGTAAGACCCTGCTGCCATACTCCAACCCCACCCCACCCCGATTCCGGCGGTAAAAACAAGCTCTCGGTTTTGTGTGCTGTGGCGTGGGTTGCCCAAATTCATGGTTGCTTCCAGTTTTCCACCACTACTCTAGGATGGGTTTTCGCAGCTAGTTAGTGGCCTTGTGGTGTTGGAAGGAGTAACACCATACCTTTGTAGGGCTCTTGACAACTAATTGTTGTTTGTTATCGTTACTGTTGCAAAGTTAGAGGGTTATTTTCTATAATGCAATGAATGCTGACAAATGTCAATAGCCAAGATTTCACTAAATCCTTGTGCTATTTGTTTGTAAACTATTTCTCAGTGTTAAAAAAATGATATTTGTTCGTGTAGGCGCATATACCATCCTACGTGTGAAAGTGCGAGTACCTAAAAGTAAAGCACGAGTAAGTACATGTGAAAAATCAACATTTTTCTTTTTCTCACATACATATTTTCCTTCATTTTCTTTATTGTGCAAAGAATGACACTTATCCCTATGTGATTATATGACAACATGACACGGTAGTATTCTGTGGACTATCAATTAATAGTTTTTTTCTAGATATCTTATGTTTTCAAGGAAAAAGAGTGGTTTCAAGCATGGTTTTGGGTGCTGCTAATGCATTTGAGTAGTTAGCAGTACCTTCGCTTTGTCATTGATCACTGATAAAAGAAAAAACTCGTTTGCAGAAGAAAAAGTTATCAGACATGCTTGGGTCTCAGTGGAGCAAAGATGAGCTCGAGTGCTTCTATGGTGCCTACAGAAAACATGGAAAAGATTGGAGAAAGGTCTGTTTTTAAGCTTTTATAGGCAGAACTGATACAAGGGAAAGGCATCAATTTGAGTTGCACTTCCCTACATTCAATATGTTAATTTATCTACTCTGGTACCTTTTTCAATTTACTGATTTTTCATTTTACTTTCTAGATTGCTGGTGCTATCCGTGATAGAACATCTGACATGGTGGAGGCTCTTTACAACATGAATAAGGTAAATATTGGGCTGCTCATGTTATACACCCACTCTCATTCCATTTGATAACCTAAATTTCTATGGATCAGTTCAATGGATCAAGGTAGCAATGGTTGGTTTGCTTGTTCTCACATTTTTCTGCTAATTTCGCAACTATATTCCTATATACGCTTTATTGTTCCAGAGTATTAAGTTATGTGGCATATCCAGGCATATTTATCTCTTCCTGAAGGAACAGCAACTGCTGTGGGGTTAATTGCAATGATGAACGATCACTACAATATTCTGGTGAGACTATTTAAGTGGTCAAACACTATAGCGGTTACTATTTCCATGTCTTGTTTAATTCTTTTCTCTAATACATGAAAAATCGTGTGAATGTTCGTAGAAGTTGACACTTGAACAAGACATTTTTCTCCTTTTCTGTTTGCATCTTTGAGACCAAGTACTTAAGAGTAATATCGTTAGCAATGCCTCAAAAACATCCCAAGAGAGCAGTGAAGCAACGAACGGTGGCTCAAGCTTTGCATAACAGAAGATGGGTATCGGACATCACGGGGGCTCTAACAGTAGAGGTCCTGGTGGAGTACCTGCAAATCTGGGACTTGGTTGATGATTTTAATCTCCATCCGGACATCCCCGATCATCATCAGTGGTGGCTTACGGGGTCTGGTTCTTATTCAAGCAAATCAGCCTACGGGCCATTTTTTACTGGGACCATCATTTTTGCACCTTGGAAGTGGGTTTGGAAATCTTGGGGCCCTCTCCGTTGCAAATTCTTTATTTGGTTGGCAATTAAGTGCCGCTGTTGGATAGCTGACTGCCTTGCAAAAAAAGGACTTCCTCACCCGTCTGTTTACCCTTTATGTGATCAAGCTGATGAAACAATACAGCATACCCTGGTTGCTTGTGTTTTCACAGGGCAGGTTTGGACGACTATCTTTCATGTGTTGGGCTTGCTTCCCCTTGCACCGAAGCTACAGGATTCTCGTTTTTGTAGCTGGTGGTGCAAAACAATATGGATGTTCCAAAAGAGATAAGAAAAGGATTGAATTCACTCATCATTCTGGTTGCTTGGGAGTTGTGGAAGCATAGGAATGCATGTGTCTTTGAGGGTGCTAGTCCTTGTGTTCAAAGAGTTTTAGCTGTAGTTACTGAAGAGTGTATGTTGTGGTGTTGGGCTGGAGCTAAGGCTCCGCAACAGCTTCTTAGTAGGTTGCTGCCTGTAGCTGTTTAGGCGCTTTTTTGGTAGTGGTCGTCTGTTTTTCATATTGTGTGGTGCTAAGAGTCTTGTAATTGGTTACTTGGGGGAGCAGGCTCTGCCTATCCTCTGTTTGTTTTTTATTCTCCTCTTAATGAAATGACACACAGCTCACCTGCGTTGTTTGAGAAAAAAAAAATGCCTCAAAAACATTTCTTTTGCTTGTTATTATATGCAAAATCAGTAATTAGTTTTGCATCAGTCACAAATGCTAAGATCTAGAACTATTTGTTGCACATGAGTAATTGTACTGAATTGTCTTGCTGGGTTCAACTCCTTATGTGATGGGGTATGTGGCTTCAGCAGTCGTGAATTACATTTCAGAATAATGCTATATGCTTCAGTTACATTTATTGAAAAATACTCACAAGGAAATCTGTTATGGACTGTAGGATGGAAGTAACAGTGATCGAGAAAGCAATGATTCACCAAAAGCTTCTACGAGGCCACAGAAGCGTGGTCGTGCAGAATTTCAATCTGTGTTTAAGAAATCTGATACAGATTATACTGATCTATTGCAACCTCAGCCTGCTTCATCGAGCTATGGATGCCTTTCCTTGTCGAAGAAAAAACGTTGTGGAGGTAATCTGACATATTCCTATGTACATGTCTGGTCTTTGTAACAGGACAGGAGTGATTTTTGTACAGCTAGGAAACATACATAATCTGTCAGATATTATATTGGCTATGTGGGAATGTGGGATATACAGAATTGTATGGAATAATGGTTTGGTTCCACAAATGCAATATTGTTGGAGCTAGTTCCAGCAGGCCAATGAAAATCAGTGATTTTTCTCTTCTGTCACTGAACTCATAATCGACTTTGAAATGCTTTGGTTGCTATAACTTGGAGTACACAATTTAGTTTGCTCAGAAGAATACGGTCCTATTTCATACCAGAACCAGAATGCAGATAAAACAATTGTGGATTCTGTGTACTTTGTTAAGCTCAGTATGTCAGTCATTTTGGCACTGGGCTTTTAGGCAGCAGAGCATCAGTCAATTGACATCTTGACTGCACAAGCATGAAGCATCTATCATAAGTTTGGATTTACAATAGTATGAAGTTAGTAGTACCCTAAATCTATGGCTATGCTTCGTATCCTGTTTTTGAAGTCAGTAATACGAATATCTTTTGATGATCATAGATCTGATACAAGATCCCTCGTAATAACAATCTGGATGCTAGATATGATTCTGCCAAGTATCAATCATGCAGATAGCATAATCTTCTAGTCTTGTGAGATCTCTTTTTTATTTGTTATTACTATTTAGTAGGGATCTGAGTTATGTCTAATTTTCTTGTTCAAGAACATACCGTTTATTTTTTTTATACTGTGAAAATATTATCCTTGAATTGATTCTGCAACTTACTAGTATTAGAGCACAAAAAAACCCCCATCTGATTCCTTAATCTGGCCAGTCTTGGTGTCAATGTAGTCTGCCATTAACCTTGCAAATCCCTCTGCGGTTTCTTTTTGCACATGGGATTTGTGTCTCTTTCAGCAAAGCAAATTTTATCACAATTTATTTTTAGAGAATGCGCTGAGCAC
Organism: Miscanthus lutarioriparius; assembly: GCA_904845875.1. Taxonomy (NCBI): domain Eukaryota; kingdom Viridiplantae; phylum Streptophyta; class Magnoliopsida; order Poales; family Poaceae; genus Miscanthus; species Miscanthus lutarioriparius. Next base: position 82,753,648 of record CAJGYO010000018.1, read on the forward strand.
ATTTTTTGTTAAGGAGGAATTAATGATTTCATTTTCTTTTCTTCTTCTTAACCAGGAACACTTGTTTTGGTTTCTTTTTCCTGCCTGTAAAACTTTCATGTTTGCACCTGATTTATGTGGTTGCATTATCTTCCTTGAATATCAAGAACTCATGCTTTGTCATGATCCAAATTCTATTTATAATGTTGTTTGTCTATGTGCGTGTTGCATTGCACTATAATATAAGATTTAATGATTTCTGTAACCTGGGAAACATATTTTGAACCATAATTGTTTGTCAGGTATCAGACTGAGTTTTTCCTGCCATAAATATGTCCTAAGTGTTCTTTTTAGTTTAGTCATTTGGTTTTATGCACTCATATGCTCTAATACTTCAGTGCGATGCTTATTTAGTTTTAGGGTAACCTGTTAGTTCTTGCTTTCATTACGTCTGTACAGTGCAAACCATCAATCCGCCCTTGTTTTGCAGATGAAAGTTCAGCTCTCGATGCATTACATACTTTAGCTGACCTATCTGTGAATATCCTACCACCATCTCCAGTTGTTGAATCTGGTTAGTCTTATCCTATACCATATTGTTGCTGCTACTTTTTTGTGTTAATGTTTTAAATGCTACGTTCTGGTGCGACCCATTTTATTCCATTATCATATTCTTGTTGGTTTATACTAGGAACATGCAACGAGACTAAGGGGCTGCACGTAAACACCTAGACAAAACAGGAAGCTAACTAGACAAATTGATTGACACGATATATGCCCCCCAAAAAAAAAAAAAAGAAAAGAAAAAAAAACTTGTCATGATCAACATTTCACCAGTAGTGTCGATGATGCCGATCCTGGCACATGGTTCCTGAAATCGAACACACCCGGGCAGCTTTGTAAGGATGTCAGCCAGTTGATCTTCAGTGTTGGCATGCTCTACCTTGATCCTCCGTCAAAGCACTCCCAGATGAAGTGGAACTTCGTGTCGATGTGTTTAATCCGGGCGTGGTAGACAGGATTCTTGCTGAGTGCAATGGCAGACTTCTTGTCCACCCATAGTTCTGCCGCTCAGGCTCCAAGTGCCATGCCAGCCAGATGCCTTGACATGCCGTGGATGCTGCGGCAATGTACTCAGCCTCACAGGAAGACAAAGCAAACACCTTCTGTTTGCCGGGCTGCCATGTGACAGGACTGTCCCAAGGAAGAAGAGAACTCCAGAAGTGCTTCTCCGGTTGTCTATATCTCCTCCCAAGTCACTATCACTGTACCCAGCAACTCAGGCTGATCTTTCTTCTTCCTGGTGATGCACACACCATAGCTTCATGTACCAGCAATATACCCCAAGATATGCTTCACAGCAGCCAAGTGATCTTCATGTGGTTCCACAAACCTGCGGAACCTTCAAGAACTGCTGATCACCTTCCAAGACAAGGGCTTCCCTACCCTGCAGTTTGTCCCTTGTGTGATCAGGCTTCAAGGCAGGATTGGACATCAATTTTTCCTGTGTTGGGGTTGCTTCCTTTTGCACCACAATGGGAGGACTCTCGTTTCAATAGCTGGTGGAGGAGGACAATCAAAGCAGTTCCGAAGGAGGTAAAGAAAGGGCTTAATTCTCTGATAATCTTATTTGCTTGGGAGATTTGGAAACATAGTTACGCCTGTTTTTTTAGGATGGTATACTGGTATAGCAAAGGTCTTTTGAATCCCTTTGGTAGAAGTTTTCCATAGATGCCCTAATTGCTATACCTTGAAGGAAAATCATTTTGTTTGGCAACATTGCAAGAAATCAAAATTTGGGTGTACACTGCCAAAACTGGCTAAGCTGGTTTCTGAAACCGGCTAAGCCTGATTTTGCAGAGCTCCCAAAATTGAGTTTTGAGAAATGCATCCAATCTATCCAAGCCCTTGATCAGTTCCATTGACTACATTATTATATCTCTCAGTTGAGCATGTTTGTGTAAATTTTTGGCAGTTTACAAAAACTGGCTAATTCTGCTTCTAAAATCGGCTAAGCCTATTTCGGAAATCGTCTAAGCCTGTTTTTGCAGCCTACCTTCACATTTGCACAAACTTAAATTCCTTGTGCTTCAAATGTTCTATCTTGTTTACCTGATATCTTATGCAAGCTTTATCTATCTTTTGATCTCAGGTTCATCAATGATGTATATTAGAAGGGATCCCCGTCAGAGAAGGGCTGTGAGGGAAGGCATAGCACCGACACCGGGGCCACAGGAGCAGCAGATGCTCCTGAGGACAGCGGGGTTGTTTACAGGCCCAGGAGATTAGCAGCTAAGCGCAGGCCCAGGAGATTAGCAGCTAAGCGGCTAGCTAGTCAGGATCTTCCCAGAGGCACTTTGCACATTAATGAGGAAGCTGAGCTACCTGGCACCTCCACAGATGATGAAACTGAGGAAGAGATAAAGGAAGATGGGCCATCTGAGCGTCCTCATGGCAAAAGAAATGCTCCGAGGCAGCGTGAGTCAAGCTCAAGTCAGCAAGATCCTATTCAGCATCCAGCCATGCTTAAAATGCGTAAACCACGAGCTTACGCTTATAGACCTCTAACCAATTACATGGATGAAGATATGACTAAGGTTGTGAGAGATTTGAGGAGAGTGGATCCTAGGAGTACACCTATAGATGCTTTTGACTATAGGTTTCACACTCGCTTTCAAGAGGATTTCTATGAGACTGTAATCTTTTCAAAGGCTAATCCAGTTGTGGTGTCTCAGTATATAGATTGGGAAAGCATGAAAAGCACAATGACCCAATCTTGAACTAGATCATTGATGCATGCACTTCTAGAGGGTTGAAGACACTTCGGGTTATAGGAGAGATTGGAATGTGGAGTTGATAGCCCAGTTCTTTGCCACTGCTTTCTTTTGATGAAAGGGCTGAACATAGAGGAAATTGGGAGTTGCATTGGAGACTTGAAGGAAAAAGATTAATCCATTACATATGAGATGCTTGCTAAGGTGCTTGGCTTTTAGTGGCAAAGACTTGAGTCGTCCTCGGATTCACAATGAGCATGTGTTGCCTGCATCGAGGACCAAGTTCATGTACCATGCTGCAAATCAAGGAAACTTTGGGAACGTAGATGGCTTGTACACTTACTTTTCCACTCTCAACAGGATGTTCAGGAAGACAATATATCTGAGAGGAGATGATTCTCGTAAAGCTTAACTACATGAGAAATTTGCTTGCTAGGATGAGGGAGAGCGCCCACCTTTTAGTGTATTTGACTTTGTGTGGGAGGAGATCAAGATCATATCACAGAGCCCTCAGAACTATTGTGGCTTGGCACCTTACATCATGATCATGTTAGAGAATGTGGCAGGGAATGTCACAAGGATAATTCTGAATGATGTCAAGCATAAGCCCTGCAGTTAGTGCCAGCCAAGAATCCCTTGTTGGTGGATAAGTCCTGGATGGTGCAGTCTTTGTGGGGTTGTTGGTGTTGTCGCCACAAGGACAGCATCTTAGCATCTAGGACAGCATCTTAGAGGACAGCATCTTAGCATCTTAGACTAGCATCTTGGTATATGCTTGGCTGGCTAGCAGTCTATAAATATGTATTCCCAACCCCTCAGGTTGGTATGGCATTTGAGTAAGAAATAAATCAGAAAATTGCCCTAACTTCTAGTGTCATCCTCTCTCGATGAGAGTAAGAATTCTGCTACTACCAAGAGTAAGAATTCAGCGACTAACAACTTGTATCAGAGCCATATTATCCTGTAGCCTGAGCATCTCCTGCTCATCTGCTTTCCCAGCCTCGCAACAGCCCCAGCTAGGAGCAGCAGCTCCGCCGCTCCTGCTCACTCCTCTCCCTCTACGCAGCAGCTCGTCTGAAGCAACCCTGTCCCCACGCAGCAGCCCCCCAGTAGCGCGTCATGTCCGCAGGGCAGTCTCAACGCTCGGTCGCCTCGAGCACGCGGCGTCGGCAGGAGGCCGAACTTGCCGCGGCAGAGGAACGCGAGCGAAGGCGCAGAGAGACACGGCGGCGGCGGGGCAGGCATGGCGGCAAGCAGCAGAGCGAGGCGAAAGCAGCGGCGGCGGCGGATGCAGCGCGTGCGGCGGCTGCAGAGGTCGAGGCCTTGCGCGGCAGCATCAGCAGTTCCATTTCTGCTGACGACTGCGCCGACGCGGACCTCGAGCTGCTGGGGAGGGAGGCAGGACGAGCGCGGGCGGCGCAGTGGGCAGCCGCGCACGCCCACGAGCGCGGCGGCAGCCCAGACAGGCGCGGACGCGCCGCCGGCGCTCCTGGAGGAGGCGCGCATGGCGACGGTGACGGACGGGTCGATGGAGAGCGCGGTCTTCACAGGCAGCGTGGCTCTCTCTCCCCGGATCGGTACCGTGGTTACCACGGGCTCCAGGCTGTCGTCAGGGACGTCGGCCCCGGCGGTGGGTGGCCTACCCTCACTAAAACCAACTACGTCGAGTGGGCTGCGGTGATGAGGGTAAAGCTCCAGGTGCGGCACATGTGGGAGGCAGTCCGGTACGGTGACATCAACTACGACCTAGATCGACGTGCGCTGGATGCCCTCATCGCTGCAGTCCCGTCCGAGATGCAGTTCTCGCTTACCAACAAGCGGACTGCCAAGGAGGCTTGGGATGCCATCGCTGTGGCACGCATCAGCAGCGACCGCGCCCGCAAGTCCACACTGCAGGCACTTCGCAAGGAGTGGGAGAACCTGGCCTTCAAGCCAGGTGATGACGTTGATGAATTTACTCTCCGTCTCAACACTCTGTTGCAGAAGATGGTGCAGTTCGGCGATGACACCTACGGCGAGGAGAGAGCTGTCGAAAAGCTCTTCCGCTGCGTCCCCGAAAAGTACAAGCATATGGCTCGCTCGATCGAGTCTCTGCTGGATCTCTCCACGATGTCGATCGAGGAGGCGATAGGTCACCTCAAGGTCGCCGGCGGCGATGAGCCACGATCTCTCGGGGCCCATCACCACGGGCAGAAGCTCCTTCTCACTCGGGAGCAAAGTGGCTTGCCGCCGGTAAGGTGATCGGAAGAAGGGGAGCCTTCTTTCGCGACAAAGGCCGCAGCGTGGCAAGCAAGCGCAAGGCGCCAGAGAGACGCTTAGGCCAAGCGAGGACGTGCCGAGGGTGATACCCATGAGGCGCCTGGGCGCGCGCCGGCGCAGCACAAGCTTCAACACGAGGCGACACTTGTCGCAATCTGCGCCGCCTTTGGCCATTGGGCCAAGGATCGTTAACAAAGAACGACGCGGCTAGGCCCACGTCGCACAGGCGGAGGAGGAGCCGGCTCTATTCATGGCACATGCAAGCATCGAGCTACCTCTAGCAGCACCGGCCGCAGTGGCTCTCCTCCACCTTGACAAGCCAAAGCACACGCCCTCCTCGGCGACGGCTCCGGCAACGACAAGACTGACGGGTGGTGCCTCGACACTGGCGCCACCCATCACATGACCGGTCGACGGAAGTTCTTCACCGAGCTTGACTCTAGCGTCCGAGGCTCCGTCAAGTTTGGGTATGCCTCCGGCGTGGAGATCAAGGGCGTCGGCTCCGTCATCTTCACCGCAGTGTCTGGTGAGCACAGGCTGCTCATCAGAGTCTACTACATCCTCGCATTGAGGAACTCTATCATCAGCTTGGGACAGCTGGATGAGAACGGTTCACGCGTGGTGGTTGAGGATGGAGTCATGAGGATTTGGGATCACCGTCGTCGCCTTCTTGCCAAGGTGACCAGAAGCGCAAATCGACTCTACGTCCTTAACGTGCAGGTGGCACAACCCCTCTGTCTCGCTACTCGTCGGGACGACGAAGCGTGGCAGTGGCACGAGCGCTTCGGGCACCTTCACTTCGAGGCCCTGAAGCGGCTCAGTGCCACGGAGATGGTGCGAGGCCTGCCGTGCCTCGACCATGTGGAGCAGCTCTGCGACGTCTGTGTGTTGACGAAGCAGAGGCGACTCCCCTTTCCCCAGCGGGCGAGCTTTCGAGCCAAGGAGAGGCTCGAGCTTGTGCACGGGGACTTGTGTGGCCTGGTGACACCGGCCACATCGGGAGGACGACGCTACTTCCTGCTGCTCGTCGATGACCTCTCCCGCTACATGTGGGTGATGGTCCTCGGCAGCAAGGGAGAGGCTGCGGAGGCGGAGTGCGGCTGCAAGCTGCGCGTGTTGCGCACCGACAACGGCGGCTAATTCACGGTGGCTGAATTCGCGTCGTACTGCGCTGATGAGGGCATTCAGCGCCACTACTCCGCGTCGTACAGCCCGCAGCAGAACGGCGTCGTCGAGCGGCGCAACCAGACTGTTGTGGGGATGGCTCGGGCCCTTCTCAAGCAGCCGGGGATGCCGGCTGTCTTCTGGGGAGAGGCAGTGGTGCCGGCCGTCTACATCCTCAATCGCTCGCCTACCAAGGCGCTCGACGGCAGGACACCGTACGAGGCTTGGCATGGGCGCAAGCCGGCGGTCTCCCACTTGCGGGTCTTCGGCTGCCTCGCGTTCGCCAAGGAGCTTGGCCACATCAGCAAGCTCGACGATATTAGCACTCTGGGAGTGTTCATCGGCTACGCGGAGGGCTCGAAGGCCTACTGCATCCTCGACCCGAAGGCACAGCGTGTGCGCACGGCGCGCGACGTTGTGTTCGACGAAGGGCGAGGATGGGCGTGGGACAAGGCGGTGGACGACGGCTCGGCTCCGACGTACGACGACTTCACTGTCGAGTACGTCCACTTCGAGGGAGCTGGGGGAGTAGGCAACTCTTCTTCGACGAGCGCGTCTACCCCAGTCCTCGAGCCTCCACTGGCCCCGACGCTTGCTACTCCGACAGCACCACGCTCTTCAGCCAGGACCTCGGCTGCGATGGGTTCTTCGCCGGCTCCACCATAGTCAGCCCCGCCACACACTCCAGCACCGATAGGCACCTCTCCGAGCACTCTCATTGTTACATAGCAATGGCACTTGCTTGAATTTGATTCCAAAGTCACTCAAAGTAGCCTTCATCTAAAGTAATTGAGCATAACAACTACCGGCCGAAATGTACTCCATTTCGATGGTTGAAAGTGCTATACTATTTTGCTTCTTTGATGACCAAGACACAAGTGATCTTCTCAATAGTTGACATGTACCCGATGTGCTCTTTCTCTCAACTTTGCATCTCGCATAATCGGAGTCCGAATATCCAATCAACTCAAATCTTGCTCCTTTGGGATACCACAATCCAACATTTTGTGTATGCTTCAAGTATCTCAATATTCTCTTTGTTGTCTTTAAATGACTCTTTTTTGGTGAGGCTTGAAATCTAGAACACATGCATACACTAAACATCACATCCGGCCTTGATACGGTCACATAGAGTAGGCTTCTAATCATAGATCAATACATCTTTTGATTCACCATGTTGCCACTAGCATCACTATCCAAGCTTCCACTTGTCCCCATTGGTGTACTGATAGCTTTACAATCATCCATTCCAAACTTCTTGAGCATGTCCTTGATATACTTGCCTTGACTCACAAATGTGCCATTCTTCATTTGCTTGATTTGAAGACCAAGGAAGTAACTAAGCTCTCCAATCATGGACATCTCAAACTCACTTGCCATCATCTTGTCAAACTCCTCACAAAAATCTTAATTTGTTGACCTAAAAATGATATCATCAACATAGATTTGCATTACAAACAAATCATTTCCAAGCTTGTTGGTGAAGAGAGTGGTGTCAACCTTTCTCATCTTGAATCTCTTAGAGAGTAGGAAATCTCTCAATCTCTCATACCATGCTCTAGGTGTTTGTTTTAATTCATACAAAGCCTTTCTCAACTTGTAAACATGGTTGGGTTTCTTTTCATCTTCAAAACCGGAAGGTTGTTCAACATACACAAGCTCATTGATGTACCCATTGAGAAATGCACTCTTCACATCCATTTGGTACAACTTGATGTTGTGGGCACAAGCATAGGCTAACAAGATCCTAATTGCTTCTAATCTTGCAACCGGGGCATTTGTTTCTCCAAAGTCAAGACCTTTAACTTGAGTGTAACCTTGAGCCACTAATCTTGCTTTGTTCCTTATTACTATCCCATCTTGATCTTGCTTGTTCCGAAAGACCCACTTGGTTTCAATTACATTATGATCCTTAGGCCTCTCAACTAACTCCCATACTTGGTTTCTTGTGAAGTTGTTTAGCTCTTCATGCATAGCATTGACCCAATCAACATCCTTCAAAGCTTCATCTATCTTCTTAGGTTCAATGGATGACATAAAAGAGAAGTGCTCACAAAATGAAGCCAATCTTGATCTAGTTTGGACACCTCTTGAAATATCACCAATTATAGTGTCCAATGGATGATCTCTTGCAATATTGGTTGGTTGAAGCACTTGCATTTGATTGCTTGCATTTGATTGATCACTTGGTTGAAATGATGAACTAGCCACTTGTTGATCTTGCACTTTGTCATGACTAGTACTTGCTTGAACTTGATCATGAGAACCACTAGCTTGCACATTTGAGTTAGAGAGTATTTGATTCTTCTCATCTTCAACATCAATCACCTCTCTAGGTCTTATATCACCAATGTCCATGTTCTTCATTGCATTAACCAATTGAGTGCCTTTTACATCATCTAGATTCTCATCTTCCTCTTGGAAACCATTTGTTTTATCAAATTCCACATCATGAACCTCCTCTAGAGTACCACTAGCCAAATTCCAAACTCTATATGCCTTGCTAGTGGTGGAGTAACCAAGCAAAAAACCTTCATCACATTTTTTTTTCAAACTTGCTCAATCTAGTGCCTTTCTTCAATATGTAGCATTTACAACCAAAAACCCGAAAGTATGTTATGTTGGGCTTTCTTCCATTCAATAGCTCATAAGGTGTCTTCTCCATCATAGGGTGACAATAGAGTCGGTTGCTATAGTAGCAAGCCGTGTTGATTGCTTCGGTTCAAAATGAATGACTCACATTGTACTCACTCAACATTGATCTTGCTATGTCAATCAAAGTTCTATTCTTTCTTTCAACTAACCCATTTGATTGAGAAGTGTACTTGGCCGATAATTGATGTCTAATTCCAAATTCATCACACAACTCATCAATTCTAGTGTTTTTGAACTCACTTCCATTGTCACTTCTCACTTTCTTGATGGTTGTTTCAAACTCATTGTGAATGCCTTTGACAAATGATTTGAATGTTGCAAACACATCACTCTTGTCAACAAGAAAGAATACCCATGTGTATCTAGTGAAATCATCCACAATCATAAATCCATATTTGTTTCCACCAATGCTAGTGTATGTGGTTGGTCCAAACAAGTCCATATGCATCAACTCAAATGCCTTAGATGTGCTCATCATGCTCTTCTTAGGATGTGTGTTTCCAACTTGTTTTCTGGCTTGACATGCACTACATAGCTTATCCTTTTCAAATGTGACATCTTTCAAGCCTCTAACTAAGTCATGCTTGATTAACTTGTTCAATTGTTTCATTCCAACATGACCAAGCCTTCTATGCCATAATCAACCCACGCTAGACTTAGTGATCAAACATGTTGTCAATTGAGCTTCTCTAGCATTGAAATCAACTAAGTATAGATTCTCATATCTAAATCCTTTGAATATCAAGTTAGAGCCATCTACACTTATGATCTCTACATCATCCACACCAAATATGCACTTGAAACCAAGATCACACAATTGAGCTACCGACAATAGGTTGAAGTTCAAGCTCTCTACTGGTAGCACATTACAAATGCTCAAATCATTGGATATTGCAATCTTACCAAGCCCTTTGACCTTACCTTTGCCATTGTCACCAAATATGATACTATCAATTCCACTGCTCTTGTTTTCATTGATTGAATTGAACATTTTTGGATCACCGGTCATGTGTTGTGTGCACCCACTATCAAGCACCCAATGTCTTCCTCCGGCTTTATAATTAACCTACAAAAGAAGATCAATTTCTTTTAGGTACCCAAACTTGCTTGGGTCCTTGCAGGTTAGTTACCAAGGTCTTTGGTACCCAAATGGCCTTCTTCTTTGGGCCCACAATTGATGTACCAATGAACTTAGCATTCACGCCATTGGCACCCTTATAAAGCATGTAACAAGAATCAAATTTGATTGAGGATACATTAGGTAGCTTGTTCTTATTAATCTTGCAATTTTTCTCTATATGCCCAACTTGCTTGCATCTATTACAAAACCGACCATTTTCCTTCACAAAGCTAGCTTTAAGAGTGACAAAGGCTGCCTTGCCTTTCTTGTGGGTATAGCCCAATCCCTCTTTGTTGAGAGAAAACTTTTGGCTACCCAAGCACTTTAGCAAGCGGGCATCTCCACCATAGGCATTGCCTAAGGCACGAGTGAGCTCATTCACCTCCTTCTTGCGGGTCTCATTTTCCACCATGAGTGAGGCATCACAAGTGAGACCATCACTTAAAAGTGAAGTGGAAGTAGTAATGCTACAGGAAGTGTTAGTAGAAGCAACTAAAATGGGTTCATGAAAGGATTCATCAATAAGATCACATGTTAGTCCCACATCACATGATACGATCATTTGCTCCTTCTTGGCTTCTTCCACTTTGACTTGCTCAATGAGAGAGGAGTGAGCCTTTTCAAGCTTAGAGTGAGCTTTGCCAAGCTTCTCATGGGCTTCCATTAGCCTCTCATGAGTGGTATTGAGCTCATGAAAGGATTGCTCAAGAAATTTTACTTTCTTGCGCAATTCTTTGTACTCCTTTCTCTTCATCTCATTGTAAGCGTGCACTTGCTCGCACATGTCCAAGAGTTCCTCCTTGGTGTACTCCTCCTCCTCATCATTATTATCATCATTCCTACAAGAATCACTTTCACATTCATCATCATCACTCTCATCATATTTTACCTTAGTAGGCTTTGCCATGAGGCATGTCGATGGAGTGTCGAAGATAAAGGGCTTGTTGTTGATGGCGATGCTTGCTAGTACTTTCTTGATAGATTTCTTGCCATCATCACTAGAATCATCACTATCCGAAGAGCCATCACTATCCCAAGTGACCACATATCCTCCACCCTTCTTCTTTTGGAAGGTCATGCTCTTCTCCTTCTTCTCCTTCTTTTCTTTCTTATCCTCCTTGTGCTTTTTCTCATCCTCATCATTATCACTATTATATGGACAATTTGCTACTACATGATCGGGGCTCTTGCAATTATAGCATCTTCTCACATACTCTTTCTTCTTGGTGTGATCTCTTCTCTTTCTTGCACCATAGCCCTTCTTCTTCATGAATTTTTCCATCTTGCGGACAAAGAGAGCCATAGCTTCATCATCAATATCACTAAGGTCATCATCATCACTTGATTCTTTCTTTGACTTGCCCTTGTTCTTGGATGATGATGACCTAGCCTTGAATGCCACACTTTTCTTCTTCTTATCTTCTTCATCCATCTTGTCATCCTTGTCATCCCCCTCTCTTTCCACATGGTATGTCTCTTGGGTCATGACATCACCTAGTACTTGGTTGGGGGTAATGTCCTTCAATCATCCTCTTATGATGAGCAATCTTAACATCTCAAATCTTGGAGGTAGGCACATCAAGAACCGATGAGAGACATCATCATCCTTGATCTTCTCTCTCAATGTCTTCAAATCATTGACAATGACTTGCAATCGATGAAACATCTCCGGAATGCTCTCATCATCCTTCATCTTGAAACTTGTCAATTTATCCTTGAGGATATACAACTTGACACTCTTCACTGCTGGTGTGCCCTCATATGTTTCCTCCAATCTCCTCCATACCTCGTTTGCTCTTTCACAATCTTTGATTTGCTCAAACACCTTGGAATCAATGGCATTGTATATGGTGTTGAGAGCCATTGTGTTGCATTGCTTGTTGGTCTTGTCTTGGTTAGTGGGATTGTCAGGGTCAATGATAGCATAATCATTCTCGGTCACTTCCCATACTTGATCATTGATTGAACCAAGATACATTCTTATCTTTCTCTTCCAATAATCATAGCTTGTGCCATCAAAGAACGGTGGTTTGCCCCCCACATGGTTGAACACAACTTGAGCCTTAATTTTGACACCGAGGTTGTTAAGCCTTTAATCAAACGGTGACCACGGCTCTGATACCACTTGAAAGGTCCTAATATGGCTAGAGGGGGGGTGAATAGCCTATTTAAAAATCTACAAATCAACTAGAGCAATTTGATTAGTATGACAAATAGCGTGATGCAAATTTGCTCTAGCTCTACAAGGGTTGCAAGCCACCTATCCAACAATTCTAGTTGCAATGATTGCTTAGGCACACAAACTTGTTGTGTAACTACTCACTAAGAGCTCTCAATCTTGCTACTCTAAAGAGCTCAACTAGATGAATGTAAATAATAAAGCAAGCTCTTAATTCTAATTACACTAAAGAGCTTGTATCAACTAGTTTGTAAGAATGTAAATAAGTGAGTAGGATGATTATACCGCCGTGTTAAGGATGAACCAATCACAAGATGAATATATAGCCAATCACCGGGAGAATGCCAAAGACAAGAGACAATCGATTTTCTCCCGAGATTCATGTGCTTGCCAACACGCTACGTCCCCGTTGTGTCGACCAACACTTGGTGGTTCGGCGGCTAAGAGGTGTTTCACAAACCTCGTCCACACGATAGGACACCACAAGAACCGACCCACAAGTGAGGTAACTCAATGACACGAGCAATTTACTGAAGTTACCTTTCGGCACTCCGCCGGGGAAGGTACAACTCCCTTTACAATCACCGGAGATGGCCACGGACAATCACCAACTCGTGCCAATCCTCCACCACTGCTCCATCCGTCTAGGTGGTGGCAACCACCAAGAGAAACAAGCGAAATCCGCAGCGCAACACGAATGCCAAGTGCACTAGATGCAATCACTCAAGCAATGCACTTGGATTCTCTCCCAATCTCACAATGATGATGGATCAATGATGGAGATGAGTGGGAGGGTTTTGGCTAAGCTCACAAGGTTGCTATGTCAATGAAAATGGCCAAGAGAGTGAGCTTGAGCCGGCCATAGGGCTTAAATAGAGGCCCCCATGAAATAGAGCCGTTGTACCCCTTCACTGGGCACAACACGGGGTGACCGGACGCTCCGGTCATATTGACCGGACGCTGGACCCAGCGTCCGGTCGCCCGATGTAAGCCACGTGTCATTCTGAGTTAAACCTGAGCCACCAGATCTCAACGGCTATTGACTGACCGGACGCTCCGGCACAAGTGACCGGACGCTCAGACCCCAGTGTCCGGTCGTTTCCAGTAAGCTCCCAAAACCGACTTTTGCCGACCGGACGCGTCCGGTCCACCTTGACCGGACACTACCCAGCGTCCGGTGCAATACCCTAGGTACTGTGCCGACATGTCAGTCCGACCGGACGCAGTCCTTCAGCGTCCGGTCGCTGAGCGACCTAGCGTCCGATCAGTTGACCGACGCCAGCATCTTTGCGACCAACTCCTTTTCACTTCTAACTTCTCCACACTTGCTCAAATGTGCCAACCACCAAGTGTATTACCTTGTGCACATATGTTAGCATATTTTCACAAACATTTTCAAGGGTGTTATCATTCCACTAGATCCTAAATGCATATGCAATAAGTTAGAGCATCTAATGGTACTTTGATAACCGCATTTCGATACGAGTTTCACCCCTCTTAATAGTACGGCTATCAATCCTAAATGTGATCACACTCGCTAAGTGTCTCGATCACTAAAACAAAATAGCTCCTATAATTTATACCTTTGCCTTGAGCCTTTTGTTTTTCTCTTTCTTCTTTTCCAAGTTTAAACATTTGATCATCACCATGCCATCACGGTTGTCATGATCTTCGCTATTGTTTCATCACTTGGAGTAGTGCTACCTATCTCATAATCACTTTGATAAACTAGGTTAGTATTTAGGGTTTCATCAATTAACCAAAACCAAACTAGAGCTTTCACGCGTCCGACCAGTTGCTCGACAACTGCAGGCGTCAGCAGCAGCGACCGGACGCTGAGGACTAAAAGTGACCGGACGCGTCCGGTGGCATGTGGTCGGACGCCATCAGCGTCCGATCAGTTGATCGCGCGCTCTAACGGTCGGAACAACCGGACGCGTCGGGTCAGGATGAAAGCAGCGTCCGGTCAGTAGCAGAAAAGCGGGTTTCGCCTCTAACGGCTACTTTCTCAGTGGGGCTTAAAAATAGACCCCTTAACCGGCCATTTGAGCAGTGTGGAGCTGATGAAACATACCAAGGGTGTTTCTACACCATTTTAGTGATCTCTACTTGTATAGTGTTTAGTGATTCATTAGGTGATTAGTATAGGTGCTTTGCGAAGTGCTTAGGTTGATTAGACCACTGCTTATACGCTTGCTCTAGGTTTATGTCTAGTGTTTAGTGAGGTTTGCATACCTCTTACCACTCGGTGCTTGCGCATCATTGTTGTACATCGGAGGAGCTTGTAGTCTTACGAGATCACACCAACCGCGTTTATAGTGTGGCCGCCACCGTGTACCGGAGGGAACAAGGCCCGCGGCGTTTTGGCCAGAAGCTTGATAGTGAAGACGGCGGAAAGCATCCGGGAGAGGCTTGTCGGAAGGCACGTCGGAGACCCACTTGCGCGTGGGGAAGGCCCGAGGCTATCCACGGAGGTACCCGACCGGGAGCTTGGCCCTTGCGAGGGATTCCTTGCGAGGGGCTTCAACGAGGACTAAGGGAAGCTTGCGCGCTTCTCGATAACTCGGTAAAAATACCGGAGTCGTCGACGGAAATTTACATATCTCTACCTTACTATTTAGCTTTCGTATTTACATTGTTTGCATTACTTATTTTGCGGTAGAGATAACAAAATTGTAGTTGCACATTTAGATAGTTTATCTTTTGCATAGGTTTTGCTAAGGTTAGAAAAAAAAGGTCATAATTTTGAGTTAGAATTTTAAGCTGTCTAATTCACCCCCACTCTTAGACGTCACGATCCCCTACATTCTGGTACGAATCCGTGCTCAGTTTCTTCTCCGGGCTGAACAACGCCTGGTGGTCGCCGGCCCCGCGACGGCGGCCACCGCCGGCGTTCGCGTCAGGCTCGGCCTCGTCCGCCACCCGTCTCCTGAACGAGGCGATGCCGCTCCGGCACAGCGGGCAGGGGATGGTGCCGACGATCCCCGGCACGTCGTAGGACTTGATCACCGAGCACAGGTCCAGCGCGCACTTGACGCACAGCTCGTGCCCGCACACTGTGATGAACGAACGAACAGGGTTAGCATTTCCAAGAAGAGATTTGTAACTAATAACTAGAGACTAACGAACGAACCTTCGGCTGCGACGGTGCAGGGTCTTTCGAGGCAGACTGCGCAGGCGTTGCCGTCGTCGTCGGCGCCGCCGTCCAGGACCTCCGGCGGCGTAGTGTTCAGAACCAGGCCGCAGTCCCTGCACGTCGTTCACCAACCAAGTACCAAACGGCCAAACCATCCATCCGTGATCAGAACGAAGTTGCCTTTCCACTGCTCGTGACGATCCTTACAGTTACTACTGAAGAAGCGGCGGAGATGGGTAGGTACCTTGCGAGGGTGAGCACGCTGGCGAGCGGCGCCGAGAGGTAGGCGGAGGGCGGGAATTTGGGGATGGGCAGGTGAGACTTGGGCGACAGGACGTGCTCCAGCCAGTGGCATCCCCACGTCCTAGCCACGTCCACCGGGAGCCACCTGACTAGCCGAGAATAATCCGAGCGTCATGGGACGGGAGGACGGTGACCGCCTGACTGGCCGCCGACAACATGGACCGCGGACGAGAAAGAAAAAAAAAATCCAATCATATTATTACCCGTTGCAGTTGACGGCGGTCCTGTCGGCGCCTCGCGACACGAGGATCTGGCAGCACTTGACCTCGCCACCCGCGGCGGCGTAGTGCAGCGGCGTGCTGCCGGCGCCGATGGACGCCATGGGCGACGCGGCGCAGGGCAGCGTGGGCGCGGCGACGTCGGCGCGCTCGTCGATGAGCAGGTGCACGCAGTCTGCGTGCCCGTGCAGCGCCGCCAGGTGGAGCGCCGTCACGCCGCCGCTGTCCGCCCTGTTCACGAGCTTGCTGCTGGCGTTGCTGCCGTTGCCGCCGGCGCCGGCCAGCAGCAGGCGCGCGCACTTGACGTGGCCGCCCGCCGCCGCCAGGTGCAGCGCCGTCCGGCTGCTCAGGCTGTCCACCTTGGACACCTGTTCAGCCCCGTACGTGTACAAGTCAAACCACCATCAGTTGTGACCACACACACCAACCAACCAACCAAACAGCTTTTGCAAATTGCAGCGATCAAAATCTAGCATTGTCAGCAGCACTGTGCTGCATTCACTCACGTTGCACCTGAAAACCAGCAGCGTCTGAACCACCTCCCAGTGACCGAACCGGCACGCCTGCATCAACGCCGTCTGCAATTTGACCCACGTATTTGTGTCAAAAACATGAGGTTGACAGGATTTAAACACAATACACCGGAAACTAATTGCATCCGTAAACCAACCGAGGGCAATGTTCGGCGGAGCTCCCGGCCCGTGGAAGATTGCACGGCTCGGGACGAACCTGGTCGAGTCGTGCAATCTTCCATGGTTAGTTTATGAATTAATAGATAATAAAGAATGACGTTGGATGGATTGGAGCGGTTTAATTGAATTACCTGACCGTAAATGTTCCTGGCATTCACGTCTGCTCCGTTCTCCAGCAGCAACACAGCGATCTGGTGATGAACATTGTTACATACAGGAGTTGGATTAGGACGAACAACGAACGAACGAATGAATCACAATTCACAAGACAACAGGGTACACGCCAAGTTTAAGGCTGATGCTCAGCTGGAGCGTACGGTACGTCGTCGTCCCAACCGTTTTGGCAGCGATTTTTCCTTTTCGTACCTAGGAAGGACTTTGATCAACGTCAGCTGACTGATTGTGTCCGAAAATGGCACGCACGTCGTTTTTGCTTTGATTGTCTACTAATGCGACATTTTTCCCCCTGGATCGAGCGTGCATTGCACGTATTTTTCATTAATATATATAATAGGGGATCGGAGCGAGATGACACATAATTAGCATGCACTGATAGCAACATCTATGAATGGTCGTCTGTGATATTTGAGTGCACCCAAGAACTAAAATAATTTCGGTTTATTTTTTTCCATTGATTGTTGCCCACCTGCGTGTGGGCAAATGTTTGCAACATGCATGAGGAAATTTCAAAGAATTTATTTGGGAACGAGATGGCCCTTTCACATTCCCTGGAAGGAAAAATACGTGTGGCGGTAGATTTTGTGTGACTGTCCTAGTTATTATTAATTCTGCGTGCCACCCCCCGGTATTCAACTTGCAAGGACGAAAATGATGACGAGTCAATCAAATCAAACAAACAAAAAAGCTGGATCTACGACTATTACCAATCGTCATCGCTCAGCAGGCGACAACAACGTGTAGAAATAGTAATCCCGTATTAGGAGGCCACTTGCTCAACGTTACATCTTGTATTAAAAACACGTCACGGGCTGTTCCTTGGTTCGTCACATGCTAATATAACGAAATGATCTTGGATGTGTGGCTATATATGGTTTTGGCAA
Source organism: Miscanthus lutarioriparius (assembly GCA_904845875.1). Taxonomy (NCBI): domain Eukaryota; kingdom Viridiplantae; phylum Streptophyta; class Magnoliopsida; order Poales; family Poaceae; genus Miscanthus; species Miscanthus lutarioriparius. The sequence goes on from CAJGYO010000018.1 coordinate 82,771,188, forward strand.
GATTTTTTTAGGTCCGGTGTCACCTCACGAATTTATCTCGAAAAGTTTGATTGACAGGAGAACAAGGACTCCTTTAGAATATGCGAGATTTTTTTTAACATTTTTTCGGCGGAAAAAGACACTGATGCATATTATTTTTTTTTATAAAAATTCTGTGTTCGATGTATAATTTTTGTACATATAACGGTGAAACCATATAGGAAACAAAAATGTCAAGGGGATGGCCATGCATGGACATGATTTGTTCTCTATTTATTACTGCTATTGCTCTACTACTACCAACTCGGGTGAAATTTTAATTACGTGCCACGTATGCAAGAGCATGCGCATGTTATGGGCTCCTCCAAGCCTCCAAATTTTGGCACTGCTGGACAATTTTTTTGGGTAAAAAAAAGACACACACACACAGCATTTGATCGAGATGCATGCAGGAAGAAGCAGTGTGCCTAAAAGTCAAAATAGACAAGGAAAGATTGTCAGGATATTCTCCAACGCTCATACACTCTATCCTTGTGTTTACGCTTCCTCAAGCTAAGACGTGGCGTATTGATTTAGCTCTAAGCTCAAACTGCTTAACACCTTTTTTCTTGTCCTTATTACCAATTAAGTTGCACGCACCAACTAATTAAAAGCAAGATCGGTGAACAGAGATTAAAAAATAAACAATCTATGATGTTTATTTTGCTAGCAGTTGTTTTGCAAAACTATTGTATTATATATACTCTATATATACTAGAAGTAAAAAAAATAATCGGAGAGACAGAGAGAGCTAGCGTGCGCTTGCATGCTAAGCTCTACACCAACACATGAGCAGCTCATGGTGCACCTCCGGCGTTATCGGCAACGGCACGTACCTCGTGGTGGCCTTTGGCTGCGGCGAGGTGGAGCGGCGAGTTGAGGCTGCCGAAGGCGGCGCAGCGGGCGAGCCCCGGGTTGCCCTCCAGCAGCCGGCGCACCCCCGCCGCGTTGCCGTCCCTCGCGGCGGCCGCCAGCCGCTCGCCGAGCCCCGTGCACCCCAGGGCGTTGCCCATGCGTCGTCGTTCCCGCGCGCCGCCCGTGAGCCGTGAGCTACTTCTTCTTCTACCTGCTGGCCACCAGTTAGCTAGTAGCTCGAGTAGTTGCAACTTGCAAGGGGAGGCGTGTGGCGGCGCTAGATCACGCTGCAAACGTGATCGAGGAGCCGAGCCGGCCGGGGCGTTGGCAAAAAGCTAGCTAGCTAGATGCTGGCGGCGATTCTGTTGAGCTACGCCTACACGCCTCCGCTAGCGCTCGGCAGCCTCCCTGTCCCTCTGCCCTCTGGTGGTCTTATACGAATACGACACTGGCAAACTCTCCGGCCGCTCACTGCAGAGACCAATGGCTGAGATGAGAGGTTTTCCTCTCGTCATCTATCTACCTCTTCGTCTCTCTTGGTGAATATATATGGGATTACATTGATAATTAGCTGGGCAGGCAGGCAGGCATTAGTGTATTGATGATTAAAAGAGTGTGTGGTCTGTTTTGCAGGAACACCCTTGTGGATTTGCTGATTATAAATGTGTGTATGGAGGAAGGAAGCGGGTTAATTTTGATATGGATGTGATCTTAAACGAAATGCATCGATCGTATATATATATATATATATATTTATATATGGATATATATATATATATATATATAGCTATAATATATATATATATATATATATGTGCATGTGCATGTGGGAAAAAAAAGGGACCAGAAACCTTTGAGCTAAGGTGAAGAGAAGAGAGTCGTTACGGTCTCAATATACGAGAGACATAACTCTTCTATATATATTTTATTATCTTAATAACAGAGAATATATGAATAAATAAAAACACTCTTACTGTAGGAGGTTCCCTACTGTACAAACAATTTTAGATGTGATCAAAGATTATTCACTCGATCTGGTTACACATTTTGACCATTCTTTTTACTTTAATAATATCAGTGGCGATGATATAATTATTGAAATGATATTGTGGCGCTTTATTTCAAATATGAATCATCCAAGCCACCATTTTATAACTAGTATCTGAAGATCTGCGTGAAATCATGTTGTTGAAATGAAGCGTGAGCATATATTATTATCTTATTTATTTGGCCAACAAAAAACATCGCGTTAATTCTCAAGGCCCGGAAGTTACCACGTTGACCGGAGAAATAAAATTAAAGTCATTTCTACATGATCCATTGCTGCCATTACGCAAGAAATAAGCCAGAAATATACCCTTCATTATATTTCACTACTACTAACACATTCTATTATTACAAAAATATATTCTTTATGTTAGTCAAGTGATCAAATCTTTATTTTCGAATAAAATGCTATTCAAAGTTGCATTTCAAAATATCTTTTTACATAAAAATGGTTGAAAAACTAAACATATCAACATGAGAAAATAAGCATAGAAAGTTCATAAGACTAGTAGCTAACAGGGTAAGTAATGAAGGCATGATCTTTAGAGCTAATGGAAAAACTTTGTTATCTGGCGGCCAAAAGGGAGACATGACAGAACCATTAAAAAACAAAGCGGGATGTAAATGTGAATTTCACAAGATTTGTACCAAGATTGGGCTCATATATAAAGCTTGAGGTCATGGCGTAACCAACAATAGACAGAGATATAACACGCAGATCACTCATGGTGAGGAACAACTAGTCTTGGTGAGTACAAACTCTAATGAAACCTTCGGCTTTCGAGTAGAGCATTAGAGAAGAATCCAAGCTAAGTTGTATAAAAAGATTAAAGGATACTATACTAGTCGCACAATTGTGCGGGTCAATCTATGCAAACATAATTTGAGGCATATGTAACCCCCTACCATTAACTCTAAATCGGGTATAATAACTCCGCATCAATTCATACCAGCATTCAGCTAATTCACTATATATGGCCTTTTCTCTAACGACACTTCGCAAGTGTAACAACTAACATGTCCTTTCTCTCTTTTTGTCGTCACATATATGGTCCTAAGTCTAGATCGACTCAACTAACAGTTAGCTACTTAAAAATAGCTAAAGGTGGATCCAAACAAGCCTAGCTAAGGACTTGGCACGACTCCTCCCGAGGCCTCCTCGAGGAGGGAGAGCCGTTTGGAGGAGCCACAAATTATGGCTCTTCCAAAAGCGGGCTCCGCCTCCTCGCTTTTTTCTTCGAAAAACGGCTCTTCCAAGAAAATGTTTGGCAGAGCTCCTCTGGAGGAGCCGGAGCCGGAGCCGGAGCCGGAGAGGAGCCCTGCCAAACAGGTCCTAATTATTGGCTACATATATTAGCTAACAACCCATTCGTCCCACAAAGAATGTCATTCTCATTATCCGAGAAGTCAAATATTTTCAACTTTGACTAATTGTATATAAAAATATTAATATTTATTGTAAGGAAAATGAACCCTTGGCCCATTTACTTTGGATTTTGGTGTTTGATGACCAACACAACCAAATTGGACTAATGAATTTGCAAGTGTTTGTTTTGTAGTCCAATAGGGTGCAAGGCGTGACTTGGACGAAAGGCGACGTGATGATCCGATGATCAACACCTCAAGCAAGACTTTAGAAGCACAAGTGAAGACCCAAGATATCAAGCAAAGTCCAAGCATGAAGATAGGAACCAAACCGTCACGTAAGATCACGAAGAAACGAAGCTCATGAGAGGCGACCGGACGACTGGACCGGACGCTGGAAGCTTGACCGAGACGCTGGACCGGTGGCTCGGCGAGATAGGCGACCGGGACGCAAGGACCGGACGCTGGCGATAACCGACCGGACGCGGAAGAACGCAGCGTCCGATCGAAATCTGAAGAGGTTCCAGTGCTTGAAGCTGCGACGGACGCGTCTTATGTGCGAGCGACGACATTTGGCGGCGTCCGATCGGTAGTTCGCGGTTACAGCGGTCGGGACGACGACGGACCGCGTCGGTCAGAGACGATTCAGCGTCGGTCAATAGCGATTTTATGGGAGTTCGATTTCAACGGCTACTTTCTCAGTGGGGCTTATAAATACAACCCCAACCGGCCATTTGAGTAGAGTGGAGCTGAGGAAACATATCTAGGGTGTTGATACACCATTTTAGTGATCTCCACTTGCATAGTGCTTAGTGTTTCATCAGGTGATTAGCGTAGGTGCTTTGCGAAGTGCTTAGGTTGATTAGACCACCGCTTATGCGCTTGCTCTAGGTATATGCCAAGTGTTTAGTGAGGTTTGCATACCTCTTACCACCCGTGCTTGCGAGCACAAGAGTTGTACATCGGAGGGCTTGAAGTCTTGCGAGATCGCACTCAACGCGTTTGTGGTGCGGGCCCACCGTGTCTCAAGGGAACAAGGGTCATGGCGTTTGGCCGAAAAGCTTGATAGTGAAGGCGGCGGGGAGCATCCGGGAGAGGGTTGCGGAAGGCACGTCGGAGACCCACTTGCTGCGTGGGGAAGGCCCGAGGCTATCCACGGAGTTACCCAACCGGGAGCTTGGCCCTTGCGAGGGATTCATGCGAGGGCTCCAACGAGGACTAGGGAGAAGCTTTGCGGCGCTTCTCGATACCTCGGTAAAAATACCGGAGTCGTCGATGGGAGTTTGCATATCTCTACCTTGCTCCTTAAGCTTCCACATTTACATTGATCATATTATTATCATTTGCGGTAGAGATAGCAATACACTAGCAAAACCGTAGTTGCACATTTAGATAGATTATCTTTTGCATAGGTTTTGCTAGAGGTAGAAAAAGAGGCCATAGTTTAGAGTTAGATTTTTAAATTGCCTAATTCACCCCCCCCTCTTAGGCGTCCACGTGTCCTTCATTTATAATGCATAATTAGTACCATTAGATGAATTGCTAAATATATTTTCATATTAAATTTATTTAGTGATACAAATGTGTAACACCCTAAAATTTATATTTTTAAAAATAGGATTAAATTGATTTATTTATGAATTTTTGTGCTCATAAAAATATAGGAAAATAAAAATTTTCATTAAATTAAAATTTATCATACGAATTTAGCAATATTTTTCCGCATTAATGCTGATGCATACTTATTACTGTGACGAGTGGTTTTGTCCAAAAATCAAAATAATTTCAAATGCTTTTGAAATTTGGTTTTGAAAAATCATTTGAAAAAAAAAGAATTCGTCACCTCCTCCCCTTTTTGGCCCAGCGTGCGCCGCAACAGCCCACCTCGTCTGCCTTGCCGTGTGCGCCAAGATGCTCCTCGGGCCATAAATAGCAGCCACCCGCATCATGCCGCCTCCCTACCAAGCCCTAGAGCAAGCCGCATCGCCTCCACCCGAGTCATTGAGCTGTTTGAATCTCGCCGAGAAGGACCTCGCCGCCGTCGTGCTCGCCTAGCCGCTCTGCTACCACCGTAAGCCGATCCCGAGATTCACGTCAAGCTTGAGAAGTCACCGAGCCCCTTCTCTCTCTTTTTATCGCTTTAGCTCTCTCGCGCATCGTTGTCGAATCTTCACCGGAGCTCGCCGTCTGCCCCACCGCGCTACCCGACGCCGTGGTCCCGTCTTCGACCTCAAAAAAGCCCTTGGTGACTTCTCCGTGTCTTCCTCTTTCTCCCCGTGCTTTCTTTTTTACCGATGATGTCCGGAATGTCTAGAACGATGAACTCCAGCGAGGTCCTCTGCTCCCCGACCATGGCGCCACCGCGCATAGCGCCGCTCCGATGACCACCGTTTCCCGATTTGATCTGCACCGCCCGATCTGAGATCAACAGCCTAGATTAGAAGATACCGGCTGGCTTATTTGTTAAAGAGACCCTCTGGTTCAGCTACATAGAACCCGCCGTCCCTACACTTTTGCTAAAGAGACCTCTGGTTTCTAGAATATTTCGCCCATAGTCCTTGGCCCGAATTCAAAATCAGATTTTATTTATTTTAAATCAAAATTGAGTTCTGTTTATTAACAAAATTGCCAGTACCTTCGGTAGGCCATAAAATCTCCGTTTTAACTCCGATTTGACCCGTTCAAGTTGCGTTAGATTCGTAACGACATAATTTACGCATTAGTATCAATGTTTTCCATGTCAAGAGCTCTAGAATTTTATGGTTTCACGCCTAACTTGAATAATGATTATGCATTTGGATTTTTCTAATTAAAAGTAACTTAGGCTTTTCACCTTGGTCAATTATATGATTAGTTTTACCTTGTTTTTCTAAATCAAGTATAATTTGATTTGACTCAATTAAGGTATTTCCTTGAAGTATCTTATACATGTTTTATGTAGCTAAAATAAATAAAGCTTATAGTTTCTTTTCGAAACAAATCTATCGGTAGATGTATCTTTTTCACCGTAGCTCCGATTAGCGTGTTTTTTGTGTCTGTGTGTTCGTAGCAACGTGTAGAACATCTTCAAAACCTTTCTACTTGTTGTTTCATATGTTTAGTGTGTTGTTCTAATTTATTTCTATTGTTTGCTTCGTGTATGATTGCATGGATGCTTGTGTGGTGCTTTATGATCTTGTCCAGTCGGTGAGCTTTACGTGTTGATCAAGGAGTTTCTTTGAAGTTTTCGACTTGAAGTAGGACCAGAGTTTTAAGGAAAGTATAGCATGGGACCATCCTTGTTGTCCTATACACCTTTAATCATTTAATTCATGTTGCATGTGTCTACCTTGATTACCACTAAGGATTTTCTAGTACTTTGCACTTTGTGCCTTGATACCTATGGGGTATTGTATTGGGTAGTATGATGCTAGTGCTCAACTAGAACCATGATCTTGTAACTTGACTAATGGTATATGCAATAAACATTAAAAGATGCTTTTTAGCAACATGGAACAAGGGGGCTAGAACATTGGGTTGTTTTTATGGTGCTCTAGATTTCTCTCCCTAAGGATTTATCTGTAAGTGATCATCCGGGACTTACAGTATAACTGTGAGGGCTGCATGGCTCTGGCTTTAGCTTAGTATGATGACTTTTTCTAGCTTGTTAGAGGTTACCTTTATGACGTAAGAATGGCTTGACGAATCGGGTATAGGACAGCCTCTACTCTTATGTGTATAGGCTGCGTATCATTGTGTCATTCGACAGGGAGGTTCCTATATCTGTTTGCCGAGTGAATCTAGCGGCCCTAACTTGTTAGACGAACCTTTGAAAAGCTTCATAGTGAACCCTGTCGACTTTCCTTGGTAGTGGGTTAAGAGGCTCGCGACCTCGGGTCAAAGGGTAAATCACGACTCACAGTGAAAGTGTACAACATATACAGAGTGTAAAACTGGTTTATCAGTCGTGTTCACAGTCACGAGCGGTCTTGGAACATTTACGGAATAGATGATGAACACTGATGATACTGATGATAAAGATGCTCACTAATGATTACTGTTTATGCTATTCATTATTCATGTTTACCTGATCATGTGTTTATGGCCTTGTGATAAACTTGTTGCTACTCAATTGCTAAAATTATGACTCATTAAAAGCTAATCTCAGTTGAACCAATGTCAGGCTTTTGAGCCCCATGAACCCCGTGTTATATTTGTTGAGTACGACATGTACTTACGCTTGCTTTATTTTTTCAATTATTTTGATAAAAATTCCGGATGGGTACTAGATTGCTAGAGTTTAAATGAGTTAGGCTTGTGATCAACCAGTCAGTTGTCCTTGTGAAATTGAAGTCTTCACCCGAAGATCGAAGTTGTCTTTCCATTGTTTGTTGTCTAAGGTTATATCCTTTATACTAAGTACGTTATATATTGAGCATTGTCTATTGATATTACCCTTAGTTGTAGCTATATGTGAGATTTGACTTCCTGAGCTCACATATGGTGCGTATCTGGTTTTATTCTTAAAACGGGTGCTACAAAATGTTGCTTATATTTTTAATAAAGCTAGCCAAACTTGATAACGTCATTTTTTCTAGGACGGGGGAGTATCTCACTAGCTGCCTAGCCCAGCTAATAGATCGCTAAGACAATTTTACCATCCCACATCTCTAGAAGGTGAAGGGCATTATAGATAAAACCATCAATTCATCCACCTTTAGTTCTATGATCCAAATAACACTAAGCTTAAAAGTAGCTAGCCAAATTTTAGCGAAACGAACTGGGCCCTATAAACTATTAGATCCAAAAGGGCCTGTATCTACTTTTGATTGTATATATAGGTGAGGACCTGGCTAGCCACCTACTATTGGTTCCTTATGTCTCCTTGCCGACATATAAGTGAAACTTAATCACCAAATGAGAGATCAAACACGTGCAAGCAAAATGGTACTACTTACCTGTGGTCGGTGTATTAACATCTTTCACCTTTGTATCTACATTCTGCTAGCGAGATGAGATGTAGTTCGTGGTGCTGCACTAACCACGCATATACCTTAAAGCCTGATTTGAGGTGGATTGGGGTAGAATTTAGTTTAAGTTTTACTCCAATTGACCCAACACATGTGGATTGATACGAATCCGACTACATCCAAATAAAGCCTAATAGAAAATAAACAAAAAAGCGACAAAAAACATGTGCAATTGTGCATCTCTTATTATCATTAAGAGGTATTAATGTTAGTTACCTCTTGTTATCATTGAAAAAAAATGTTTCTGGATTATTTGACAAATATATTAAAGAGAAAAGCGACTGGATGTGACTCGTGGAAAGGAAGAGGAAGTAGGAGTATCGCGGGTGATGGGACGTAGAGGACAGAGAGTGTGGGCAATCATGGTACGACACCCCCAACTTGCCCACTTGAAGTGACTCAATAATTTTTTTGGTTTTTGGTTTTGGAGAGATTAATTAGGTAACGGTTAGGACAATTATAGTTGCTCAACAACGAGATGTTGCTGCTCCATCGACTATTCTGACATCTGAGACCCCCGGCCAGTTGTTGTGTTAGATCATATACTGCTTCCGTCCGAAAATACATGACGTTTTTTACCTTTAAACATTTTATTTGACTGTTCGTTTTATTCAAAATTTTTATATAAATATTATTTATTTTGTTATGACTTATTTTATTATTAGAGATACTTTAATAATAACTTAATTATTTTATTATTTGCATAGAAAACTGAATAATACAAATGGTTAAACATTGATATCTAAAAGTTAAAAGCATCATCTTTTCTAGAATAGAGGGAGTATATCCATGTCTCAAACTGTGACAATACGTATTTTTGTTTTTTTTAAATGAATTAGAGGAAAATGCACGAGACTTTTGCAAGCAGCTACTTGTATGTTTGAAAGGAGAACATTGAAAGATAATGGCACCACAAAAGACAGCCAAAAGCTGTATATTATTATAAATGTACTAAATGAGAACTTGGTATTTCAGATTTGCAGGACCACTGGACTAGTCGTGTTAGGGCATGGGTCTTGACATATATTTGCTTCACACAATATTACAACGTGTATATTCAATCCAACGTCCACCAAAGATCTCGGTTAATATGGCGTGGGGCCCAACTAGTTTGAATGCATGTACAGCGAGAATGGCTACTGGCTAGAAGAAAATATATTTAATTTATGGGATTTGCTAGGACTTGGAAGCCTCTATTTTTTTTAAAGAACGAATTTTGTCCCACGCGTGCCTTTTATCCACGTTCCTTACTTTCAATCAGTGAATTTGTAGTCACGCATTGGTTCCAATAGCTTAGCACTTGGAGACTCAGGATCTATATTTGTCAAGACAGTCATGCCCTACATACGTCTACTCGAGATGTTTACTTGTGTTATTGAGCACGAAGGACTCAATATTTACAGTAGGGATTACAAATGGGTGTGTATGAGAGCTAAGGAAATTAAGTGGTTGAAGTGTTTGAGGTGTCCAAATAGAGAAGAAGAAAAGAAAGCTCATGCCCCGCTTTATATAGTCGAGAGGTAGGGTTAAAAAAAAATGGTGAGATCCTACATGTCGGTCGGTCTTGCTGGCCTTGCTGCTGACATCTCTTCCGCTCCTCTCCATCATTTTCGTCATCCTGGCTGGGGCCATGGTGGAAAGCGTGGGGAGCTGTTGCACCTGTACACACGATCACGTCGTGATTGGTAGAACAACGCCGCCACAATTGCTAGTAAGGTCTATCCTATCTTCTTGTTCCACCTACGCCGCCACCTATGGGATTTGAGTGGCACAGGCAAGCTCGGGGTCAATCGGACTCATCCGACCTGTCGTCTAGCGTGCTTGGGACCCAATCGGACGCTCCCTGAATGGCTTTCGGGCATGCTCCCAAAGATTGGGTCCGTTGGGGGCACAAGAGCGCACAGAATAGGTGTAGCCCTCAACTCACTGGTCAACTAGGGGCGGTCGGACAGGTACTTGACATTAATTTGATGCTTCGCTGCTTGGTCAGTGAGGGTACCTTGGTATAGGTGTTCATCGCCTTTGCACAAGCACACAACCTGGTTTTTTAGCGACTGTAACACCCTAAAAATTACTTTTTTTAAAATAGGGTTAGAAAGATTTAATTTTGTATTTTTGTGTTCATAAAAACATAGAAAATAATAATTTTTCATTAAAATAAAATTTATCATAAGTTAGCTACATGTTTGTGCATACATACCGGTGCATTTGTATTTTTGTAATGAGTGGTTTAATCTAAATTCAAATTTATTTAAAATATTTTTGAAATAGTTTTGAAATAAAAGGAAAAAAACAACTCTTCTCCCTCTCCATTCGGCCTGCTGGCCCAAGCCGCTCGGCCTCTCTCCCTCTTCCCGCAGGCCTAGCTCGCTGCTCCTTTTCCGCGCGGCCCAGCATCGCTTGGGTGGCCCAGTAGCAACACCCCGCGCCTCCGCTCTCGGCCCGCTTCTCCGCGGCCAGATCCGCCTCTCCACCGCGCGCCACCGGCCCAGCGCAGACGCCGCCCGCTCCCCTTCTCCTCTTCTCCCTCACTAACGTCGTGACCCTGTTTCTTCTCTCGTTGACTGGTGGGACTCGCCTGTCAGCCGCTTCTTCTACCTCGCCGTCGTCCCCAACATGGACTCTACCGCCGCGCTGACAGAGTTTGCGTCTGCCCCGCCTCGCTCGGTTGACGTGCTCCCCCACGCTAGGCCGCCCCATATAAGCCGAGCCCGCACCGCGCCGCCCTCCCTCAACTCGAGCGCAAGCCGCTGCTACTGAGTCGCCGCGCCGCCACCGTGGAAACCCTAGCCGCCGAGTCGCCATCGCCTCGCCGAGCAAAGCGCCGGCGCCATCCGTTTCGCGCTGCAATCTTTAGCCTTGGTGAGTTCGCCTTGGACCCCGCTTGCCCCCTGTGCCCTCGGTTTGCTCTCCTGTGGCCTCTAGGGTCGATTTTAAGTGCGCCGGTGAGGTCTCTCGCCACCGGCCATGTCCCCCGTCGCGCCAAGCTACTGTTCCAGCACCGACATCTCTTCTCCCTCTCCGTCTTCTAATCTCAATCGTCTACTCCCGATCCGACGGCCCTGATTTGTCCGTACCGGTTCGGCCGGTCAACTTTGCAAAAGATTCCCTGCCCTTTTCTAGTATAGAACCCACCGTCCCTGCAACATTGCAAAAGAGCCCCTGCCTTTTCTAGATTTTGAACCCGCAGTCCAAGGCGTATTTCCATAATACGTTTTCCTATTCTGAAGGCGTAGTTTCCTTCTAGTAGATTCAAAATACGCTTTCATCCATTTATAGTTTTGCCACTAGTTTTCTTTAGGCCATAATTTCTCCGTTTTAACTCCGATTTGACCCATTCAAATTGCGTTAAATTCGTAATTACGTAATCTACATCTTTATACTACTGTTAAATATGTTTTCAACTTTTGAAATTCAAGGTTAGATTTAATCTATTATTTTATTAAAGGAAATCTTGTTTAATTCATAACTTCTTCGTTATGAATTAAATAAGATTTCCTTTAATAAAATAATAGCTCCGATTAGCGTGTTTTTCGCGTCTGTGTGTTCGTAGTAACATGTAGAATATCTTTAAAACATTTTTACTTGTTGTTTATTATGTTTGGTGTACTGTTCTAATTTAGTCATATTGTTCGCTTCGTGTATGATTGCATGGTTGTGTAACACCCACTATAAATCTTTTGCTAAAACACTGTATGGGCATCATGTTTATGTGATAGTGTATGTAAAATTGTGTGTAAATCAATTTCTGTAGCTCAAAACAAAAGTTACATTTCATAGTCAAGTTATATTACTTAGGGTTCTAAATCAATTTTTATTAAGCGAAAATGCTATAGAATGCATATACGGAATTTTAGTAAAGTTAGAAGTACCAACCAAATAGGTGACGATGAAATACTTGAGGTCGCGAAGGGAATTTGCTAGCTAGTATACCGAATAGCTGGGAAATCGAATTCGACGGGAATCCGATCGAGACTTAGTCGAATTCCTAAGTCGGAAAACGGTTTGACAAGGCCAAGTTTGGCAATTTTTGTAGACGAATTGGATTAATTAGTGGTATGGTTCCATGGCTGGTTTTGATAGCCTAACATACCTTCTTGAGTATAGAATAGGTGGTTCGGCGTTTGAAGTAATGAATTTGATTTTTAGGGCGCTTTAAAAATCGTGCATGGCATGTTTCCGGCCGGTGTCAGCGGCTGGGCGCGGTCACCATGCCTTAGCTCGGTGCTGCAGCGCTGGCTTGCCCACGCGCGCACACGCGCACCGCCATGTAGGCCCGCATTGCTGCTGCCACGCTCAAGCACGTGACTCCCGCACGCAAGCACGCACGCACTCACTCACTCGCATTGCCACGCTCGGCGGGACACTGGGGCCGGTGGGCCTGGCCACTCTGCGTCGCCATCCCATCATCGTGCTGCCCCGCGTTGTCACCATCGCGCCACTACACGCAGCCATCGTGTCCGCCTGCGCCTCTGCGTCGCTGTCGTCTTGATTTACTGCACGTGGCCTTGCCGTGGCCACCGCTTGTCGTTCGCCATTAATGGCGCCGAGACCACGCTGTTGTGCTGCCACCGCCGCATGCGGGTATGCCCCCCTCTCCTGGTTGCATTGGCCGCAATACTTGCGCATGTGCTATCGTCACGTCCCGCCAAGGCTTGGACAAGCCACCGGCCCCATTCCTTTCTTTTCCCCTCCCTCCTCTGTTGTCGGGCTGGCCAGGTCGCGTCATAAATCCAGCATGGTGAGGTCGTGTCCAATCAATTCAGCGCGCGTCAGACTTTGTCTTCAAGTCTGCTGGCCAACCGACCCCGCACCGCATCGCATCGTACCTTGGCCAGCTCCGATTTGGAGCCGGCGCCCGCCATCGCGCCATTAAAGGCGTAGACGTCGTTGCCGTGGGCATTACCCGCCTAGTTCTTCCAAGTCCAATTGGTTGCGCCCCCAGCCTCGCCTCGTAGTCCTCCACCCCATGCGTACCCATAATTGCACTGCTACTGCCTGCCCAGCGCCGTTGATGCGGTCGTGCCACTGTGGCCGTCGCCGTGTTTGTCGTGCGCGTGTGGCCGGACTCACTCAACCCATCCTCGCTAAAGCCATCATGTCTGGTAGGTTCTGGGTGAGTTGCTGATGCCCATCCTCTAGTCCTTTAGTCTCAGTTATGCCTGAGCTCACGGGAACTTGGTCGCCGCCGCTGCAGGAGGCTCGCCGCTGTGGAGGGAGCTCGAGACCGCGTCTCTGTTCACCGCTTCACCGCCCATCACCTCACATTTGCATCTAGGTGAGCATCGGCTCGCTATAAGGGGCGAAGAGGGGCTAGGTTGGCCGGTGTGACCGCCTAGTGCCAGCGCAGCCGCGCGGGTGCGCGCGCGGGTGCCCGAGGACGTGGACGTGGTAAAGACGGTTTTCTCCGAGGGCTTGTTTGTGTAAACGCTGACTGTGGGAATAGTACTTCAGACCTTGGGGTGAATCACTAGTAGTTCGAGGACGTTTTCGCAACTGTGACCGGCGCGCGGGGCCTCCCTGTCGTGGGCCATCGTCGCGTAGTTGGGCCACGTCCATGTGGGTCGCGCCTGTGGGTCGTGTGCGCACGCGCTGCGCGTGCATGGGCCGCGTCGCTCTTAGCGGGATGCATGGGTTAGATTTAGTTTTTCTTTTTCCAGAGAATGAGTAAAGGTTTATTCAATTTAGTTTTGAGCTGATCTTTGGAAAATTATAGTAAATGTTGTAGATGTCCAAAAATAGTGAAACAAAATTTGTTAGGTTTACAAAAATGCTATCTATCTGTTGGTGTAACTAGTTTACAGTTACCTATGATAGTGATAGATTCATTAATTCATTTTGGAAAGCTTAGCATTAATTAGCTTAATATTTGTAGGAAATTTTTTTGGCAAATTGGTAATAGATTTAGCCATGAAATTTTTACAGCTAACTCATAACATGATTAGGTACTCACTATAATTTTTATAGTCCTAGAATAGGATGATAAAAAGAATAGCTGGTGCTCCTAGTTTTATCATATGTAGAGTAAGTTGACAGAGTTTCTGGACCTTCGGCAAGGGAGTATGTCCGTGATGGACTATGTCAACAAGTTCAACAAATTCTCTTGCAATAAACAAATCCTACGGATAGCCCAATTAACCCCTTGTGCCTAGAAAAGTGTTTCTATCAAACTAAAGCTGCTTGAACTCACCACCTATGTTCCAACCTTACTCAAGCAAGCAATTCTATGGATGTAAAACAAGTATTGAATTGCTCAAAGTAAATAGGGAGAGAAAAGGAGCGGCGATGTTTTGCCGAGGTATCGAAAAGTCGCCACTCTCCACTAGTCCTCGTTGGAGCACCAGCGCATGAGGATGTAGCTCCCCCTTGATCCGCGCAAGGATCAAGTGCTCTCTATGGGTTGATTCTTGACACTCCGTCGCGGCGAATCACCCAAAGCCGCTCACAACTTGAGTTGGGTCACCCACAAGCTCCATGGGTGAACACCAAACTCCCAATCACCACCAAGCCGTCTAGGTGATGGCGATCACCAAGAGTAACAAGCACGAACTCTCACTTGACCACATGAAGCCTAATGAGAAGATGGATGCACACTTTGCTACTCTTGATTTGCTAGTGAGGCTACTCTCTTGGATTCTCAAATCACAAACACCTCTCTAGGACCTTGCTCTTCTTGGCACTCACAAAGCGTGTTTCTCAATTTGTTGGAATGAGCAAAAGTTCCTCCACTCACAGTGGAGCTTCTATTTATAAGGCGACTGAAAAACTAACCGTTATGTTATGAGCTTGCTTGGGGACGGCCGGGACGCTCCGATCGTGATGACCGGACGCTCCGGTCAGTTCAACCAGCGAACCGACATTCAAGTGATGATGGACGGGACGGCGAGGTCGGTCGGTACCAACCGGACGCGTCCGGTCGCTCTTCAGATACTTCTTCGTAAGCGACCGGATATTTGGATACTCGGGGTCGGTCATAATGACCGGACAGCGTCCGGTCACTCTTTCAATCTGGACCCTTCTTTGGAGTCGGCCGGACGCTAGCCCTCGGCGTCCGGTCACCACGACCTTCCGGCGTCCGGTCTAGCAGACTTAACCACCTCGATCAAGCAATGGCCCGGACCTGCGGCCGGCGTCCGGTCGCATGCCGAGCCGGCGTCCGGTCGGTGTTTGACCCTCCATTCACTTCTAACTTTCGAACATATGTGAATGAAGTTTGCTCCAAAGGATCTTAGGCATTCATAGGAGCTACCTAGAGCTAGTTTTAACAAGTGTGCACCACACCTAACTCACTAGACTCAACTAGGTCAAGCTACCCGTTCATACCCCCCCTTTATAAATGCGGCCAAAGGAAAAAACAAAGTCCTAAACTACTCTAAATGTCTCTCCAACTCCAATCGACACTTAGAACTAGTTATCCTTAACCTTGTCGTCCATCCTTTGAAAAGCGAAGCGATTTCCATCGTGAGGGGCATGACAACCTCGATTGCCCAATCGATCTCCATTACCATGACCTAACTTAGTTGCCTCTCGCAAAACACACGTTAGTCATAGTAATCTTGTATTGACATTAATCACGAAATCCAACTAGGGGCCTAGATGCTTTCAATCTCCCCCTTTTGGTGATTGATGACAATACCACCCTCAGTATGTTATGGAGTGAGTTTTTTTTTTTTTTGACGGGCTTGGTTCATATTTTTGTCAATAAGAACAAAAGAGTTAGTCAAGCTTATATGACCCAAGGTACTCAAAGGATATGAATTAAGCATGAGTACAATTAACAAAGCTCATTTGCTTCAAGTATAAAGCGGAAGCAAAAAGCAAAAGCATAACACAAGTGATATGACATATAGAAAATGCTTCTTATGACCCAAGCCAACACAATGTACTCAAAGGATATGAATTAAGCATGAGTACAATTAACAAAGCTCATTTGCTTGAAGTATAAGCGGAAGCAAAAGCAAATAAGCATAACACAAGTGATATGACATATAGAAAATGCAAAGTAGAAGTCACACATGTCAAATATCACGATCACGTAGATAGCACTATCACATATATATAATAGTATGCATGAAAGTAAACACACGAATGCATAAGTAATAGTGTATCACACAAATAAAACTCCAAATGTATATAAAAAGCTAATACTAGATAACTAGCTCCCCTAAAGCTCGCTCCCCACGAGTCTACATACTCAAAACCCTCTCCCCTTTGGCGTCAAACACCAAAACCTAAAGGTCGGTCAGGAAGAGGCTGCTGTGGCAGACGAGTCAAGGTGGCGAGGTGCGTGGAGCAAGATGGGCCAGGCGCCATCATCATCGACCTGAGCTCAGGTGGTGACCCTCACAGGCGGGAAGTGTCATTTGAAGCAGTGCAGGTGCAGTGAAATTTGGTCTTTGCTGTGATCTTTGCAAGTATGTCCGTCGTGGGATCGTGAGGCTGACAGACGAGGGAGCTCTGAGTAGTCACGATAGGCTTTGGAGCTGCTTTGTGAGCGGACCGGCGGTATGCATGTGAGGCCAGAGTAGGCATCCGGTCAACTCATTGAATGATGCTCCAAGACTCACAGGCGAGCGACTCGAGCACGAATAGGGAGGAAAGGCGCTCTGGTGAGAAACCCGTGTGATAAGGAGTGAGCTGCTGGGCTACACAGTGAAGCTAACCTTTGGGACACTGTATAGGAGGTGAAGTGAAGGCCCAGGCTGGAGGCTGTCCACGACTCTGAGCCCGATGGGGGGCATCTTCTTTGGAGTCGTCGAAGTGGTAGGAGGTTTGTGCAAACAGGGGCGAAAAGGTGTGGCGATGGGACCCCAATATTTGTCACTACATCTTTGCATGAATCCCATGATTTCTTCTTTGCATAAATGCTTCTTTGGTCTTTGAAGGAGGCTGCTTCTTGTGTTGGAACTAAATCTGTGAGCAACTGGCTGTCTTGAAGTTGGCGGTGTCTCCTGTGCTGTCGTGTGTCGATCTCTGCTGCATCCGCTCAAGAATAGCTATGAGGCGGGGTGCATGCATGCGTGGGCGGTGGGCGAGAACTAGAGCTACCGGCCTCACGCATCGTGTCTGCGTGGAGGCATCGAGGTATAATTTGGTAGTCGTCGTCGAGGCATCCTTGTACTCACTCACTCCCTGCTTTGTGCCTCTAGCTCCTCCTCCTCTGTGGTTGCAATCCCTCGATGATCTCATCCTGCTTTGGCTGCGGACTCACAGCACGTCGGGGACGACAGCTAAGTGGCCCAGGTGCTGAGAGGTGGTATGTACGATCCATTGTGTGAGGTTGTGGTGGGAACTCTGTAGTGGCAGCACTGTATACTCATCCATCATGCGGGGGCTTATCCATCACAACTCTACGGATGAGGAAGGTGATCCGGTGAGCATAGGGAAAGCTGCACTGCGACCCTTGAATCCCTCGGCTATAGTATCCTCCATCTCATGCGGAAGAGAGTCCCGGATGTCAAACAACATCATCTGCATGATGGCATTGAGAAGCGAGGCATGGCGAGTTAGGCCCTCTCTGTATCCCAACACAGGGGAGCAGTGTCCTCCGATGATGGCCTCTAGAATCCTCATTTGTAGGAGTCAAGTCACTTTGGGGTTCTGCTCGACCCCTCACCAAGCGGCTCCTTGAAGCAATGCCGCACTAAGTGCGTAGGGGCACCAACCCTCCATGAGGGGCGCTGGGAGGTCCCTGTGACCATAGCAAACCTCATGCATCTTCTGAGGCTGCTCCTGTAGTCTCGGTATCTCCACAGCTCGCCCTTTGGTCACTCTGTGGTCTTTGCCGTTGAAAGCAAAGTGAATGTATCTGTGATGAGGATCAATGTAAGCGAGGCATAAAGCCAGCGGACCCAAGATGGTACATATATCCCGTCCGTCCAATCAGAGATCTGGCAGATCTGGCAAATATGACAAGTGTTGCGAATGCTCTCTCCATTTCTTTGCCACAATGGACTCTATCTGGCGAGACCCTCTCGTGATCGAACCTTTGCCCCCTTGTTAAGATATGCATTGTAGAAATCCTCATGCGGTGGCGTGTAGAACCCCTCATTTGCTCTCTCATCCCTCCTCGGGAGAAACCAAACCTCAAACTCGACAAACCGCAGTTCTTTGAACACACTGGCTGTGGCGGCCCTCAAGTCGAGGTGAACCCTTTGGAGGCGGACCACGTAGTGCAGGCGGGCGTGAACCCCTGCGCCGTGTGGCTGGCCTCGGTGGGGCTGCGGCCTTTGAGTGCGACTCGGCGGCGTGGGCTGAGGTGCCGGCTCGGGTCTCTGACTCTCCACAGAGTCTCTGGGCTGGTGAGGCTCTCTTGGTGGGGGGCTTCTTTGTCTTGTGCCGGACCCTCCTCAATGGCGACCCGTAAATCCTGCAAGCGTGGCGATCCAATTTGGACTACCATGGCGACGCTCAACCTCCTCAATCGCTGAGCTCATTGCGGGTGGCCAGGCGATCTGCAATGACAACTCAGCTGCGGGTACCACCTCTCTCGGCGCGGTCTGCGGCCTCTGCTGCATTCTTTGCTCTCATTTGTCTCGGCGTCGGGGTACTGCGCTTCTTGGATGTCATTTGCTTGGTTGACTTGCCTTTGGATCCGGTGTTTGGCGGCGGGGGCCTCGATCATCATCACTGGGTCACCACCAACATTCTTGGTGCGAGCCATCTGAGCCCGACAAGATGGTGAAGCGTCGTTGATGAAGATCAAGCTGTCAAGCTGCCGCTTTCGAGGCTTGGCCTCGATCCTTACTCATGACTTGGCTCGAGTTATTTATATTGCCAGACCGAAACACAGCGGAACCGACTCATTTTGCGATAGAATAGATGGATATACAAATAAATACCATATATCTAATAGATGCGAAATCCTAATAGAAAGCAATGGAGATGCGAATTTGAATCGAGTGGCTTTCTACGACGATCGACAATCCGAGAATAGATAAGATGTTACGTGGGGATCTCGGAACCGGCTAGGGTTAGGTCAAATGCCACGAATGCAATTGGAAATCGAGTGCATTTAGAATTTGATCTAGAGTCACGATTGGAGATCAAGATTGAAAGCGTGAAAGTTTCGTCTTACCAAACAATGGGAGGATAGGGCAATAGCGGCGAAGATTGGCAGCCTCGGCAACAATGAAACAACGAGCTAGAAGCGCGAGGAGGCGCGAGCTTGGCGAGAGAAGCAAAGCGGGGCGGGCTCGGCGGCGCTTAGGCTGCGACGGGCAGTGGTGGTGGTGGGACGTGGCAGTGAGGCTCGATGGCAGCCAAGCTAGGCAGCGCTGAGGCTCGAGGGAGGCTCGAGGAGGCTGCGGGAAGCGCGAGACACTGCAGCAGCTTGAGCCTTGAAAGTGGCCAGCCTTGAGTGGCTCTGGCGGAGATCTGGTGGCGGCTCGGGCTAGGGGTTTAGCGGAGTATTTGGTTAGGTCAAAAGCGAGAGGGCGGGTTAAGTAATCCCCAAACGTGTGAAAAAAAGAAGCAGGGAAAAGAGACTTGAAGTCACGCGAGATCCATTGGCCCGGGCCGCTCCGGTGGTAGCGGCCGGACGCTACCACCAGCGTCCGGTCGATTCGAAGAAAAGTCCAAATCCTCTGGAATCGCGACCCGGACGCGTCCGGTGGTCCATGACCGAGACCTTGAGGCGGTCGGTCAGAACAACTTGACCTTCCTCCATTGGCCGGACTTTGAACCCTTTACGGCCCGGACGCCTGCAGACGCGCGTCCGGTCACTCCTTCAACATCAGTTCACCTCACTGTGAAGCCCGGCCCGGATGACAGACGGCGGCGTCGGGTGCGGGCATCGTGCACCTTTTCGACAAATCTTCAACCTTCCTTGCATTTGCTGTTCCCAATCAAGTCCCAACTTGAATAAGATCCAAATAAACACCAATTGGGGTGATGTGAGTGACCTCTCTCAAACCCTCATATTTTTCAAAGTATTTTGCCTTAGGCTATAATTCTTTTTAAGAAAATAGGCAACAAGAGGGCAAATGGAACAAAGCGACAAAACAACATTCATGCATGTGTAATGTTTGTAAGTAAATCTAGTTGCTTGTCAAGTTTGATCCAAGGTTAAGCTTCTTCACACGCTCTTGGCGGTTATCTTAACCATGTTAGACAAGCCCTATTTGCATTGCCACAAATTAAACATGTTGTATATTACAATGAATGCAAGGGACAACACAAGCTCAATTTTTGGTGAAGTTACTAAAATCAAGTACATTGAGCTCGTTCCATAATCTACAAAATGTAGCCTCATCTAGTGGTTTAGTGAAGATATCCGCTAATTGATCTTGGATCTTACACCTTCTAGTGATATATCATTTTTAGCTACATGATCTCTTAGAAAGTGATGGCGGATATCTATATGCTTGGTGCGAGAGTGTTGAACCGGATTATTTGCAAGTTTTACCGCACTTTCATTGTCACACAAAAGAGGTACTTTCTCTAGAACTACTCCATAGTCTAGTAAAGTTTGTTTCATGTATAATATTTGTGCACAACAAGCACCTTGTGCAATGTATTCGCTTGGCGGTGGACAAGGCCACACTATTTTGTTTCTTGGAGGACCAAGACACAAGTGATCTACCAAGCAAATGGCACCCTCCGGATGTGCTCTTTCTATCAACTTTGCATCCGGCATAGTCCGAATCGGAATAGCCAATTAATTCAAATAAAGCTCCTTTGGGATACCAAAGGCCAATGTAGTGTGTGCTTAAGATACCTAAGGATTCTTTTTACGGCAATTAAATGTGTTTCCTTAGGACAAACTTGAAATCTAGCACACATACACACACTAAACATGATGTCGGGCCTAGATGCGGTTAAATATAACAAGCTACCAATCATAGAGCGGTAGAGAGTTTGATCAGCCGAGTTACCTCCCTCATCTAGGTCGAGATGTCCATTTGTAGGCATTGGGGTCTTGATTGGCTTACATTCATCCATCTTGAATCTCTTGAGAAGATCTTTTGTGTATTTCTCTTGAGAGATGAAGATGCCTTCTTTCATTGCTTGACTTGAAAACCAAGAAAGAATGTAAGCTCACCAATCATTGACATCTCGAACTCCTTAGACATCAATTCACCAAATTCTTTGCATGAGTCTTCATTTGATGATCCAAAGATGATATCATCAACATATACTTGACAAATGAAGATATGCCCATCAAGCTTCTTGGTGAATAGTGTGGTGTCGACCTTCCCAATGGTGAAGCCCTTCTCAATAAGGAAATCCCGAAGGCGCTCATACCAAGCTCTTGGGGCTTGCTTAAGCCCATATAGTGCCTTGGACAACCTATAAACATGATTAGGATATCTAGGGTCTTCAAACCCGGGAGGTTGATCAACATAGACTAGTTCATTAATAAAGCCATTTAAGAATGCACTTTTTACATCCATTTGATATAGTTTCATTTCATGATGTGATGCATATGCAAGGAGGATACGGATGGCTTCTAATCTTGCAACCGGTGCAAAGGTTTCTCCAAAATCTAAACCTTCAACTTGAGAGAACCCCTTTGCAACTAGTCTTGCCTTGTTCCTCACAACAACACCTTGATCATCTTGCTTGTTGCGGAACACCCACTTTGTTCCAATGACTCTTGCATCTTTTGGTCGCTCTTCAAGATTCCAAACTTCATTGCGAGTGAAGTTGTTCAACTCTTCATGCATGGCATTGATCCAATCCGGATCTTTAAGAGCATCTTCTACCTTGGTAGGCTCATAGCAAGAGACAAAAGAGTGATGAGCAACAAATGAAGTAAGTTTTTGAGATCTAGTCATCACCCCCTTTGTTGGACTCCCTATGATGAGATCTTGTGGATGATCTTGTAGGAGAGGTGTATTTCTTCTATTGACCACTTGAGGAGGAGGTTGTGGAGCATCAACATCTTGTGCTTGTACCACCATTTGCTCATGGGAGATATGAGTATCTTCATTTTCTACTCTCCCAACTTTTTCACCATCTTGTGGTACATTTGATGAAGAGGGTTGATTAATGACTTGTACATCATCTTCATCATCTTTTGGCTTGATGTCTCCCACCGGAATATTCTTCATAGCCTCCCTCAATGGTTCATCACCTACATCATCAAGATTCTCATGTGCTCCTTGGGAGCCGTTAGATTCATCAAATTCCACATCATATGTTTCTTCAACCAAGCCGGTGGCATGATTAAATACTCTATATGCTTTGGACTTCAATGAGTAACCAACAAGAAAACCTATATCCTGGCGCCTTTGAAACTTCCCTAGGTGTTGCCGCTTCTTATAGATGTAGCACTTGCAACCAAACACCCTAAAGAAGGAGGCGTCCGGCTTCTTCCCATTGAGCAACTCATATGGTGTCTTGACAAGGAACTTTTTTTTTTTGAAGAAATAGGCGGTTGGATGCATAACATGCGGTGTTGATTGCTTCCGCCCATAGAGCTTGGGAGTGTTGTACTCATCTAGCATTGTTCTTGCAAGAGTGATCAAAGTCCGGTTCTTCCTCTCAACTACACCATTTTGTTGAGGAGTATAGGTTCTTGGAGACTTCATGTTTGATTCCAACTTCATCACAATAAGCTTCTATGTTTGTGTTGTCAAACTCTTTGCCATTGTCACTTCTTATCCTCTTGAGCTTCACTTCAAATTCATTTTGAGCTCTCTTGGCAAACTTCTTGAAACAAGATGCAACTTGGATTTGTCATGAAGGAAGAACACCCATGTATATCTTGAATAGTCATCCACAATCACAAGACAATAGAGATTTCCTCCCAAACTCTTGTATGTTGTTGGTCCAAATAAATCCATGTGTAGGAGTTCTAGCACTCTTGTGGTTGACATGAAAGCTTTGGTTGGATGAGTGTTTGCAACTTGCTTTGCCGGCTTGACATGCACTACAAAGCTTGTCCTTCTCAAACTTCACATCCTTCAACCCTCTCACCAAATCATTCTTCATAAGCTTCTTGAGTGAGCTCATCCCAACATGAGCAAGTCTTCTATGCCATAGCCACCCAAGTGTTGTTTTGGTGAATAGGCAAGTCTTCAAGTTTGCATCTTCGGAGGTGAAGTCAACTAGATATAAGTTGTTGTATCTAAATCCATTGAATATCACTTGATTGTCATCTACCTTAGATACAACCACCTCCTTCTCGGTGAACAAGCATTGGAAGCCAAGATCACACAATTGTCCAACGGATAGCAAGTTGAAACTCAATGAAGCAACATAGAGCACATTGGAGATGGAATGATCATTTGATATTGCCACTTTGCCCAATCCTTTGACCTTGCCCTTTGAATTATCTCCAAATGTTATTTTTCTCTTGTCCATCTACCTCTTCATCTAGTGAGGTGAACATCGTGGATCACCGGTCATATGTTGAGTGCAACCACTATCAATAACCCAATGACTTCCACCGGTCTTGTAGTTCACCTACACACAAGAGATTCAAGCTTTAGGAATCCAAGCTTGTTGAGGGCCCTTCACCTTCTCAACAAGTGACTTAGCCACCCAAATTTTCTTAGGTCTACTCTTGTTGGGGGACCTAAGAACATGACTTTCATCTTTCCACTTGAATCTTTTCTAAGCATGTAGTGAGCATTGAAAGCAAAGGGTCTAGCATGCTTGGGCAAGGGTTGTGGTGGTGGAGTTTGACACTCATGAGCAAAGTGGCCTTCTTGTCCACACTCAAAACATCTCTTTGGCTTTGGCTTTGGCTTTGATTGTTGGTGTTGAGCTTGAGCCTTTTCTTCTCTACACTTGCCATATATCCAATGCCACTTCTATCCATCTTCATGGCCGGTATTCATGAGTAGCTCACTTTGGAGATGCTTGCCTCTAGCAAACTTGCTCAATCCCACTTTGAGATGCTCTTTCTCCATCTTGAGCTTCTTGTTCTCTTCCTTGAGAATATCATTGTTCTTCTCCTCCTTGAGTTTCTTGATTTCTTCTTTTAGCTTCTCATTCTCAAGGATCACCTCTTTGTCATGATCAAGAGTTTCTAGCACAATGGTGTTGTGACTTTTCATTTCTTCAAGATCTTTCATGAGCTTCTCATTGTCACTCTTGAGCTTGACAAACTCATCATAGTTATTGCACTCAACCACTTGCTTGCCCTTGCTACTAGATCCATGCTCAATGCTCTCATCAATTAAATCATCACATGAGGTAGCTATATCAATCTTAACAACATGGTTAGTAGCATCATGTGGCTCATTTGGTAAGAATTCTTGTGCAATAATAAGAGTATCATAATTGATCTTTAGAGTTGTATATTCATCTTTTAGCTTATTGTGACTAGTGATAAGCTCATTGTGCACCCACTCAAGTTTATCATTTTTATCTTTAAGCTCTTTCTTAGAAGATTTGAGCTCCTTGAGTTTGGATGATATAGAATCATTTGTTTCTTTGAGCTCATCATTAGCCTTTTCTAATGTATCACACTTAGCTAAGAGTGAATCATTTTTAGCATCAAGTTTTTCATTTGTAGCCCTACTTTTCTAATGATCTTAGTATATTTTCTTAGTATTTTGACAAGATCATCATATGTAGGTGAGTCATCATCATCGCTATCACTATCATCATCACTAGCATGTTCATCATCACTACTATCATCACTCTTAGTTACCTTGCGTTCACCTTTGGCCATAAGGCATAGGTGTGTAGAGGATGATGGCGATGGTGGCGGTGAAGATGCAATATCAATAGCAATGGCGGCCACTTTTTCATCGTCACTATCATCATCGGATGATCCACTTGATGAATCAATGTCCGTGAGCCAATCACCAACAATGTAGGCCTTGCCACTCTTCTTCTTCTTGTAGAAGTCCCTCTTTTTGCCATCTCTCTTCTTGTATGGCTTGTTCTTCTTCTTTTCATCTTCATCACTTGAATCATCTTTCTTGCCCTTGTTCTTGAACTTGTCTTTCTTGGGCTTTGTGCATTGATGAGCTAGATGGCCAAGCTTCGCCACAATTGTAGCAATCCATCTCGGAGATTGGCTTTCTTCTTGAGCTTGTGAAGAACTTCTTCTTCTTGCCATCAAACTTGATGCCACTCTTATTTAGCCTTTTAGCATCTTGGTGGTCTTCTTCACCATGAGGGCAAGGCTTTCTTCATCATCTTCATCACTTGAGCTCTCATACTCAAGTTTTGCTTTGCCCTTGTCTTGGCTAGCTTTGAATGCTAAGTCCTTCTCTTTCTTCTTTGTAGAGGATGAGCCATCTTGTGGTGTGATGTGCATGTACATCTCATGAGCATTGATCTTTCCCAAGATTTGTGTCGGTGTAGCGGCGGAAAGATCACCTTGATGTAGCACGGTCACAATGTGCCCATATTTGTCAATGGGAGGACACTCAAGATTCTTCTCTGGCGTCGGATGGTGACATTTGAGTAAGTCCAAGCCCATTGACTTCCTCTACAAGAACATTTAATCGAGAATACATCTCATTAGCACTTTCTTTGGGAAACATCTCAAAAGAATTTAGCTTTTTAATCACAAGATGATAGCGTTCCTCACGCTCACTCTTGGTTCCCTCATGGGCGCGCAAGCGTCCGACCATAGAGCATGGGCGTCTTTGTGGTTCCTTACGATTGAACACCTCTTTGCAAAGGCCTCTAAAAATGGTGTTGCGAGCCTTTGCATTCCATTTTCATAATTTACTTCATCGCCTTGAAGTTGTGCGGCATTCTAGGTGCGGGGAACCCTTGAGAGGCGGCTCTAAAATTCCAACATCTAGAGCTTCTAAGTATGCCTCCATGCGGATTTTCCAATATGGAAAATCATCTCCCTCAAAGATAGGAGGAGGTCCATCCCGTGAGACATCTTGCTCTAAGCGATTAAGCTTAAAAGCGTGAGCACGAGGCTCGATACCAATTGAAAGGATCAAGATGCCCAAGAGGGGGGGGTGAATTGGGCTAATTCGAAATTCTCTTGCAATAAACAAATCCTACGGATAGCCCAATTAACCCCTTGTGCCTAGAAAAGTGTTTCTATCAAACTAAAGCACTGTGAACTCACCACCTATGTTCCAACCTTACTCAAGCAAGCAATTCTATGGATGTAAAACAAGTATTGAATTGCTCAAAGTAAATAGGGAGAGAAAAGAAGCGGCGATGTTTTGCCGAGGTATCGAAGAGTCGCCACTCTCCACTAGTCCTCGTTGGAGCACCAGCGCAAGGATGTAGCTCCCCCTTGATCGCGCAAGGATCAAGTGCTCTCTATGGGTTGATTCTTGACACTCCGTCATGGCCGAATCACCCAAAGCCGCTCACAACTTGAGTTGGGTCACCCACAAGCTCCAGCCCGGGTGAACACCAAACTCCCAATCACCACCAAGCCGTCTAGGTGATGGCGATCACCAAGAGTAACAAGCACGAACTCTCACTTGACCACGCATGAAGCCTAATGAGAAGATGGATGCACACTTTGCTACTCTTGATTTGCTAGTGAGGCTACTCTCTTGGATTCTCAAATCACAAACACCTCTCTAGGACCTTGCTCTTCTTGGCACTCACAAAGCGTGTTTCTCAATTTGTTGGAATGAGCAAAAGTTCCTCCACTCACAGTGGAGCTTCTATTTATAAAGGCGACTGAAAAACTAACCGTTATGAGCTTGCGGGACGGACCGGACGCTCCGATCGTGATGATGACGGACGCTCGGTCAGTTCAACCCAGCGAACCGACATTCAAGTGATGACCGGGACGGCGAGGTCCGGTCGATTACCAACCGGACAGCGTCCGGTCGCTCTTAGATACTCTTTGTAAGCAACCGGGGCCGCTGGATACTCGAGGTCCGGTCATAATAACAGACGCGTCCGGTCACTCTTCAAATGCGGACCCTTCTTTGGAGTCGGCCGGACGCTAGCCCTCGGCGTCCGGTCACCACGACCTTCCGGCGTCCGGTCTGTGAGACTTAACCACCTCGGTCAAGCAGGTGGCCGGACCTGCGGCCGGCGTCGTCGCATGCCGAGCCGGTTGTCCGGTCGGTGTTTGACCCTCCATTCACTTCTAACTTTCGAACATATGTGAATGAAGTTTGCTCCAAAGGATCTTAGGCATTCATAGGAGCTACCTAGAGCTAGTTTTAACAAGTGTGCACCACACCTAACTCACTAGACTCAACTAGGTCAAGCTACCCGTTCATACCCCCCTTTATAGTACGGCCAAAGGAAAAAACAAAGTCCTAAACTACTCTAAATGTCTCTCCAACTCCAATCGACACTTAGAACTAGTTATCCTTAACCTTGTCGTCCATCCTTTGAAAACCGAAACGATTTCCATCGTAGGGGCATGACAACCTCGATTGCCCAATCGATCTCCATTACCATGACCTAACTTAGTTGCCTCTGCAAAACACACGTTAGTCATAGTAATCTTGTATTGACATTAATCACCGAAATCCAACTAGGGGCCTAGATGCTTTCACAGTCCTCGGGTGGGCATTCATTTTGACAGCCTCAACAGACCTTTGAGGCACCTTCCACTCAGTATTATGCACCTACCCAGCAGGTGCAACATCAACAGCCCTAGGGACAACAGGTCCCACCTCATCTGGGACAGGGAAACAAGCTTGGTGCTTGTTTCAAATGTGGCAAGGAAGGCCACTATGCTCGGGAGTGTCTGAAAAACCAACCTGCCCAGTCAGCTCAGCCCTCAGCTAACTCCAGGCTAATCAAGCGGACAGTTATCAAGAAGAAATTGCCAGTCAATCGCTCTGGACAGGTACATTTCACGAAGGCTGAGGAAATATTGCAAAATGAACCGGTGATGGCTGGTATGTTCACCATTGATTCCTATCTAGCTTATGTGTTGTTTGATTCTGGTGCATCACATTCATTCATGAGCATGGGATTTGCACACTGGCATAATATACCTCTTATGGCTATACATTTTGCCTATAGAATCAGTACTCCGGGTGCGCAGTTGTGCGTTAATACTTGGACAGACACAATAGGCTTAGTATTAGCCACTCACACTTACCGTCTCCAGTTCATGGTACTGCCTGGGCAAGGCATTGATGCAATTCTAGGAATGAACTGGTTGCGTGTATATGGGGTAGTTTTGGATCTAAAGCAGGCAGTTGTAGAGTTATGCCTTCCTTTTTCTGAGGATAGGATGTCTCTTCTTATGCCCTCAGATCTAGTCTTACCTGTTGCTGCTCATGTTGAAGCTTCTCTTAATCTTGCCTCTATTCCCATGGTATGTGAGTTTCGAGATATTTTTCCTGAAGATCTACCTGGGTTGCCACTGGACAGAGATGTGGAGTTCTCCATTGAGTTACAGCCTGGTGCTGCTCCTATCTCTCGACACCCGTATCGCATGGCCCCGAAGGAATTGGCTAAAATGAAGAAGCAGTTGGAAGAGTTGTTGGAAAAGGGATTCATTCGTCCTAGCTCTTCACCATGGGGTTGTCTAGCCATTTTTGTGAAGAAGAAGTATGGCACTCTTTGGATGTGTGTGGATTACCGCCCTCTTAATACGGTAACCATTAAGAACAAGTATCCTTCACCTCGTATTGATACTTTGATCAACTAGCTGGTGCCAAGGTGTGTAGCAGAACCTCCTAAGAAATCGGGCCCACGTGCACCTATCGATGTCTCAACAGACCTCAGATAGCGTACACAAGTTCCCAACAACTTAACAGGTCTATAGGGTGTCCTCGGGAAACCCGAATCATCCACGAATCTTTTTCAAACAGGATCCCAATCACAGTCATTGCAGATTACAACAGTTTTCAATTTACATACCAGAGATTATAAAGTGGAAGACTCAAGTTTTAATGTTACAAACCAGTTGTTTCAAACTTACATAACCATAAGTGTCACACAACAATAGTAGCGGGATAATATTACATTAACATTATTTATTTCACACAAACTAATGCCTTGTCCAAAGGCCATTCATCATTCCTCATCGTCATCGACTTCATACACTGACATGCAGCAGGGACCAAAACAAGCCTGCGCATGCGACTCACCTGCAACAAGGGTTAACAAACCCTGAGTACAAAAGTACTCAACAAGACTGACCCGACCAAAAAGAGCGAAGGTCTTAGGGATGCAGGTGTTGGGTCAAGGTAAGGATGTAGAAAAATTCAAAAATTCTTTGCCAAAAGCTTACTATTCTTGATCCTAGTTTCAAGTTTTACCCCTAAGTACTTTAATTCAATATCTCCAACCAAGTGTTCATATCCCATGTTCCAATCCTTCTCATTCCATTCTTTTTCTCATGTTTTAGTAATTCACCAGTCCTACATTGCTTCTGTAATGAATCGAGTCTCCATATCCGTGGAGCACCGGCAATTTGAATTGATTCAAGTCCCAGCTGGGGATTCCTTATCACACGACATATGTAGAACTTAATCTTGCATATATCAACCTCGCTACCGGATCCTCCCGTACTAAGCCGTCTCCACGCCACCCGAGAGCACAGCACACCTCAAATCCGGCCACATTCAAGCCACGAGGGTACACGCTACTCCCGCCATCTCACCACTCCCAGTGCATGGGCATTCGTCTTAGTATCGGATTAGCCGAAGTAGGCTTACCGGAGTATGTGACCAGTACTACAAAGTGTCTCGTTCAGAAGATCCACAATGAGTGGCCTTTAAGCGACATAGTCGGCAACAATACCCAACATTCAAGATAAGTCACCCGACTAGTCTCTAGTTCATTCTATCTTCTTTCTTTCTTTGGCCAGTATGCCATCTTTGATTGTATCGAAACTTTTACTTTAAAAGCCTACCATAAAGCATACTAAGCAATTCTACGCCTTTGTAAATGAAATCATCTTCAAGGATGGTAAACAATTAACAAGGTAGGCAATGCAGCAAGTAGGTAACATTTTCACTGTTCTTCTTCCTCACTCACACTGACAGGTGGTCCCGCTCGTTAGTGACACGGAACAAGACACGGCGGCGCGGTCAGCTCTGACCAGCAAAACGCGCCGGCGGTGATTCTCCGGTGAGACGGACTGCACCAACATGATCTACACCATGTCGCGAATCTAACCCAACCCTCAGAACAGCAACCGACACACCAGATGGAACTCTACGCCGGCCATGGCGACTCGGACTCGACGGCGGTCGACGTAGCTATGGCTACGGTGCAGTAGAGTCAAAAGAAGAGCGAGCATCATGCTCAGGAGCTCACCGTGATCACGAGGGTGTACTTGGTGCAAGCGGAGACATACTGAATCGCCCCAGCCATAGTGAGGTGGGTTGCGGCGGAGCTTCGGCCGGCTCCGAAGAAAACGACGTCGCGCGGTGGCGCTGATCGGCTAGAAGAGAGGCGAGCAGGTCGGGAATGAGCGGTAGGGTGAGGCAGAGCTGCTGGCCAACGCAATTGGCCTGAGGTGGTTCGACGAGGATAAATTTTACGAGTGCGGCAATGGCACCGGCGGCGAGCAGTCGACGGAAAACTGAGGAATGACGATGGCGTGCTCCTATTTATAGAAAGGAAGAAGGCGTCTGGCGTCGACAGCACACGAATGAGCTTGCCACGGAGATGGCAGCGTGTCACCACGCGTGAAAGCGGTGAAGAAGGTCGGCGACAAGCAGCTCGGTGGCGGTGGCGTCCTGTTCGGGTTGGATTTTGAATTTTGAAATAATTACAGAACTGCCACTGCGTCCATTTTTTTCAAATTACTCACAAATTTTCTAAAGAAGTTGAAAATCTCCAAAAATGAAAGTTGCTCAATTTTTCAAACTCTACAACTTTGCTTCAAGGAACATTTTCAAATTCTGCCTCCATTTTGAAATTTGAATTTGGGGTGCATTTGAGTATTTGAATCATTTCAAAATTACTCCCAATTTTATATGTAAACTTGAAAAACTTTGAATACCAAAGTTGATCCACATAAAATAATCTTCAACTTTGCTTTTTGCCTCAACCCCAAATTACACATGGATTTTGAATTAGACAAAAGGGGCAAAAAGGACTTTTGTGATTTGAATTTGAATTAAAATTTGATTTGTCTTCCTTTTACTTAAATTTTGATTTTTGACCAGTAACATGGCCCATTAGGGTTATTTGAGTCAAATGACATAGGACCTCACATGATCACATGAATTTTGACCCTTGTAGTCATGATCTTTATTTAGGATTTTGAATCACATCACATGAAATAACAACATTATGAAATAAACCTTATTTAGTGAATGCATTCAAAATTTTCTACTTTATGAATGCTTTGCAATGCATATGATGACATGTCAAATTTTAGTGCTAGGTCAAAACACCAAAGGTGTTACAACCCTTCCCCCTTAAAGAAATCTCGTCCCAAGATTTAAAACTTAGGATTAAGTAATGGAAAAGGAAATGTGTCAAGCTAACACATCCTAACTTTATTCAAAAGACTAGTGAGGGAGTTTTCCATTCTTTTGACAAAAGAAACAAGTTATAATATAGACAAGGTATTGCAACTAGAGAGAAGCAAAGAAGTCAGGAAAGTTTTCTTCTAAGTAATCCTCGGACTCCCAAGTAGCTTCTTCTTCAGTGTGCTGGTTCCATTGTACTTTGTAGAACTTGATTGTACGCCTTCGAGTGACTCGATCTTTTTGATCTAAGACTCTAATGGGGTACTCGGCATAAGTCAAATCAGGTGCTAGTTCTACATCACCAAAGTCAATCACTTGGTCAGGTACTTGAAGATACTTCTTCAACTGGGATACATGGAAAATATCATGCACATCTGACATGTGATCTGGTAGCTTAATACGATAGGCGACTGGTCCACATCTTTGTTGGATTTGAAATGGACCGACATAACGGGGCGCCAACTTTCCCCGAATCCCAAAACGATGAACTCCTTTCATTGGCGATACCTTGAGGTAGACATGATCTCCCACTATGAATTCTAGAGGTCGGCTCCTCTTATCAGCATAGCTTTTCTGTCGGGATTGAGCTACCTTCATATTAGCTTGTATGAGTTTAACCTTCTCTTTTGCTTCCTTGACCACATCCGGTCCAAAGAACCAACGTTCTCCAACATCTGACCAATGTAAAGGTGTTTGGCATCTACGACCATACAATGCTTCAAATGGTGCCATTTTAATGCTCTCTTGATAGCTATTGTTATATGGGAATTCCGCTAAGGGAAGGCATTCATCCCACATAGCACGATAGGAGAGAACACCTGCTCTTAACATATCTTCAAGAATTTGATTTACCCTTTCCGTCTGTCCATCTGTTTGCGGATGATAAGCAGAACTACGGATAAGTTTAGTTCCCAAAGACTCATGTAGACTTTTCCAAAACTTGGATATGAACAATGACCCTCTATCAGAGATGATGGTCTTGGGTGCCCCATGCAGACTGAAGATTCTATCAAGATAAAGCTTGGCATATTGTTCCGCTCGATATTTATCTCTGACTGGTAAGAAATGAGCTATCTTGGTTAGGCGATCAACAATAATCCATATTGAATTGTAGCCTATAGATGTCCTGGGCAATCCCACGATGAAGTCCATACAAATATCTTCCCACTTCTAAGATGGAACTGGCAACGAATGTAATGGACCTGCAGTCTTCATATGAACTGCTTTGACTCTCTAACAAATATCACACTTGGCCACATATTGAGCTATTTCTATTTTCATTTTGGTCCACCAATATCTCTTTCTTAGATCATGATACATTTTATTGCTACCCGGATGAATGGAGTATCTTATAGAATGAGCTTCATCAAGAATCTGCTTTCGCAGCTCTGGATTTTTGGGTACTACCAATTTATCCTTGAACCATACGACATTTGATTCATCCATCTTGAAACATGTGGGTCTCCCAGATTTGACTTTATCCTTGATATAGGCTATGCCCTTACTTTTCTGTTGAGCATTAATGATTTGATCTTTGATAGTGGACTCAACTACAATATTGGACAAGGAACCTTGTTCTATGATTTGTAAATCTGGATGCTCCATCTCTTGACACAATGTTTGCTGCATAGATTCTACAATTAGGCAATGACAATGACTCTTGCGACTCAGGGCATCGGCAACCACATTAGCCTTGCCCGGATGATAGTGCACTTCTAAATCATAATCTTTAATAAGTTCCAACCATCTTCTTTGCCTCATATTCAACTCTGACTGAGTGAAGATGTATTTCAAACTTTTGTGATCCATATAGATATGACATATATTGTCCAATAAATAATGTCGCCAAATCTTGAGTGCATGAACAACAGCAGCTAATTCAAGATCATGGGTGGGATAATGTTCTTCATGCTTCTTGAGTTGTCTGGAAGCGTATGCTATGACTTTGCCTTCTTGCATCAGAACACAGCCAATACCAGTTCCAGATGCATCACAATAGATATCAAATGGCCTCTCGATATCAGGTTGTGCTAATACTGGTGCAGTTGTCAACAACTTCTTCAATGTCTGAAAGGCCTCTTCACATTCTGTTGACCATACAAACTTAGTTTGATTTTTCAACAGTCCAGTAATTGGCTTCGCAATTCTGGAGAAGTCAGGGATAAACCGATGGTAATACCCTGCCAACCCCAGGAAACTACGAACTTGATGTACAGTTGTAGGTGTTTTCCAATTAAGGACTTCTTCTACCTTGCTCGAATCAACAGCTATACCTTGAGCAGATAGTACATGACCCAAAAATTGTACTTCCTCTAACCAAAATGCAGATTTGCTGAATTTGGCATATAATTGGTGATCTCTTAATCTTTGTAGAACAATACGGAGATGTTCCGCATGTTCCTTTTTGCTCTTAGAGTAGATAAGAATGTCATCAATAAACACTACGACAAACTTATCCAACTCAGGCATGAAAATTGAGTTCATCAGGTACATGAAATGAGCCGAGGCATTGGTCAGCCCAAAAGACATGACTAAATACTCATATAGACCATATCGGGTAGTAAATGCTGTCTTCGGCACATCTTCACGCCTGATCTTAATCTGGTGATAGCCCGATCTCAAGTCTATCTTCGAGAATACCTTAGCTCCCGCAAGTTGATCAAAAAGCAAATCAATTCGGGGTAAGGGGTATTTGTTCTTGATGGTGACTTCATTTAACGGCCGATAGTCAACACATAACCTTAAGGTTTGGTCCTTCTTCTTCACGAAGATTGCAGGGCATCCCCAAGGTGATGAACTGGGTTGAATGAAACCCTTGTCTAACAACCCTTGTAGTTGCATTTTTAATTCTGCCAGATCCTTGGGTGGCATCCTATATGCTCTTCTGGACACTGGTGCTATCCCTGGTTTCAGATCAATTCTGAACTCTACATCTCGGTCTGGTGGCAGACCAGGCGGATCCTCGGGAAATACATCCGTAAACTCACATACCACTGAAATTTTCCAGCTCCTTCAACAATAGTTGCACAGACTGTTTTCACTGTACTCTTAGGAAAGGGAAGTTGGATGAGAAGTTGGGTTTTGCTGCCAGGTGCATTTACCCTTATGGTTCTACGCAGGACATCTATGATAGCCCCGTGTTGAGTTAACCAGTTCATACCAAGGATCACATCTATATCTTGATCCTTTAATATCAGCATATTGGTAGGGAACTCATAACCTCCCAAATCAATAGGTACATGCTGAACTACCTCCCTTGTACAGATTCGTCCCCCGGGCGACTGTATATGATAGGGTTCTTTTGTTTCCCCAATAGCTATCCCATGCTTCACAACAAATGTACGATTGATGAATGTATGGGATGCACCAGAATCAAATAAGGTAATTGCAGGATGCTTAGCAATGGGAAACAAACCCATCATTACTGGTTCTCCTTCTGGAATAGATTCCACCTGAGTATAGAAGACCCTTCTAGATTTCTTCTCAGCCTGACCTTTCTGACTATTCTGAGCATTGCCCTTGTACTGATTCTGAGCTTGAGTAACAGGGACTTTGGGTGCATCAGGATTGTTCTTCCTAGGATACGGACATTCTCGGGAAAAGTGTCTGGGTTTACCACAATTATAGCATGGATAATTGTGATTCTGGGGAGTAGCAATGCGGTTTGCATTATTTGTATTGTTTTGCTGCTGTGGCACTTGATGAGTATAAGGCGTATTAGTTGCAGGGCGAATAAAGATTTGCTGCCTGCTTTGGCTTTGTTGTGGGCGGAATGGTGCACGGCCATGATTCTGAGGATGGTAGATCACCTTTTGACGCTTTCCACTCGAGGATCCAGAAGCAAATGACCTTTTTTTCTTCGCCTCATTGTGTCGGCGGTAATTCTCCTCTGAAGCGATAGCAATGTTGACAGTCTCATGATAAGTTGCGTTGCCACAAGTTGCCATCATGGTCTGAAGTTTGGTGTTCAGACCTCTCATGAAATGATTCTTCTTCTTCCTGTCAGTATTCACATACTCTATAGCATACTGCGACAGGTGATTGAAACGCCCAACATAGTGCATCACCGGGTGCTCCCCTTGCTTAAGAGCCAGGAACTCTTCTAACTTCATGGTCATCACACCATCTGGAATATAGTGTGCCCTGAAGGCATCCTTAAACTCCATCCAGGTGATTTGGTGACCAGCGGGCTGTACAGCTACCAAATTTGCCCACCAGGCACCAGCAGCTCCTCGGAGTTGCTGTGCCGCAAACCTTGGTTTCTGAATCTCGGTACAGCGAATCAGCTCAAACTTTTGCTCCATTGTCCGGAGCCAATCGTCAGCTTCTAAAGGCTCTTCTGCCTTAGAGAACACAGGCGGACGTGTGTCAGTAAAATCAATATAGGTTGTCTCATCATTTCCATTATTACGGCGGCCATGATTAGGGTGTGGTGCTTGTTGGTTCTGAGCCATTTCCCTTAACAACCTAGCATTCTCGGCCGTTGCATAGACGAGTGCAGTTATGGCATCTGCCATACTCGGAGGCATTGGTGGAGGATTTGGGACTTCATCATTGTCTTGCGAAGTACTAGCACCAGTTCGGGTGTTAATGCGAGGCATCTGTCAGAGAGACATGTTTATTTACATTATTATTTTATTGAAAGCAGTTAAAAGGTTTCATGCTACAAAGGGTTTCTTATTTATGTTACATGTCTTGTATCCCACAAGACAACCCTGGTTTACTAGGAAAGTAGTAAAGGAATTATTACTACTCCGAGCATTCAGTCATCGACATCCGTGCCCATATCGGACGAAACCTCATCTTCATCTGAGAAGTACACTAACTCCTCAGGATCCTCCTCCTCTTCATCATTCTCGACTTCTCCTGGATCTACTATCATTTCTCCATCTGTAACTTCACCATCCCCATGAGGATGAAGTTGAGCGTACATCATGTGGACATTCTCATAAAGAATGGCATTGTCCATCTCCAGATCTTCTACGTAGAACTCCAACTCATGGATGCGTTCATTGGCCGCATCCTCTCATGTCCAGGCTTCATTCCTCAACTCAGTATTCTTGGTGATGTCTCTTTCCATTTCCGCCAGCTTCTCTTGATCTTTAGCATGAGCTCGACGAAGAGTGTTGAGCTCCTTGGTAAGGTTCTCAATGTTGGTGGGATTGCTTGAAGATCTTTCATCTCCTAGGGTCTTGGAACTTCCTTCACCAAACTCACAGTTACGCGGTGCCAACTGGTGACGAGGGACTCCATGAGGTCCAGTGGACTTGCGAGCGGTTATCTTGGTCTTTGCCATAGCATGTAGAATTTAGGATAGGACTATAAGGATAGCTTGAGGATAATGGAGGTTAGCAAGAATGGGATTGACATTTCTTACCCAACCACTTTTAAGGGGAATTATTTATGCAAGGTGTTCAAGCATGATGCATGAATCGATCTTATGAATCCGAGTACAAAAGATTTATACAATCAAAAGTACTAGATTTTTAATACATAGGACAAACCTAATCATATTATCTGCCACAAACTTTCAAATAAGATAGGATTGAGGCTAGATTAGAGGGAAGAAGAAAGAAATTTGAACTTTAAAATATCAAGTTTAGTTTCTTTGATCCAAATCAATTTGAAGGTTTTCCAAAGTAACCTACAATGATCTTAGATAGGACCTACTCTGATACCAGCTGTGGCAGAACCTCCTAAGAAATCGGGCCCACGTGCACCTATCGATGTCTCAACAGACCTCAGATAGCGTACACAAGTTCCCAACAACTTAACAGGTCTGTCGGGTGTCCTCGGGAAACCCGAATCATCCACGAATCTTTTTCAAACAGGATCCCAATCACAGTTATTGCAGATTACAACAGTTTTCAATTTACATACCAGAGATTATAAAGCGAAAGACTCAAGTTTTAATGTTACAAACCAGTTGTTTCAAACTTACATAACCATAAGTGTCATACAACCATAGTAGCGGGATAATATTACATTAACATTATTTATTTCACACAAACTAATGCCTTGTCCAAAGGCCATTCATCATTCCTCATCGTCATCGACTTCATACACTGACATGCAGCAGGGACCAAAACAAGCCTGCGCATGCGACTCACCTGCAACAAGGGTTAACAAACCCTGAGTACAAAAGTACTCAACAAGACTGACCCGACCAAAAAGAG
This sequence comes from Miscanthus lutarioriparius, assembly GCA_904845875.1. Taxonomy (NCBI): domain Eukaryota; kingdom Viridiplantae; phylum Streptophyta; class Magnoliopsida; order Poales; family Poaceae; genus Miscanthus; species Miscanthus lutarioriparius. The sequence continues at coordinate 82,808,955 of CAJGYO010000018.1, forward strand.
CGAAGGTCTTAGGGATGCAGGTGTTGGGTCAAGGTAAGGATGTAGAAAAATTCAAAAATTCTTTGTCAAAAGCTTACTATTCTTGATCCTAGTTTCAAGTTTTACCCCTAAGTACTTTAATTCAATATCTCCAACCAAGTGTTCATATCCCATGTTCCAATCCTTCTCATTCCATTCTTTTTCTCATGTTTTAATAATTCACCAGTCCTACATTGCTTCTGTAATGAATCGAGTCTCCATATCCGCGGAGCACCGGCAATTCGAATTGATTCAAGTCCCAGCTGGGGATTCCTTATCACACGACATATGTAGAACTTAATCTTTCATATATCAACCTCGCTACCGGATCCTCCCGTACTAAGCCGTCTCCACGCCACCCGAGAGCACAGCACACCTCAAATCCGGCCACATTCAAGCCACAAGGGTACACGCTACTCCCGCCATCTCACCACTCCCAGTGCGTGGGCATTCGTCTTAGTATCGGATTAGCCGAAGTAGGCTTACCGGAGTATGTGACCAGTACTACAAAGTGTCACGTTCAGAAGATCCACAATGAGTGGCCTTTAAGCGACATAGTCGGCAACAATACCCAACATTCAAGATAAGTCACCCGACTAGTCTCTAGTTCATTCTATCTTCTTTCTATCTTTGGCCAGTATGCCATCTTTGATTGTATCGAAACTTTTACTTTGAAAGCCTACCATAAAGCATACTAAGCAATTCTATGCCTTTGTAAATGAAATCATCTTCAAGGATGGTAAACAATTAACAAGGTAGGCAATGCAGCAAGTAGGTAACATTTGAATTAAACAACTTAATGCGATAAGTAACATAGGTGATAAACTTTTCAAAGTAAACAAGGTAATGGTTTAATGCATAAACCGGGGCTTGCCTTCGTTGACGATCTCGGGTTCCGGATCAGTACCACGATTATCGAATCCCGTGACAACCGGGGATTCTTCCAGAACTTGCTCAACTAGAATTGTTTCACTCTCAGGTTCTACACGAAATGATAACATATGCCTTAACATGATGATAATTTAAACATGATGCTTCCATGGTACATGAAATGTAAAAACACCCCGCAAATGATTTTATTTCACGGTAAAGTTGCAAGCCAACAAAACCAACTTGCAATCCTACCATCAAGAACCATACATGGGACTTGAACAAATGGATCTTGAAACCTCACTAGTCACAAAACATGACTAAAACAAGATCCAATACTAATCAAACACTTAGGGTTTGTCTTTATTTATTTTTGAATTAATCTGGAATTAAGCCCAAAAATGAACTTGTTCCAAATAACCTAAAAATTTTATGTAAGCTTCCTCATGACAAATTAGTGTACCAAAACAAATTTCATAATTTTTGGAATTATACAGTGACCTACAAAAATCATGGAAATTGCATTTTTCAATTAATGGACTGAATATTTGAACAATAAAAATTTATTCAAATTTCAAGTTTCAAATTTTTAAATCATAGTAGAACATGTATAAAAGCTACACACAAAATTTCAAAATTTTTGGAGCTATCATGAATTTCTTACAAATTCCCAAAGTTTCAGCACTATTCACAAATTTAGAAAATAAAATTTTTTGCTGTTCTTCTTCCTCACTCGCCAGTGACACGGAACAAGACACGGCGGCGCAGTCAGCTCCGACCAGCAAAACGCGCCGGCGGTGATTCTCCGGTGAGACGGACTGCACCAACATGATCTACACCATGTCGCGAATCTAACCCAACCCTCAGAACAGCAACCGACACACCAGATGGAAGACGGCGGTCGATGTAGCTATGGCTACGGTGCAGTAGAGTCAAAAGAAGAGCGAGCATCACGCTTAGGAGCTCACCGTGATCACGAGGGTGTACTTGGTGCAGGCGGAGACATACTGAATCGCTCCGGCCACACTGAGGTGGGTCGCGGCGGAGCTTCGGCCGGCTTCGAAGAAAACGACGTCGCGCGGTGGCGCTGATCGGCTAGAAGCGAGGCGAGCAGGTCGGGAATGAGCGGCATGGTGAGGCGGAGCTGCTGGCCAACGCAATTGGCCTGAGGTGGTCTGACGAGGATAAATTTTACGAGCGCGGCAATGGCATCGGCGGCGAGCAGTCGACGGAAATCCGAGGAATGACGATGGCGTGCTCCTATTTATAGAAAGGAAGAAGGCGTCTGGCGTCGACAGCACACGAATGAGCTTGCCACGGAGATGGCAGCGTGTCACCAAGCGTGAAAGCGGCGAAGAAGGTCGGCGGCAAGCAGCTCGGTGGCGGTGGCGTCCTGTTCCGGTTGGATTTTGAATTTTGAAATAATTACAGAACTGCCACTGCGTCCATTTTTTTCAAATTACTCACAAATATTCTAAAGAAGTTGAAAATCTCCAAAAATGAAAGTTGCTCAATTTTTCAAACTCTACAACTTTGCTTCAAGGAACATTTTCAAATTCTACCTCCATTTTGAAATTTGAATTTGGGGTGCATTTGAGTATTTGAATCATTTCAAAATTACTCCCAATTTTATATGTAAACTTGAAAAACTTTGAATACCAAAGTTGATCCACATAAAATAATCTTCAACTTTGCTTTTTGCCTCAACCCCAAATTCCACATGGATTTTGAATTAGACAAAAGGGGCAAAAAGGACTTTTGTGATTTGAATTTGAATTCAAATTTGATTTGTCTTCCTTTTACTTAAATTTTGATTTTTGACCAGTAACATGGCCCATTAGGGTTATTTGAGTCAAATGACATAGGACCTCACATGATCACATGAATTTTGACCCTTGTAGTCATGATCTTTATTTAGGATTTTGAATCACATCACATGAAATAACAACATTATGAAATAAACCTTATTTAGTGAATGCATTCAAAATTTTCTACTTTATGAATGCTTTGCAATGCATATGATGACATGTCAAATTTTAGTGCTAGGTCAAAACACCAAAGGTGTTACAAGGTGTTCTCCAAGATTAACCTCTATTCAGACTATCATCAAATCAAGATTAAACCATAAGATATATCAAAGATAGCTTTTTCTACTAGGTATGGGGCTGTATGAATATCTAGTCATGGCTTTTGGTCTCACCAATGCTCTCTGCATTCTTCATGTACCTAACGAATTCAGGTCTTTATGCTGGAGTTGGACAAGTTTATAGTGGTATTCATTGATGATATCTTGATCTATTCTAAGAACAGGGAAGAGCATGCCCAACACCTTGGATAGTACAGGGCTCGATTGAGGGAACACAAGCTGTATGCTAAATTCAAAGAAGTGTGAATTTTGGTTAGATCGAGTACGAGTTTTTGGGACATGTTCGACCCCTGATGGCATATATCTGTAGATCCAAGGAAGGTGCAAGATGTGCTGAATTAGAAGTCTCCTAAGTCAGTGCACTAGATTTGTCAGTTCCTTGGTCTTGCTGGGTATTATCGGCGATTCATTCCTGACTTCTCCAAGATAGCTCAGCCGATGACCAAGCTGCTCCAAAAAGAAGCCAAGTTTGTTTGGAGCCCGGCCTATAAAGAAGCCTTCCAAGCTTTGAAGAACTTTCTTACCACTGCTCCTGTCTTGCCCCAACCAGATATTGACAGACCTTTTGATGTATATTGTGATGCCTCAAAGACGGGGTTAGGATGTGTGCTTATGCAGGATGGGCATGTGATAGCTTATGCTTCGCGCCAACTAAAAAAGCATGAAGTGAATTACCCCACCCATGATTTAGAGCTAGCTGCTGTGGTCCATGCTCTAAAAAATTGGAGGCATTATTTGTTGGGCAACAAAGTACACATTTTTACAGATCACAAGAGCATCAAATATATGTTCACTCAGTCTGAGCTGAATATGAGGCAAAGGAGATGGTTGGAATTGATCAAGGATTATAACTTGAAGGTACATTACCACCCCAAAAAGCCAATGTAGTAGCTGATGCCTTGAGCCAAAAGTCATATCAGGTTGAAGAAACACCTCTATCCCTCAACCATGCTGAGGTGCTGGCTCACATTGCCTTAGTCTCCGAATTACTTGAGCAGATTATTATAGAGCAAATGTAAGACACTTTAGAAATTCCTCACATCAAGAAATTGATTGCCGAAGGGCGTGATCCTTAGTTTAACATTGATGAACAAGGGGTAGTAAGGTACAAGAGTAGATTGGTGGTACCGTCAAATGAGGAGATTAGAAGGAAGATGTTGAATGAAGCTCACTATTCCAAATTGTCTATCCATTCTGGTAGCAACAAGATGTACCATGATTTGCGCCACTTGTATTGGTGGTAGAACATGAAGCAGGACATCACCAAGTACGTCGCGGAGTGCGACACTTGTGGGAGATTTAAGGCCGACCACATGCGTACCCCAGGATATTTGCAGCCCTTGCCCATTCCTGTGTGGAAAATGGGAAGATATTTCCATGGATTTCATTATGGGTTTACCCCGCACATCCAAGGGCTACAACTCTATCTGGGTCATTGTGGATCGCCTTACCTAGTTAGCTCATTTTCTCCTAGTGGGTTCCAAATATTCTACCAGAAAGTATGCCGAGTTGTATTTGGACCGGATTGTGACCCTGCATGGAGTCCCCCTTACTATTGTCTCTGATAGAGGGTCAGTTTTTATCTTTCGCTTCTAGGAGCAACTCTAGGAGTGTCTTGGTACTAGTCTCCTCCGTAGTTCAGCCTATCATCCACAGACTGACGGCCAAACATAAAAGGTAAACCAGGTACTGGAAGATATGTTGAGAGCTTGTGCCATTTCTTTTCCGAAGATGTGGGATGGATGCTTGAACTTAGCTAAGTTTTCCTACAACAATAGCTATCAAGAAAGCATTCGTATGGCACCCTTTGAAGCTCTATATGGAAATAAATGTAGGACACCACTCAACTAGGTTGAAGTGGGAGACTATGGATACTTTGGGCCTGACTTCATCAAAGAAGCTCGAGAGCAAGTCAGCATTATTCAGAGTCATTTGAAGGCAGCTCAGAGCCGACAGAAAGCTTATGCAGACAAGCGCAGAAGGCCTTTGTAGTTTGCAGTTGGGGATTATGTGTACCTCAAGGTGTCTCCTATGAGAGGGGTGCATCAGTTTGGTGTTCAGGGCAAGCTAGCCCCTCGATATGTGGGTCCTTACAAGGTTGTGAGATAGTGTGGCCCAGTTGCTTATCGTCTTCAACTGCCAGATATTTTATCGGCGGTACACGATGTGTTCCATGTATCTCAGTTGAAGAAATGTTTGTGGGTACCTGATGAAGCTGTGGAAATTGAAGAACTTCCTCTCTAGCCTGACTTGATGTATATTGAGCACCCTGTCAAGATCTTGGATGAAAAGGAAAGGGTGACGAGGAACAATGTGGTGAAGTTCTACAAAGTTCAGTGGCAGAACAACTTGGAGGATGAAGCAACATGGGAGCAAGAAAGTTACATCCTGGAGCATTATCCCCATCTTCTCTGTGGTCACTGAGGTAGTTGCTGGCATTGAAATATATTCCTTATCTCTTTTCCCACACTAGGCATATGAAATCTCAGGACGAGATTTTGTTTTAGGGGGATAGATTTGTAACACCCTCGGTGTTACACTATAAATCTTTTGCTAAAACACTATATGGGCATCATGTTTATGTGATAGTGTATGTAAAATAGTGTGTAAATCAATTTTTATAACTCGAAACGAAAGTTACATTTCATAGTCAAGTTATATTACTTAGGGTTCTAAATCAATTTTTATTAAGCGAAAATGCTATAGAACACATATACAGAATTTTAGCAAAGTTAGAAGTACAAACCAGATAGGTGATGATGAAATACTTGAGGTCGCGAAGGGAATTTGCTAGCTAGTATACGAATAGCTGGGAAATCGAATTCGACGCGAATCTGATCGAGACTTAGTCGAATTTCCTAAGTCGGAAAACGGTTTGACAATGCTAAGTTTGGCAATTTTTGTAGGTGAATTGGATTAATTAGTGGTATGGTTTCATGGCTGGTTTTGATAGCCTAACATACCTTCTTGAGTATAGAATAGGTGGTTCGGCATTTGAAGTAACGAATTTGATTTTTTGGGTGCTTTAAAAATCGTGCATGGCACGTTTCTGGCCGGTGTCAGCGGCTGGGCACGGTCACCATGCCTCGGCTCAGCGTCGCAGTGCTGGCTTGCCCACGCGCACACATGCGCACCACCGCATAGGCCCGCATCGCTGCTGCCGCGCTCAGGCACGTGACTCTCGCACACAAGCACGCACGCACTCACGCGCATTGCCACGCTCGGCGGGACACTGGGGCTGGTGGGTCTGGCCGCTCTGCACTGTCGTCCCATCATCGTGCTACCCCATGTTGTCACCGTCGCGCCACTGCACATAGCCGTTGCGTCGGCCTATGCCTCTGCGTCGCTGTCGTCTCGGTTTAGTGCACGAGGCCTTACCGTGGCCACCGCTTGTCGTTCACCATTAATGGCACCACAACCGCGCTGCTGTGCTGCCACCGCCACATGCGGGTATGTCCCCGCTCTCCTGGTTGCGTTGGCAGCAATGCTTGCGCATGTGCTATCGTCGTGTCCCGGCAAGGCTTGGACAAGCCACCGGCCCATTCCTTTCTTTTCCCCTCCCTCCTCTGCTGCCGGGCCGGCCAGGCCATGCCATAAATCCAGCATGGTGAGGTCATGTCCATTCAATTCAGCGTGCGTCCGACTTCATCTTCAAGTCTACTCGCCAACCGACTTCGCACCGCATCGCATCGCCATACCTTGGCAAGCTCTAATTTGGGCGGGCGCCCACCATCGCGCCATTAAAGGTGTAGACACCATTGCCGTGGGCATTACCACTGGTTCTTCCAAGTCCAGTTGGTTGCGCCCCCAGCCTTGCCTCATAGTCCTCCACCCGTGCGCGCCCCTAATCGCACTGCTACTACCTGCCCAGCACCGTTGACTCGGTCGCGCCACCGCGGTCGTGGCCGTGTTTGTCGTGCACGTGTGGCTAGACTCACTCGGCCTGTCCTCGATAAAGCCATCACATCTGGTAGGTTCTGGGTGAGTTGCTGATGCCCATACTCTAGTCCTTTAGTCTCGGTTGTGCCTGAGCTCATGGGAACTTGGTCGTCGCCGGTGCAGGAGGCTCGCCACCGTGGAGGGAGCTCGGGATCGTGTCTCTGTTCACTGCTTCACCGCCCATCGCCTCGCGTTCCCATCTAGGTGAGCATCGGCTCGCTATAGGGGGCGGAGATGGGCTAGGTTGGTCGGCGTGACCACCCGGTGCCAGCGCTGCCGCGCCGGTGCGCACGCGGGTGCCCGAGGATGTGGCCATGGTAAATACGGTTTTCTCCGAGGGCTTGTTTGCGTAAATGATGACTGTGGGAATAGTACTTCAAACCTCGGGGTGAATCACTAGTAATTCGAGGACGTTTTCGCAATTGTGACCGACGCTGGAGCCTCCCGTCGTAAATGGCGTCGTCGCATGATTGTTGATTGGGCGTCGCAGCGTGGGCAGCGCCGATGGGTGCGTGTCTTGTGAAAGCGCTACGTATGCATGGGCGTCGTCGTCAGAGTGGGCCGCACGGGTGAGATTTGGTTTTTTCTTTTTCCAGAGAATTAGTAAAGGTTTATTCAATTTAGTTTTGAGCTGATCTTTGGAAAATTATAGTAAATGTTGTAGGTGTCCAAAAATAGTGAAACAAAATTTGTTAGGTTCATAAAAATGATATCTATCTGTTGGTGTAGCTAGTTTACAGTTACCTATGATAGTGATAGATTCATTAATTCGTTTTGGAAAGCTTAGCATTAATTAGCTTAATATTTGTAGGAATTTTTGTGGCAAATTGGTAATAGATTTAGCCATGAAATTTTTACAGTAGTCTCATAATATTATTAGGTACTCACTATAATTTTTGTAGTCCTAGAATAGGATGATAAAAAGAATACCTGGTGCTCCTGGTTTTATCATATGTAGAGTAAATCGATGTTAAGAATAGGGATGCCTTTAGTTGCTAAGATAATGCATGAAATGTTTCATACCTATTTGTGGTAATAATGGGTAACTTAGTGTCTTAGTCGATAGGGCTAGTTTAGTAGCTTGATAGCTGTATTTTATTTTAAGAGTTGTTGTTGCCGTATTACTAAGTGTTGCATCATCATTTCATGCATGTAGATAACGAGTTGGTAGAGTTCGTGCCTGTGGGTGAATAGGAATATGAGGAGATCATTGAGGAATACGAGGAGGAGATTCTCGTACAGGAGGGAGCCCCGAATCCATCTGTTGCTGACCTTGTTGACACCCCGCCTACCCAAGACAAGCCTGGTGCATAACCCTTATTTTGAATGATCACTGAATATATATATGATGTGCATTTATGTTATAGGTATTTTATGGAAACTACATGCATAGATATATCTACCTATGAGTCCTACTAGTATAGGTCGAGTAGCTGCTATGCTCAGGATTTCGGTAGCATGAGTAACATGCCGTTGCTCACAATAGGTGATTACTAAGATCACTCATGATAAAATGGTGGAAAGGAAAATGGTGACCGGGCAGGGATATGGTTTGGGTATTGGTGGGTGTAAGAGGTTGTGTCCTGTGGCCAATAGGGCATAGCTTGGTTACACTTTTTCCCTATCTGTGTCGGTTAAGGACCGGTCGTTGTAATGGACTCTATGCAAGTCACAGATTTATTATCCCGAGCACATACTTGGGTATGGGCGTAGGAAAGACTTGTTGCTCTCTTGTCATAGGTTCTGGCTCTTTTTGGACTAACTAATTGGAGGTGGGGATGGTGGAGGTCTAAGCACCGCACTGAGTCCGGGACTCAGGAGCAGGGGCTTGGAGTCCAAGTTTGGACGGGGACCTGGACCCCTTGACAGGAGAGTGGTGGGTTGGTCCTGCTTGTGCCCGTGGTACAAGCGGGGCATGTGTTTCGGGGTACCTAACTGGGCACATTGATTCGCGAATCGCCGTCATGTCGGTACGACTTGTCTACACTCTAGCACCGTAGTAAGAACTGAAAGATGAAATGTGATGAAATGGAACTGCTTGCTCAACCCTTGCTTGAAAGTAGAATAGGTGCTTACATAGAATGGCTAGATAATGAATTAATCATGACTGCTAATAATAACATAAATAAGGATTCACTATTAGTATTGCTTTCGGCAAAAAGGAAATCAACAAACCATAAAGCTTATCATATCCCTTGGAGTCAGGAAATTATTCCCACTAGTCGGATAAGTCTTACGAGTACATTATGTACTCAGGGTTTATTTACCTCTGTTGTAGGTACTGCTTGAGGAGTAGCCGTTGTGTGAAGGATTTTTCTGGTGGGCACATACGAATCCTTATTTATTATCGATAGATGTTTATTTTAATTCCGTTGTTAATCTTCCGCACTCTGAATTTGGTAAGGTAATAATGCATTTCTAAGAACTCTAGATGTATGAGATGGGCTAAGCAATGTAAACTCGTTCTCATTATTAGATCCTACGAGAAAATGTGGATTATTCGGGCTCTACCTTGGGGTGTGCTCGACGGAATCCGCCCGATGTAGCTCGCTCTCGGGGCGCTTAGTGTCTAGTGGAAGACGAGCGCCTCTGTAGGTGTGTTATTTCTGGCGGTTCTGCCACAGGATGTTTGTGTGGTGCTTTATGATCATGTCCAATTGGTGAGCTATACGTGGTGAATAAAGAAGCAGATCTTTGAAGATTTAGACTAGTAGAAGGATCTAAGTTTAAGGCAAGTATAGCATAGGATCATCCTTGTTGTTCTATACACCTTTAATTATTTAATTCATATTGCATGTGTATACCTTGACTACCACTAAGGATTTCCTAGTACTTTGTTAACTTGTACCTTGTCACCTTTGGGTTATTGCATTGTATAGTATGATGCTAGTGCTCAAACTAAGACCATGATCTTGTAACTTGACTAATGGTATATGCAATAAACACTAAAAGATGCTTTTTAGCAACATGGAACCAGGGGCTAGGCCATTGGGATGTTTTTATGGTGCTCCAGATTCCTCTCCCTAAGGACTTATAGTACAGCTGTGAGGGCTACATGGCTCTGTCTTTAGCTCAGTATGAGGACCTTTTCTAGCTTGTTAGAGGTTACCTTTATGGCGTAAGAATGGCTTGATGAATCGGGTATAGGACATCCTCTACTCTTATGTGTATAGGCTGCGTGTCATTGTGCCATTTGACGGGGGGTTCCTATATCTGTTTGCCGAGTGAATCTAATGGCCCTAACTCGTTAGATGAACCTTTGAAAGGCTTCATAGTGAACCCTGCCGACCTTCCTTGGAAGTGGGTCAAGAGATTAGCTACCTCGGGCGAAAGGGTAAATCACGATTCACAGTGAAAGTGTATAACCTCTGCAGAATGTAAAACTGGTATATCAGCTGTGCTCACGGTCACGAGCGGCCTTGGAGCCTTACGAAATAGATGATGGACACTAATGATACTGATGATGAAGATGCTCACTAATGATTATGTTTATGCTATTCATTATTCATGTTTATCTGATCATGTGTTAATGGGCTTGTGATAAACTTGTTGTTACTCAATTGCTTAAAATTATGACTCATTAAAAGCTAATCGTAGTAAACCAATGTCAGCCTTTTAAGCCTCATGAACCCCATGTTATATTTGTTGAGTACGACATGTACTTACGCTTGCTTTATTTTTACTATTTGGATAAAAATCCCGGATGAGTACCAGATTGCTAGAGTTTAGAGAAATTAGACTTGTGATCAACTAGTCATTGTCCATGTGGAATTGAAGTCTTCACCCGAAGATCGGAGTTATCTTTCCGCTGGTTGCTGTCTAAGGTTATACCTTTTACACTAAGTTCGTTATATATTGAGCATTGTCTTTCGATATTACCTTTATCTATAGCTATATGTGAAATTTGACTTTCTGGGCTCACATATGGTGTGTATCTGGTTTTATCCTTAAAACCAGGTTCTACAACTATCTAGCTGAGCTACAGGGAACCAAATAGTACATAAATGAATTGAGAAATTAAAAGAAACACAGTATATTATTATTCCTCCATCAGTTCTTACGTCTAGTTTGTTGTAAACAGACTTGCTTTTGACAAAAGCTACAAAAAGAAAGTCCATTTTTGATAAACCAATTTTATAAGTTGCATTGCTTGATTTTCAAGTAGAAATGGTTTGCTTATGATTTTTTCTTCTCAAAAAAGCTTTTAAATTAGTTTTCACTACTTGAAAATCCACGCAGAAGCTAGGAGAAGATCAAAGAAAATGGAGCTCAGCAAAACTCTCAATGGTAATGACCTCCGATCATAAGCATGTTGAGCAAATGGTCTCTTTGGTTTCCTAGCGCTCCAGCAACACCCATAATCACAACTAATATGTTTACTTAATAAAGGCAACGCGCATAAAACATCTCTTCTTAAACATAATATCATTACAACATCACCAAATGGGCCAGTAAAGAGTAGCCACGCCCACAAAGATCTCTCATTTCATTTTTTCCTATTCTAAAAAGGTAGCTCCCTTGCATATGAGAAATGGATCTAGGAGTGCTAACCCAGTAGCTATATGAACAACTCTCAAATATACTAACAAGAATAAAAAGAAAATGTGCTTAATTGTTCATTGCGGTAGGTCTGGTGATACACTTAGGTATCATTTAACTCCCTACCATAGATTAGGTGTGTCATGCTTCACAAAATCAAGTTGACAACAAAAGGTGTTAACTCCCTAGCATAGGTTAGCACAAAGTCTAGTAGTGCCAACTTTGGTTAAAAAAGTATAGCTGGCATTAAGTAGACAAATAGGCATATATTGTTGGATTCTCATGGCCTATTTTTACCTTTGGAAGAAGAGTAATGACAACAAATTTAAGGTTGCATAGAGGTAATCCATCTTCAAAAATAATTGTGGAGAGCACACAAATCATATTCTATTAAGTTCCAGACACTTGATAGATCGGGGCAGGAGACTTATTGTGTTCCATTTGAAAACATTGTTTCTTACCTCTTTCTCAGTGATTTGTGAAGACAGGAATCTGTCCTCCTCGGTCACTTGGGAAATATCATTTGCCTAGTCTTTTGGGAAACTAAAATTATTTTCTTCGGTTGAACCAAACAACTCTTTTGATATAGTTTGTGATCTATGCTTTCAATTGAGCATCACCCACACTATTACTCCATCTTCTTGTTCTAATAATTTGAAAATTTTCTACGTTTATTCCCATTAGCAACTAAATGGAAAAATTGGCTACCATCCCCTCCCAAAAAGGTTCTTAACCCCTTCACACCATTAAATATTTCCTCTTCCCTCATAGAGAAAAGCATTTCGTCATTTGTACCATCCATCAACATTCTCATGCAGTTGTAGAAAATGATTGATTGAGGGAGCAAAAAGTGAATAAAGTGAACATTACCCAATTATGTACCGTAGTAGTCCGTAGCCACACTTGAAATACTTGTGGGGACGCACAATACATGTATGTGTTGAAAAGGAAGAAAAAAAGAAAGAAAGAAAGATAGTGACACTACAAAGACAGGCTGATAAAGAATGAATTGTACGAAAAGTCTTGTCAATTTATTTTGCTGATGGTGAAAGTTAGTAAGTTACTGTAAACAGAGAGCCCTGATTTCAGAATATTAACTTCATGGAGGGCCGTGTTGTAAAATTCAAGAGTCAAGGATACTGGAGTACTACTACTCTTTAAGCTGCATTGTTCAGACATTATAGTATCATTATTACCCTGTTCTGTTACTGTATTAGTAGTCAGTTAATGAGTCATTATCCTCGTTACTACAAAAATCTTAGAGACTGCATTTTAACCTGCTGCTTAGAATAAAGTAAAGTAAAACTGAACATGTACATTGTAGTATCATTATTACCCTGTTCTGTTACTGTATTAGTAGTCAGTTAATGAGTCAGTCAGGAGTAGGTAGATGGGCCTTGGGATCATTGGTGGAGTGCTGAGCACTTATTTTCTCATCATTACACCTTACTATATGCTGCCTTGTTATGTTTCTCTATATCTTGAATGCCACTGTTTTTGCTATCCGATAAACAAACAGGTGAAAAGAATATAATGTGCCAGTTACCAGATCCAAATGTGCGGAGGCTAAGTCAGGCTCAGCTCAAAGGACAAGCATTCAAATTGTCGAGTAAGTTGCTCGGTTTCTCTTGATAACTAATAGTACTTGATCGCGGTGGTTGTACATGTATCATAGAAGAATATTCTTACCATTAAAGCAAATCAGGTAGGTACATTTTCAAACAGCCTCAACTTTAGATTCGTTTGGTCTGAATTTTGTCGCTGTTAAAATAACAGCATAAACAGACTTTTATTTGCTCTAGTATCTTTACATACAACATAGCCTTAGTAGCCACTGGTCCTGTTCGCTTCTTTTATAATCCGTCTTTTTCAGCTTGTTTTTCAGTTGGAACAGTGTTTTTCTCTCACAACAAATCAACCGGAACAGTGTTTCGGCTTGTTTTTTCAGCGAAGCGAACGGGGCCATTGTGCCAAAGTAACTTATTTGTCAAATAATTCAGGGAAAGTCACTTGTGTAGTATCTCCATTTGCCAGTAGTATCTCCTTACGTAAGAAAACAGAATCTCTCAAAGAATCTGACCACACCAAAACTCATTCATGTTTATCCAGGGATGTTGTTGGATTCTTGCAAGGAAAAGGGATCAGACAATAATCAGTGCTCAACTGCTGCATCCACACCAAACTATCAAGCCATGCCCACTGACAAGACGACCGGAGCTCGATGACAACCGATATAAATAATGTACATACCCAAAAAAAATCAGGTAAGAAATATGGTCAGTAATACAATTCTCGGTGGTTTTTTCCCCTGAACTGAGATACGAAAAGTTTACGGAGAACAAAAAAAATTCACAGAAACGATATACGGAACCTAGAGAAGTTCCAAGACGCCTACAAAATTCGACCCAGCATATATGCACATTTGCCTCGACTAATAATAACTAATGGTTGCTTTGCTCTTTTGTGGCAAATGTTTATCACAGAAGAGATCCTCAGCTGTAGCAAGGCCTGCCATGTGTCCCATCTCCCATGCTACGTGTGCAGAGCAGTGAATCAACGAGTGCAATCTAGCGGGGTACACGTAGCAGAGCGAGGTGTAAACTACAGTCGAGGTGGGGGAGGCGTGTTGTGTGAATGATTGGCGAGGGGTGAAAATGACACGCGCAATTGGCGAATGCCCCCACGGAATCACCTGCTGCCGTGCTCGCAGCTCGCAAGCAAATTCTTATTCTTGCACGGCTGCGCAGCTATACTTGTTGTCTTGTTGATACATCAGCACACGTGGCAACGCCACGTGGGTCCCATGTACCGGACGATAGAGAGATTTACCGAGATGGATTAGTAGTGTAGCGGTAGCTCTCTTTGGCGTGTCTTTTATCATCTCTTCTAGCCAAATCCCAGGTTAGATGGCAGTTAATTGTAGTGGCGATCTCACCCTTGTGAATAAGGCCGGAAAGAGTGTAGTCACCCCCTCCCTTTTTTTTCTTTTCTTCTTCCAAAGAAATACTTTGAAACTTTTCTATTGGTCCATATATTATATGAGTAGGAGCACTACGCCACAACTTGCATTCACTATGGTTCCAAACCAGTTTTCACCACCGGATTTCAAAATGGCGATGTGAGGTAAACGACAATGATAGCCCTGAAGTTTCACTGTCAGTTGCCCACCTGGTAGTGATGCTCATTTCAAAAAGAATGGAAAAACATCAGCGCGCTCGCTGGGGACTCTGTCCACCGGTGCCGCTTGCCCCTATGCCGGTGAGCTCCACTCGTGCCCTTGCACCGGATCCGTCCATATAGATGGTGGATCCATACAAGCAAGCAACGAATCGAAAAGCAATAGATCCATACAAAAAAAATAAACAAATCAATCCATACAAATATTGGATCACACAAGAAAGCACGAGTCCATCCATACAAGCAAGCAATGGATCAATGCAAGAAATGGATCCATAAAAGTAAGCAACGAAATGAGTACCTCTTCAATTTTGAACTACAGAAAACAAGCTAGCAATTTTGAACTACAATGACGAATCCATACATGCCGCTGCCACAAGCCCTGCGCCGATGAGCCGCCAGTGCTCCAGTGGACGCCATTAGGCACTCAAGCAGCGGCCGCCGCTAGGCGCTGCACGAGATAGAACCAGGAGAGAGGCGAGGGATAGAGAGAGAGAGAGAGAGAGAAAGAGAGACCGGAATTGACAGCAGTTGAACTTAACCGCTTTGGAGGGCTGGAGTTGAGGTCCGAGTTAACTACAGTTAGTTTATTTTTCGATCCGAAGGCAACATCACCGTCGGTTTAGGTGAAAACCCGTCAATGGTACTAACATTGTCCATTTTCAACACCAACGCTACGAGTGTACTGAGAAACCCTTATCATAATAATGCCCCTTTTGCTTATGAACTGGTAGTGATTGTCTGTTCTATAGTAATGGAGTAACTAGATTCCCCTTGAAAGTATTCCCTCTGTACTAATGTAAACCATTTTAGCTTTATTGAAACTCAAACTTTTGTAACGTTGAACAATTAATTTAGAATATAACATACTAATAACATATGTAATACGAAATAAATGCACTATCAAGGCAAAAATTTAATATATAGAGCTAAGCTGATGTTGTAGATGATCGTGCGTGTTATTTTATAAACTTGATCGAAACTACAGAGTTAGTTTGATTATGATAAAACTAAAACTGTCCTGCTTGTATTTCGGAAACGGATGAAATTCTTCCATAGTATAGGAGCACGATTTTGTTAGGCTTCTCGAAAGAAGTCAGAATTTACCACGTGCGTGGTTACAGATCATGCATGCATTTGACCTGGACTTGAGCCGCCGCTGGACTACAACAGCTCGTAGACGGCCGCCAGAAACTGCAGAGTTTGACAGCTCGAAGTCAAGGGTGTTCGCGCTGGAATCCTGTGTGCCTGGAAGACCGAGAACGCATTGCATGTTTTCGTCGGTGTTCCAGGCACTTCATTTGACGGCCCCGTGCGTGCGCGTTTTTTCAAAGCCGGCGGCCAACCGATTCGCCGCCGACGGCCGATGACAGCGACGGCTGCAGCCGGTCGCCCGGCCATCTGCCGGCCCCTCGTCCCGCCGAGGATTTCAGAGGCGTCGTCGATATGATCAATCGGCTGCAGGCCTGCAGCGTTCGCCTGCTACCTGCTTGCTTGCATTGCATATTTGCATTACATGGGCTGCCCGGACAGGCAGCGGTTGCATGCCGTGTGACCGTGTCCCAAGTCAGCAGCAGCTGCCATGCATGGGGATTATTCGTGCCACAAGTGTCACTGGCACATGGTTTAGGGCATCCGTTTCATCCGGACGCGCGTTGGTGGGCCTCGACATCCGCCTGAACGGCCCAACACTGCCATCCGCACGGACGCACCCATCTCACGTTGCTCAAAATAAAAAATCTCCGTCGCTTTCCTCACGAATCGCCGCTGTGCCCACATCCATTCTCGAACCCACTCCTGCACCGCTGCGACGTGCTCCACCGCGATTGCGCTGCCGGCGGCCGAAACGCGGCGGCGTGCTGCACCGTGCCCAATCATCGTCACCTGCCTTCCAATCTCCCCAACACCACTCACCACTCGTCGTCGAGTTCTTTGAGCCGACGCAGCGTGGTTCACGGCGACTGCTGCGGCGCGGCGTTCTTCACCGCGCCCAGCCACTTGTCTGCCGCCATCCTCGCTCTCCACTGCACTCGAGCGCCGCTTTGCTGGCTACTGCAGTTCCCCACCGGGTAGGCCGCGGCCGCCGCCGATGGCGTGTTTCAAGTATTTTCAGGTGTTTCAGAAGTATGTTTTCAAGTGTTTCATCTCGATATTGCCTATATTGCAATGGCTATATGCGCATGTTGCGAGTATATGTTTCAGTTGTTTCAAACGTATGTTTCAAGTGTTTTATCCGGATGTTGCAGAAGTATATCTGGATGTTGCATAACATGCATGTTGCAAGTGTATGTTTTAAGCGTTTTAGTTGTTTCATACGTATGTTGCAAGTGTTTTTTCTATATGTTGCAAAAGTAGATATGGATGTTGCATGTGTTTGCAATGGCTTTCAAATGTTTTCGGGTGTTTTGTAATTGTTTCAGACGTTTGTTGTAAGTATTTCAATTGTTTCGGACGTATGTTGCAACTGCAAGTATTTCATCTGTATGTTGCAAAAGTAGATCTGGTGTTGCACATGTTGCAATAGGGCCACCTGCCGCAGCCGCCTGCTATAGTTGTTGGGGCGCCGTCGAGAGGGTGCAGAATGTCCCCGCCCGCATGCGCGTGGAAAGCGTACGAGGCACGAGCGGTCTCCGCGTGTTGTAAGTCGGGTGGGCGGCGTGGGCCCCGCGTGGGTGCACGGGGGTGCAGGTGCGGGAAACGGGGTGTTGGCACCGGCGTCCGGACGCCACGCAGGCGTCCCGTGCGTTAGCAATCCCCTTATTTGACGGCCGCGCGTGTTTTTTTCAAAGCCGGCTACCAACCGATTCGCCGCCGGATTGGCGATGATAGCGACGGCTGCAGCCGGTCGGCCGGCCATCTGCCAACCCGTCGTCCCGCCGAGGATTTCAGAGGCGTCGTCGATATGATCAATCGGCTGCAGCGTTCGCCTGCTACCTGCTTTGCATATTTGCATTGCATGGGCTGCGCGGACCGGCAGCGGTTGTACATGCCGTGTCCCAAGTCAGCAGCAGCTGGCATGCAGCATGGGGATTATTGGTGCCACAAGTGTCACTGGCACATGGTTTATGCGTGGGCCAGCAGCTAGCAGCTGAGATCCGATCCGAGGATGCAATTGCATTGCATGCGCCAAACTGCTAGCTAGCTAGGACGAGGTATCTCTAGTTAGCTAGAGTTTCAGAACATGGCAATATGTACGTACTCCATGTCTCTTGGTGTGAGCGAATCGATATATACTCCATATATAATCAGTGTTTTTCTAAACGCTAAATGGTAAATAGTCGGTCATCTACCATTTTGCTATTATTCAGACTAATCAGCATTTAATCTAGCTAAATGGTTCATTAAACATTACAAACGACTGATTAAACAGAAACAGTATACTACTGTGTAGCATTTGGACAATATTTAAGTGGAAAAAAAACACTACAAATTAAGCTGCTTAAAAAGTATAATAAAAGTTGACAGATTACAAAAGTTTATGAGTAATTTAGCTAAGTGAACTGCCCTAGCCCAAGACAGTTTATGGATCCGCCGCCACGGGTGGCGCGCATATGTAATCATTTCGCACAAACCGCGATTAATGATTGCACCATGAGACCGTGGCCCGTATTTCCATGGAGTGGACTACGACAGGAGTTCCCGGTGCATGGATTCATCACCAAAAGTGTAAAACCATCTGCTGCTAAAGGTTAAATAAATTAGGAGCAAACGCACTTCAGCATTGCAGCTCAAAGGAACATTTGAATTGACAACCACATTGAGGCTCAATTATATGATCATGCATGCATATGACATTAATTATCACATTAATATTGTAATTTGGTAACATCTGAATGAACGAAGAGGGTCAAAATCCTTGATCCGGCCGTGATGTTACAACCTGTTTGGTTTATGGAGTGATGACATCCGGAATGAGTCGATGCGGAACGAACGGACTTGCGCACGAAAACAGACTTACTCAATGAGGGATGGGTTCAACCCATGACAGAAACCAAACGTTGTGGCTAGCTTTCGTATCTAGGATCGGATCACTCCACATCCATGCGTGAGAAGATCTTCTTAAGCCGGAATACCGGGGACTGTCTAGCCACCGTGGATTGATTTTTTTTTTAACCAAACGCGCTGAGAATGTCCAAAGTCCAATCATCGAAAAATTAAACTTAATTTGGTCGATCGTACACGCCATCTGCCCGGGATAATAAACAATAAAAGCTGGTGCTACTCAAGCTTTTGACGTAGTACCCGAATTTCCACGCGTGGAGCGCATCCGATGAATTTCGCCAAACCTCATTCAAACACAGATACGTAATTAGTTAGTTAGTTCATATCTTCACCACAAATGTGGACACACAATATAGTGATTGAAAGTAAAGTTGAGCATGCAGCCCGCGGGCCGAAGGCCCGATATGGAGCACGATTTTTTGGCCCGGCCCGAGCACGACACGGCCCGGTCCTCACCCGTGCCCGGGCTGGCCCAAAGCCCGTAACAGGCCGTGCTTGGGCCGTCACCTCGGCCCGCCGGATGGCACGGCACGGCCCGCATTTTAGTGGTCGGCCCGGTGGCCACCTTGGCCTGCTAAGAGCCCAAGAGGCTATAACCCTAGCTTCCAATCCTTTTCCCAATCCCCCTCCCGGCAGCCGGCACCCCCACGCCACGCCCGCACTCGCCACTTCCCCTCCTGACGCGCTGCATTCGCGCGCGGAGTCGCGGCCTCCCTGCGACGCGCCCCCTCGACCCTCACTCACCGCTCTTCTTCTGCGGGACACCGCGTCCGCACCGTCGCGCGACGCCCGCCCTTCGCGGCTTCGACCCCACCTCCGACGCCTAGCGGCTCCCTCGAGCAGCGGCGGCGTCAAGCACAACAGCGACCGGATCTGGGGGCGAGCAACCGAGCACCGGGTCGACCTCCTCCTCCACGCCTCCTCCATGGAGCTTGTTGTTCGCTGCCACCTCCATGCCCCCGTGCAGACATAGGCGCCGGCCACCTCCGCCTCCACAGCTCCACGCCACCAACACTCCACCCTCTCTCTCTTACCGGGCCGCGGGCCGCCCGACCTGCTAAAAGGGCCCCGTGCTCTTCGGGCTGGCACGGCCCGAAAATCGGCCCACGTGCCGTGCCTGGGCCGTCAGCGAGGCACGATGTCCTGTGGAGGCACGGCACGGCGGCACGGTGGGCCATACGGGCCTGTGCCCTATCGGGCCATGCCGGGCCGGGCCGTGCCGGCCCGTTGCTCAAGTTTAATTGAAAGGGAATAATAAAGGAAGAGATGCATATGGGCCGTAAAGTCATTTTCTCTTGCCAGCCCAGCACGGACGAGCTCGGGTGCTCACAGATGGATTCCACGCTCCGGCCTGGACCGGCTCGCGTGATCCCTACGTGGAGGTGGGCCCTTCGTTGCCACGTGAAACCTTCCATGTCTAGACCAATGTAGCAAAAATTGATTACAGCGAGCTCTTAAGTTTAATTAAGTCATGTTAAGCACCTTTGGAATATTTTTTGTTCTCTACTGTATATTGAGTTCCTCTAGAGGTGTTTAATGACGTGATACTTTTTCTCTCTATCATTAAGCATCTCTATAAAAACCTATGTATTTTAACACATAAATCACAGGTGAAGAATATTTCCTTGGGTACAATTTGCCTGTCAGAATGACAACCAAACAAGAGCGAGGTAGCAAAATCAATAGAAAAAAATCAATTAGGTGTAACTTAATTTAGTCATTAACAACATAATCAGCAAAAACCATTTAATCTTGGAGTAACAACATGCAAGAGGGACAAAATCAGATTCACTGATCACTTGGAGAGTGATCATGCATGACTTTCCTATCTGGCTGGCCTAGGAATTTGCGCCACGACAACCAACTGCAATATACTGCATAGACAACTGAGGAACGGCCTCACAACAGAAAATCTAGGATCCTTGAGCTATAATAAATAATTAAACTAAGGAGGTCTATCATTTGTACTCGACACACAGTTGAATGAGTTTCCATCTTCTCCTCACTCTCATTAGTAGAGCTAGGTTAAGGTAGTTAGCATCGGAGTTCAGAGCTAGGTTTACGTAGTTAGGATTGGAAGTTTTAGTCAAGCCGAGTCGAGTGTTGCCTTGAGGTTCTAGAGTTTGTCTTTAGGAAGTTCTGGTATAATCTCTTCTATTATATTATATCCTTTCCTTTTGAAAGAGTTAGAGGCTTGGAGCATTTCAATTCAAGTGTCGTAATCCTTTATTTTGGGTTAAGATTTTATTTTGCATTTACTTTATTCTACTTGCAAAATATTCTAGCCATTCCAAATTATATAATTCACTTTAGGTTTGTGTTCTAAGTCAAACTCATCTGACTTATCAAATCAAGTTTATACAAAAATGCATTGACGTCTACAACATTAAATTAGTTTCATGTTTTAAAATTCAAATTTTTAATTTTTTAGTGACTAATAGACCTAAGAAAACTCGGCCTACCCTGAGCCTGACGGGATTGGCCCGACCCGTTCACCTTATTGGACAAGGTATATATCGCTGTCCAGAAACATTTTCTTGGACCGAAAAATTATTTCCATTTTACACTAAAACACACATGTAGCTTGCCTGGGCTGGGTCAGGCTCGAACCTTCTAGACCCAAAATCAGTAGGGTTTTTTTGCAGGCCCGCGGCTTGGCCTGACTTTTGCTCAGGTCTTGTGACTAATCACACGAGCTAGAAATTAGGGTGCTATAGACTAGCCACTTATTGGAAACTCGTAGTCGAATTCACTAGTCTTGGGGCCGGTGAACGAGAGTTCTAAAATCTTCATCAATTTGTGCCTGACTTGACCGTCTTACCAAGCGTTGTTGATGTGTAACATTTCTTCTTTTGCCATGTAGTTTAACCATGTCATTCTGCAATATCTGATGTCTATTCTTGTTCATGGCTCTAGGGGTTCCATGCCATACTTAAAACTTCTTCATATCCTTCCCAGATGCTTATACCTAGGTTTATATACTCGGTATTGAGGGGGAGGGGTGTTGAATACTAGAAGGCAGGAATAGGGTTCAATTAGAGGGGTTTTCACGTAGCGCTATTACAGTGCAGCCAAGATATCATAATGTATTGGTTTTGTTTGCATTGTTGCATCTCTTTCCAACTAACATAAACACCCCTATAACCTCTAGGTGCTCCATCTTGTTTGCATATTCATGTTAGGGTTTAGTATGTTCACTAGCCAGAAAGGTATTTTGCACTATTTTTATGTGTAGTCCTAATTACATGACATCTTTTTCTGTTTCGTAAATAATTTTTATCAACAAAAAAGGAGAACTTCATATACATTTGGTTTTTCAAAAGAATATATTAAATGAAAAAACTGATTGGATCAACCTATTAGATCCTCTAGAAAAGCACAATTGACATGAGAATGCCTTGTACATTTAAGTATCACGAGAATGGCACAATTGCACATTGCACTGTCTCTATCAACGTAAGTCATTTTGAACATTAGTTATGTTTCATAATTTGCAATATTTTTTACCTAAGACCATCAGAATCAGGCAAACGATTTCAATCAAGAAAATAATCCTTAATACCCACTCGCTCATTATCTTTGGTTAATCAAGCAAACGATTTCAATCAAGAAAATAATCCTTAATACCCACTCAATCATTATCTTTGGTAACCAAAGAACATATACAATTGAAAAAAATGGTCCACTCATTATCTTTGTTAACCAAAGAACATTTGCAATCGACCAAAAGGAGCAACATGTATCGACTAATCTTATTACCATACTATTCAAATCTTAACCTTGCTACCAATTTGCCATATCAATTCTTAGTTTCCTCTAAAATCTCATACCCCATGCGCACAAGTTTCTTTAGGGAAAAAAATGAAATGCTAATTCACCATGAATGTCTAAGGCTGAGTTGCATCTCATAAGCTCACGATGCTGCCAAGATATCAAGATATATATTTGAGCCAAATGACCAAAATTTCAGACTAACATAACAAGTTGCACTGATTCTTGAGTGATACAATCTCATGAGCAACGTGGTTGCATAGCATGACCATAAGTAAGAAGAGCTACCATGTCATGCTATGAGCAACACAACTAGCATGACTATAAGTACATAAGCATGAAGAGAATGAAACATAATTGATAAGTGCAACTATAATAACATCAGCTCTATCGATACAGTAAAGCTAAAACCTCAAATGTACTAGTTCTTGTTTGCATGTTTTTTAAATGAAATAATAAAAAATATTATCCCAAAACTTCTAGTTCCCTGACCTTTGCATGTTTCGATTAGAGCTTAGTAAGGTTTGTAGCCGGGAAACATTTGCATGTTTGGATTAGTGCTTAGTGAGGTTTGTAGCCCAGGAAATGTTTCCACTGGGTTTTTTTTTTTTGTATGTAGCCACCACAAGCGCACATCATTTTGTTATGAACAACTTAAAATAGTTTTGGTTTAACCAAACCACTTTTACAAAAAGAAACAAGAATGAGGACTCATTAAACGCCTCGCATAGTTGCAGGTACAAAATTCCAGCACTGCTGCTCAAACGAGCAGTTGAACTGAACCAAATTAAGGACCAAATTGCAAATCAGAATGCAAAAAAGCTCAAGGGTCAATTATTGCATCGAATATGTTAATGTCAATAAATTTTTGCGAGCATATATCATGGGTATCTAAAAGATTTGGTCTTACACGTCTTCTGATAAAGATACAACAGAAGCAAGCAAATCTTTCTCTAACTGCCACTCATCCTTTATCGCTAGTCCCACGGGAATGCATGAGTGAATCACAGGGCGTTTATCATCCGCTTCATTTCCGAAGATCTCCTTGGATCAGGCTCGGCTATAGCCCTCTCAGTCAAGACATGCTTTATCCGGCACATTGATTTTTTTACCTGAAATTATTTAAAGCAATTTTTTTTTGTCAAGTATCAGATGTAGAAAAATAAATAGCATGGAAAAAACATATGCTGGACATACAATGATGAGAAATGCAGAGCGCATCAACAAGAACACTGTTTCAGTTTTTTTTTTGTGTGTGTGTGTGTGGGGGGGGTTGCATTTTTCTTTGGTATATTTTTAAAATGTTAATAATTATTTTGCGTGGTGAGGTCACCTTGCACATGTTGCCGTTGCTTCTAAAATTTGTTTTTAATAATTCTCATGTTCCCCAAACAAAATTTAATTCTCAACTCTATCTGTATATGCTGGGAACTAACAGGATACTATTAGTAGGGGAGAATTGGCTGTTGGACATGCAAAGTGATGGTCATTAGCCGGCGGACACCCACTTTTTAGCATTTTGCCAGAATACATTCTGGTTCGGTGAAATTAGGCCACAGGACACCGCGGACCGGTTACAGCCGGTTGAGGAGAGAGAAATTTTCGTTTTGGACATCCGGTGTCCCTGAGCCACAGTTGGGTCCGCCCCTCTCCCTCTCACTGACGCACGGGCCCCACCTGTGATCTTCCTCCTCCTCCTCTTCTCCTCTTCTCTTCTTCCATTGCCTGCGCTTGGCTGCTCGTGCTGCTTGCCGCCCACGCACAGCCACCTCACCCCACTTCGCCCTCCACTCCCGGACTCCCGGTCGCCCACTCCGTGTCGACACCCAAGCCCCGCCAGAAAGAGAGCACCGATGGCGGACGCCGCCGCCATCGCCACCGGAGCCGGGAAGTCACGGGCCATCATGGCGCTGATTCAGGATGCGCGCGTCGAGCGCGAACAACGAGCTCGCAGCTCGCGCGCCGCCTCGCTGGCTCTGCGTCGACCACTCCACCTCCCCGCGCATGGCGGCCGTGGGCTCTGGATGGTCTTCCTCTCCTCGCCGCCACGGCGCGCATGGCCGTCCGTCGCCTCCTCCCCGCCGCTGCCCTTCGACGGGGCGGTCCAGTCTCGGGCCGACATCGGCGGCGTCGCCGCTTACGTCTCTCCTCAGCGGCTGCTCATCACATGGGCGGGCTCCGCGCCGCTTTGCTCTACCTCGACGACCTCCGCCACGACTCGAGGACGTGCGGGTAGGCGGCTGGGGATGTGGGAGGTGCCATAGGGCCGTGCTGCAGGCTGGTGGTCTGGCTGCTTGCGCTGAGCCGCTGGGCCGCCGACCGACGGAGGGCGCAGCGCAGCAGGTGGCGCGCGCGTGTCTTTGCAGGGCGCTTGGCGTGGAGGCCGGAGAAGCGGCGGGTTTTCTGGTGAGTCGCCAGAACGTGGAACGGCGGGCGGGCGTCTTGGTCTGCAGGGTGAGTCGCCAATTCGCCAGCGTGGCCGGGCCGCCGACAATGGTGGGCGCTTTCAAAGAATGGAAGAAGAGAAGAGAAGAGGAGGAAGAAGAATATGACAGGTGGGGCCCACGCGTCAGTGAGAGGGAGAGGGGCGGACCCAACTGTGGCTCAGGGGCACCGGATGTCCAAAACGAAAATTTCTCTCTCCTCAACCGGCTGCAACCGGTCCGCACTTTTCTGTGGCCTAATTTCACCGAACCAGAGTGTCTTCTGGCAAAATGCTAAAAAGTGGGTGTCGCCAGCTAATGACCATCACTTTGCATGTCCAACAGCCAATTCTCCCTAGTAGTTATTATGAGCCATTGTCTTTTAACACATGAACTTTACTTGTGGATTACATTGGTTACATGGTTCAGTTATCAGGCACCCAGATTCAAGAATACTATTCACTAACATACAAAATAAAACGAGAAACCACTTAGTTTAGTCAAATGTATTGGATTGTGCTTTAGACAAGATCAATAGGAAAATAAGTGTTTAGTATGCTATATTTTCAATTATACAAGGACAATAAATCAGTAATAACTAGGAAGCTCGTGAAAATGAAATCCCAAATGTAAACAGTGAGCAAACAAAAACCAAGGCAGGGCCAGGAAAAGTGGAAAAATATTTCTAAGGAAAAACTTTTGATATGTAGAAGAATTGTAATGGCATGGCTTCACACCAACATATCAAACAACCTATGATCTTACAAAGCATGCCATAGTTATTTGATGAAATCAAAGCTGTTTTAACTATTGTTAGACATGACATCAAAATGATTCTGCAGAAAGCAAATACTGTGCAGTTATTATTGTTGGCAGTCAGATACCTTGGAAATTCGTTCTGGATTTGGAAACCGCATGCTCTCTGAATGCAGCATCTGACGCTGTGTCATTAGCATGTTCTTTTCTTTTAGAAGAACATACCACAGCTTCTGAAGGTCATCCCAAGATTTTAGACGCAATTCAGAAGCCTTCCAACTGCGACCTAGCAATTGACGCAACAAAGAAAAGGGGAACAGTAAGCTTTCTAGAGAAGTAGTGTTCAAACTTTAAACAACAAAAATGTGTGGAAATAACAGCGCAAAGTATCTAAAGTTATGACTTCCAAAATTTGCCAAGCCATGATTTTCGCTCTTATTTGGTTCGCTGGCAAAACTTGCCAACCTCTCACATTTGGCTTGCCAAATCTATGGCAAATTGTTTTTCCATACTTTTGTTTGCCAAATCTTCGGCATGGCAAAATTTGGTCGCAAAACCAAGCAGGCCCGAAATGACCATAAGGAAAGGACCAGCTTGTCAACAGTTACATGAGTAGTATTTGCATTATGAAGGCAAGCGGGTTCAAACATTTCCGTAACACAACCAAAGAAACCGTCTCGATCACATGTTCATATCCTAAGGTTTACTTGAACACAAGCAACAGCAGGCCCATAATTTTTCCAGAGCAAACAAAGCCCATTTGTCAACACCACATTGGGAGTTCCTCACAAGACATAATCTAGTGTTTATCAAAGGAATAGATAGAAGCATATGTACTGTCCTAATCATGACTCGTTTGGGGCCTACGACTAATAATGATTCAGATATAAATGTCAGCCAAGTATACAGCAACTTTTACATCTAGTGATTCAGATATCAAATGTCAGCCAGGTACACATCAATGTTAATTTCCCAAAGAACAACCTACTAGCATATTTTGCCGCAGACTAGAGCCTATGCAAACGAGTGAGGATTGGCCAATTCGAACTCATATCAGGAGCAATAGCGCACTTAAATCAACAGCATACGCTCCAATCAACACAATCAATGGGTTGGCTTCGTCGACCATCTGCGCTAGCCACAGTACTAATCAACGAACACTCCAAACCGATGCGCTGCGCGAGGGAGAATGAATACCGTAGTGGGGAGGGGGCTTGTCCTCCTCGGTACTCCGCTCGACCTCGAAGAACTCCTCGAGCGGGTTCTGCGCCTTCCTGACTGCCGACGTCGACGCAGCAGCGGCGGACTCCGACGCGGCAGCGGCAGATGAGAAGAGCCGCCTCCCGAGCGCCATCGACAGGGACAGCATCACGGCGGCAGCGGTGGCGGCGTCCTGCAGCACGACGGATCGGATCAGGGAATCCCAGCACGGGAAGAGTCCGATTCGAGGACGGGAGGAGAGGAAGGAGGCGAAGTGAGATACCGGCGGCGGCGGTGAGTGATCCGCGAGAGAGGTGGGGATGAGAAGGGTTTAGATGCGATGCGACATGCGAGAGGGTTTTCGCTTGGAAATCTAGCGCTTCTACTCGAGTAGGCACTGACAGTGTGGACCCACTCCTGTTTCCCTCTGCAGCTCTGCTTTATGCAGCTCCAGGTCAGCATTCGTTGCAGAGTTACAGGGGAGACTGAATGGGAATATGGGATGAAGGAATCATGAATGCATGTCGAATACGGATTACAAACCGTAGTTAAAAATGGGATGAAATGCATGTCGAATACAGATTACAAACCATAGTTAAATTTTGTTTTAATAAGTGAATAACGTTATTAACAAATAACAATAGCAACAACATTGAGCAACGATCCTAGCATTACTCCCTTCGACTCAAAAAAAGAAATGTAATTCTCATTTTCAAAGGGTCAAACAATTTTAAGTTCAATCAAATTCATATAAAAGTTATTCGCATTGCTGACACCTAATATGTATCATTAGATATACATATTAGATTAATCATAAAATATATTTTCAAAGTAAGAACTATTTATAGGCATAAATGTTGATGCTATTTTTAAGAAAAGATGAGGTAGGTCATATACTAATCATGGCTTTGGAGAGCTTTCAAAATGAAAATGCCAGGGTTGTTCCCTCCTACAAAAATGTTACATCGTATCCTGAGACATCCAGCGCACTTTTGCCCAAGCAATAATTTAGAATACACAGCAAGGTCGCCACGTCGCCTCTGTTTCTTGAGACAACAATCCGTTACAAGATAGACCATAAGAGATCTAATATTATCTAACAAATTTCTCTTCCCAAAATTTTTAGAGCAACCATCCTCGCTACTCTAGCTCTTTGCCTATGTTGTGAAGGAACACACTTTCTACTCACCACATGTCCTGGAGCTTTTGGCCAGTTAAATGTATTCCAGGGAAGTGTCCCCATTTTTTATGTTTGCCAAAACCCTGCAAGGCAGGAACGGGGTCAATGGATAGCCATTCATCCTCGGCCCCTGCCCCTACCCCTCCCTCCACCCCTTCCTCGACCGCCTCTCCCTCTGCCACCACCGCCTCTACCTCTGCCACGATTTCCACCAAACATATAGAACTCGGCTTTTCCCTGCTTCAAACCCAGGGGCTGTACACCTCTCTTTTTGACACCCTTGGGTTCATCGTCGCTAGACAATTCTTCTTTGTGCCTTCTTCGGCTTTTAGAGATAAATGAAATCTCCCGTGAGCCACCAGGTCCATACTTGACCGCATCAAGTGCTTTCGAGTTCTGTTTCCTTTCCAGGGTAGCTATCCTATCCCCAAGGGGAACAGCATCCTCGTTAGATAAAGAGACACTATTCACAAATGCTTCAGCATGGTGTTCATCCTTGACCTCGTATAACCTGAAACATATAAAGCAGTAAGGACATCTTCGATGTACCAGTAGAATAGAATGTACATCAAATGAGACAGAATAGTCTTAGCTACTCAAATTTAGAAATGCAATAGGTCAGCACGAGACTGAACCAAGAACTCTGTAACTGAGAATTGCAGGGTTTTTTTTCCTGGAAGTTAATAATTTTTCATGTAAGTTCACTTTCCTTAAGAATTGGAAATATGCACTGAAAATACAAGAAATGATTCAAAAAAAATTGAATAAAAAAATTGCACCTTCTAGTACCATAGGCAACATGGCAAAATTCCAAAATGGAAAATGCGCAGTTCATGTTATAACCAAAATGAAGCAAGATCTCACCTTATACGCTTTGAATTATGCATGCCATCATCACTGTCAGGTTCTGCTGAAGCATCAGATGCATTACCATCAGATTGTTGATCATCCTCACTAACACTATCAAAATGTTCTTCAATTAGGCGAGGCTCCTTTGTAGCTGCTTGAGGATGAAGTGCAAGATATTCTTTTGATTCTTCATCAATTTCAAAATCCTGCCCATAAGACCAATGGGATTAGAAATCAAGTATCATAAAAAAAATTAGTACTGATTAGCTTACAATATGATAGAAGATTAAATAGCACAAGTAGGACAAGATTCAAGCTGTAGTGGTGGCCACAGTAAGGGTTAGATGCAGAAAATGGTTAAATTACAGCTGAAATTGTCCACATTCAGTTTCTCATACAAAAGAGTGGATCATGAACAAAAGCTGTACAGCACACATCAGTGACATTAACAAGAATGTGTACACAAAGTTTCACATGCTAAAATAAACAGCAGCAGCATTGCACAAGCATAAGATCAGGTAAAAAATAGGATAAATGGACTAAGATATGCTGTAATTTCTTTTTATATACCACTACCAACATGGACGGTACAAATCCATCTGCAAGACTGCAATCTAATAGCAGTACTGAAAAACAACCAGTAAAATTCCACACCTTATTCACAAACATTTCTTCGAACCGTTTATCATGCAAAATCGCCTTATTGAGTTCTAGTTTTCTTTTCTTCTTCTTAATACTTGATTTATCAACATTCTCCGTATCAAGATCTATTTCATCTTCCATTATACTGTCCATAATATGCCTGTTAACCTTCGGTATTTTGACGACTTGCTGCACGAGAAAAAAAAAAGAAAGTTCATCAGGTTTGTAATATAGAGCCTGTACCACAGATAAGCAGGTGAAAAACATACCGTTATACGAGATTTTCTCTGAGCTTCTATTTTCTTTTTCTTTATCTCTTCTTTAATTGTCTCGTACTCAACAGGAGCAACTTCTGCCCGTTGCTGCAAAGAAATAGAAATCCTGGTAAATACCGTTTCGTGTTTTTTCTTTAACCCATCCAACCATACAGAAAAATAATATAACCAGTCCATAATAGAGATCATTTATACAGTAGATGCCTAACAAAGATCTAAATTACAAAGAACAACCTAGTATGTCAACAAAGGGAAGTGCCTTAATTTCAGGAAATCAAACATCTAGTCGTAACTAAATGAATTGCTAAGTATAATAGAGGAAACAAAATGTCCAGCACAAAATAAATGGCTAAATATTCTAAAGAAACTCTAATGAACCAATGTAAATGTGTAAAAGAAGCCAATTTTACCTTCTTGTATAGTTCATAACGTACGACAAATCCATGTAAATATGCTCTTACAGCACTGCTGCCAATGTATTGAGTAAGGTTCAGTCGCTCCATCTCTTCTTTAGTCAAGAACTTGTACTCATCAAACAGTGTTGTATCTGGTTTCTCTTCCATCTCCTCCTATAAATGGAGGAAGGCAAATGATGAAATGTTCACTTAAGGATTACTAGATTAACTACTAGAAAGCAATTGAAGCAGTCTCACGCACAGTTAGGTTATCAAGATGTGAGCACCACTTTGGAGCAGGTCCAAGTGCAGGAATGAAGTGGGCAGGTATCTGGCTATTGTCCAGGGCTAATAGCATTAAACCACTATTCCGGAAGATGCAGACATCGTTTATAGCACCACCATCTGGTTCAATGCTAGTCATGTTATTTCCCTGCAGAAAAGATTGAGGGCATCATGGCATCATCCAACAAAGAGCTTCAAAAATGAAAATGCATATTGAAATTGGAAAGATATTAAGGAATGAGTTTCACCAAAGAAATAAAACGTTAAGAAATTATACAGGTTTATAATGGACTATGGCAGCCAATGAGAGTATTGTTATTGTTCTTTAAAATAGAATTGCAAATTACGGTTCAAAAAGACATACACCTTTTCAAGCATTGCTTGGCTAATTTCTAATAAATTATAAATCACATTATTTGGTTTGCCTACTAAATGCATAAGAGCTCCCAAGTCCTTGAACTGGGTTCAGAGCAAGAGTCAAGCAGGTATGAAGACCTAAAAATGTCGTTTCAGTTTTCCTATCGCTGTATTGTAAAAAAGGGTCATGTTAGTTCATGTGTAAAATAAATATTCCAGACTATCAAATTTATTTATTTATTTTTTAAACTCAGACTATCAAAGTTATTGTTAAAAAAAATGGAATAAATTTTAGTCCCATGAGAAACATATTCCTCATACACATACATGTAGCCTGGAACCACACATAATTTGGTAAAACTGTTAACTCCCATATTCCCTAAGAATTTGCTGATATGTTGGGAGGTACCTGGGTTAAAAGTGCCATGCATGTATGCAACTACATGCTTCCCAAATAAACCCAAAATGAAAAAAGGGCAAATACGCAATAAAGGTGTCAGCACAACCTAATATACAAAATTTGGGTTCTATTCTAATAACTTCCCTAATTTGCTTCGGATATTGAGGCTATGGCATGCATTACCAGTACAGATTCAAATGTTACAGGAACAATTCATGATACATTCAGACTGCACCATAATAAAAACTAGGTTAAAGCCTTTTAAGGTATAACCACAGCCATGTTTGACTTCAAGAATGGCAA
Organism: Miscanthus lutarioriparius; assembly: GCA_904845875.1. Lineage (NCBI taxonomy): Eukaryota > Viridiplantae > Streptophyta > Magnoliopsida > Poales > Poaceae > Miscanthus > Miscanthus lutarioriparius. The sequence continues at coordinate 82,840,482 of CAJGYO010000018.1, forward strand.
GCGAGCAAACATCCAATGGATCATAAAATATCAGTATGTCTTAAACTAGAGTTTGCTTTAAATCCATATCAAACCCAATACGGACGTGTCAAATCACACCATGAATAATAATGAAGAAAACATTTGAACAAAATGGAAAGGAAAGAACTCACTGTATTAGGATCCCAGACTCTCACTATGTGCTTATCAGCAGTGATCAGTTTAGGTTCAGTAGAATTAAGTGTCTGGTGCCACTTGATATTTAATATTGGGCTACCATACCTGAAACAGATGATAACAGCAACTACATGCTCAGCGAAAGGTACAATATGTAACTCAAGAAGCATTCAATTATTGATTGCATTTCAAATGTAATAGAGATATGGCCCCACTGTTTACAGCTTATTCTTTCAAGACTCGTTAATAAAAACATACAGATTCAAAAAACTTATTGCAGCAGTTGTATCTGTTAATTTATTTGAACAAAACGGGTGGAATGTGTGAAATGACATGATATTAGGATGGGGAAATTAGAAAAGGTAAGGCCCCGTTTGCAGGTGGAAATAGAGTAAGAAAAACCCATCTACTCATCTAGTGAGAGAATTCCTTCAGAAGGTTCATATAGAAATGGTCGAATGGCTGGAACTAACTTTTGATAATGATTAATAAGTGAAAACCCTTTCTTCATAAGAAGAAACACAGGACTTACATGTGATCCTTAACTCGCAGAGGAGAAGACATGCGTAAATCATATATTGATATCTGCAGAAAATCCCAAAATTGTTGAAGCATACTGAGACTAAAAAAATTCATGAAATTAATATAGCAATTTTTAAAGGGATAGCTGTCATGTTTCTATAGAAGAAAAAAAATCCATAAACACCACTAGATTAGCATACAGCACACCGCTGTTAAGTACAATAGCCAAACTGAAGAAATGGGAAGTGGTAGAGCACAGAACTTCCGTGTAGAGTTTTGCTTAATGTAAAAATAGTTTCCTCAAAACCCGTTGGCATCTGAATCCCTTCACGGTTTGTGGCCGGTCATTGTCATTTGTTGCCTTGCATCATGTTGGTTGCATAAGGTTGTTTAAGACATCTTTTAGTGGTTGCTTTGGTCACGTAAGGTTGTTGTTTTAGTTGTAAGGTTGTTCTGGTCATGCATGGTCATGCAAGGTGGTTGTTCTGATCGTTGTGGTCATGTAAGGTCGTTGTACTTTGCTATTTTTGCCTTACTTAGTTACTTCTCTCTTAATGCAATGACATGCAGGTCTTCTGCATGTTCGAGAAAAAAAAAAGTAAGCTAGATGATGCAGAGTAAATAAGGTCAATTATTTGAGTGTCCAAAAAAGCTGTCGTTAAGACAAACTTCCCAGTTCTATGTTGGGTATTGAGCACAAATAGGATGGCCCGGGTAATAAGGTCCACCCAAGACCCCACTGTCTGAACAACCAGTAACAACAAGAAGTGAAATGCACAAAGGTGGAATGCATGATGCCATTTTCCCCATTTGCTCCTTAAGCAAAAGCTATTAATACAATACAGAAGAAGTTATATTATCCAACTTTGTAGGTGACAAACATCAAGGAGCACACTTCAGAAAGAACATAACGGCCAAACATGCAATAGCCTGTAATGGCACAATTATCATGGCATAATTTTATTTGAAGTTACAAAGGACAAACAAAGTAGGCAAGTAGCTATCACAATGTTAATTTACATAGACTTAAAGCAGAAAACAGAGGCATAAATGGTGCAAAACGGGTTAAATTGTTCTAAGGATAGAAAAGGTGCAAAATATACTATGCATAATGCAAAACACAGACTTCTTAATTTCTGTCATGGTAGTAGGGGAAATAAAAAATAACTAGGCACATTGAGAGAGAGAGAGAGAGAGAGCAGTGAAAATCAATCGGGAAACAGATAATGACAACACATACCTTTCCTGTACTGGTCCCAACTGCCATAAGGTATCCCTGATCTTCATCAAATTGCAAAGACGTGACCTCCTGCAGTTTCAAACATGAGAGGCAGTTACAAACTTAAGCATCAGCATACTAACTTGCTGTCAAAGTAAAACATGAACCTGATAATAATCTTCAGAAGAAACAGCTGGAATATTAATTCTGCCAACAGAAGTTTTTTTCCGCATATCAAAGCACTCAACCGCACCATCCTCACCACCACAAGCAACAAGCCCATGGATCTTACTGGGAGCACAGCAATTAATCTTGGAGTTAACAATACTTGATAATCTAGTCACCAGCTAGCCATGTAAGTTAAGTAAAAATTATTACCTTCGTGTAACAGCATTTATTGCTGGTGATTGGGAGGAAAGAGAAGCAAGGAATCGTCCCTGCAGAAGTGATTGGGAGGAAGTGAATTCAATAAACCAACAGAAGGAATATGTGCATATAATGCAGTCACAACCAGAATTGATACCACCAAAATCAAATAAGGCATATGTAATATAGCTAAGTGGAACACCATTCAAAATAATATGCTTATGTGCTTATGATACATGTGGGTCTTTGATTCTGTACTAGGTGTCAAATAAAAGCGTAAAATATGATGCTTTGCTGATGACTAATAAAAGATAAACAAACTATTCATATCTGTACGACTAATTAAGCACTGAAATTAGACCTGCTCTAAGTTGATCCTGTACAGATCTGGTGATGAAGCAGCACATAGCAAGTCGCAGGACAAACAATCGTAGGCCATGTCCCTTCCCATTCTGTCAATGAATCATTATGGGGATTAACAATATGTAAGACAGATATTTGGACAAGCACTGTTTTTACAACCTTTGAAATGATTCCCTACTACTAGTTGTTATCATTAAAGAATGGACTTCTCTGTTTAAACTCAGAATCTGAGAAGAAATACACTATGTGTTAAATTAGTACAGGATATTTTATAATGCGAAAAAAACTTATATTTCCCTAATTCTAAAGAGGAAGACAACTAAATCCACAGAGGTGAGTAGTTGATGTTACTACCTCACAGGCACACTGCACGTCTTAAACTAGAAATACATATCTATGAACGGTCATTGAGACATAAAAGTACTCCAGTAGCCTAGTAGCGATGCTAACCTTGGAATTCTCAAGCTATAATGGCTTCCATACTTGGCGTGCAAATTTACAGAACGGTCAGCACACAAAAACGCAAGTTTTGAATAGTCATCACCAAGGATCTGAAGAAACAAACAATCAAGCATGTTATGTTAGATAGAAAATACTAGAGCAGTTCTAGTCGGTAATAAAAGGGAAGGAACAGATTGTTGACACTTTCATAAGCATATTATTAGGAAATTTTGAGCAGTGAATCTCCTTTCTCCTATGGATGCATCAACTGGTAATAAGACCCACATTGCTTGAGGAAACGTAAACGGCAACAATTTTAACTAATAATAAAATATTAACTCCAGTGGTACTAGATAAACAACCATGTGTGTTCTCCACCATCCCTCAGTTACTTCTACTGCGCATGGGGAAAGCTAAAACCACCCTCTATGTATAGAAGTCCAGGTGACCAGGTGCATAAAGAGAAGAACCTCTAACCTTATCGACAATTACTTAAAAGTTATTAAAACTCATGAGCCTGGAAATGAGGTTCAATGGGAGTACCTGGAAAGTTACAATTTCTGAGATCAAGTGCCGCTCGAACTTCATCGACAATTCCTTCAACTCATAGACTTTAACTTGCGGGGGGTAAATACCTAGCAGATAATAAGACACATCAGCATGCCGCACTGCCACTCCCTTAACAGCACGCGAATTAAGCTAAGCATAGGCATGTGGACCTTAATAGTTAACACACCTGAGGCGATCACGTACTGGCCATCGGGCGTCAGCTTGATCTTGGTGGTGGCGGTCTCGAACCTCAGGTCATGGATCAAATCCAACCTCCGCTGATACTCTACAACCAAAACCAGCGAAGTTTCCCCCCTCATTGGTACCCATAAAATCTCCACACACAGAAAAGGGAACGCCGGCGGGTGGGTTCCGGAGGTACCTTTGTCCTTGCGGAGGGCGCGCTTCTTCTTGGCGACGACCCAGGGGGCGACATAGCGGCTGCCGGTGAACGAGTAGAGCTTGACCCCGTTGATGGAGGTGGACTTGAGCGTCCCCGCGCCGTGGCTCGCCGCCATCTCCAACGCGGTCGCCGGAGCCCCTTTACTCCGCGCTCCCCCTCGTCGTCGATGGCGCCGTCGCGGTGGCGGTGGAGGTGGCGGGCGCTGCTGCTACTAGGGTTTAAGGAATTTGGAGGGAGTCGGAGTCGGCGGCTGTCCCGGCGCTGGTGGCGCGTGCGCAGGGGAGAGGAGACTGCCCTTGTGCAACGGACAGGACTCGGGAGGCGGCGGCGGCGCGACGATGCTCTCGCAGCCGTTGGATTGGGGTGTCCGGCCGTTGGATGATCAACTCATCTATTCATCTGTCATGGTTGGGCCTCGTCCTTCAACTTCAAGTGCTGGTCGTGGGCCATTCGATATCAGCCCATGAGTCCGGAACGACGGGCCTGTCATTCACTCATTCTCACATCCTCCACTCAAAAAAAAACTCTTTCTCACATCCATCTCTTCTCCTCCCTCACAACGCCTAGCGCCCGTACGTTCGGACGGGACATCGCGTCTTGATGCGGCTCCGACACCTGTGCCGCTTCCGCGTCCGCATCTTGCCGCACACCCCGCGTCCCATGTCTCACCCCCCAGCACCCACGCCCACGTCCGTTTGCAGGGACTTGCGCCCCGCATAGTGACAGCCACCAGCCGCGTCATGCAATATCCCGGTCCACTTTTGCAACATTCAGATAAAAACATTGCAACATACGTCTAAAACAGATAAACATTGGAAACATACAGTTGAAACACCATTCAACGTCCCGATCTACTTTTGAAACATCTAGATGCAACACTTGCGACATATAAAAAGAAGACAGATAAAACACTTGAGACATGTGTCTGAAACACTGGTAGCATACATGTACCAAAAACATATGAAACATTGGAGATAGACGCTTGCAACATACGTGTACAACCATCGCAACATATGCAACATTTCGATCTACTTTTGTAACATCCGTATGAAACAATTGAAACATACAGCTGTAACAACTGAAACACTTGAAACATGGGCTTGCAAAACATGTCTAAAAAGCATCTAGAAACACTTGACACACAGCATCGTCGTGCGGGCATGACCTACCTGGTGAGCAACTGTGGTGAAGAAGGCTCATTGGATGGTGCGCGCCCGTACGCTCGCCATGCCCACCGTCGGCCGATGGAGAGGAGACGCTGCCGGAACTAACGAGGACGTTGCCGCCATGGTAGGGGAGGGTCAGCAACTTGCTTGAATCTCGCAGGGGTGGGGAGAGGGCCGCCGGATCCGCGGGCGTTGGGGCGCTCCCGATGGATGAGGACATAGGGGTGGGGGAGAAGGACGCCGGGTAGGGGAAGGAGTCGCCGGGGTGGTAGAGGAGAACGCTGGGGTGAGCGAAGGAGACGCCGAGGTGGAGGGAGGAGGACGCTGGGTGGATGAGGGCGCCGTCGCCGACCAGGGAAGCAGCTATGGCCGCGTCATCGGGGAAAAATGAGGAGAGGCGCAAACACTGCGGCAGTAAGCGGTGGAAATCGTTCATCCGTCCGGACGTCTTAATCGTATCATTATCGGAAAAAAACAATGTTAGTCTTTCTCTTCTGTCCAATGGAACGTGTTATGTTCTACTAAGGAGGTGTTTGAATCCAGTGACTAATTATATATAAAAAATATTAATATTTATAGTATATAATTAGTATCATTAGATAGATCATTGAATATATTTTTATAATAAACTTATTTGGAGATATAAATATTACACGTATTTTCTAGAAAAATCTAGTCAAAATTAAGAAAGTTTGATCCGCACGTATCTTGTAACCCTTTTTTTTTTAACGGAGGAAGTATTTGGCAGAGATGCCGTTGAACGCCGCCGATTCAGGGGACTTGGTGGCCCGTGAGTCTGGATGGATGAAAGATGACGGATGACCGGACGGAAAATTGGCACGACGTCACTGCACTTGCTCGATCTGCGTCGAGGTCATGGGCTTGGAGCTGTCAGTCTGGTGTACTACTCAGGGCTTCCTAACGCTATTTTTTTATTAGTACCCTTAAGTGCTACGTAGGATTGGATAAAAAAAAGTAAGTACTCTATATATTTATTATAGTGGTTTATAGAAGCTTCATATGCTTAGAGAGAGGAGATGGTCCGGGTAAGAAAAGAAGAGTGAGAGAAAATAAAGATAAAGTAAAAAGAAAAAAATTTCTTTACAAACCACAATGATAATTTACCTCGTGTGAATAATAGTCTTAATATTTTTAGTCTGCTTAGCCCACACGAGTGTTAGCCCTCCGTTGTGATGCCCTCAGCGGAGGAAGCGTCGCCGCGCTTTCGTGCACTGCCCTGCAGATCGCGTCAGGGTCGACCATCAGCAGTACAAAACGTCAGCCTTTTTCCATACTGTTTGCGTTCTTCGTTCGGGGAAAATACAACAGTGAACGAAAAAGAAAAGATTTGTGCTTAACTTGGCCGAGAGGACGTGATCTGCAGGGAGGTAAAGAATCCTGGGAAAGTCAAGGGCGGTGCAGTATTATTCCTTGAGTTTTTTCGACTGATCCGGCGGGTCGATCCTTTTACCTGAGATGAGAATCCTAATGCAGATGCAACGGCTTTGCCCTCGACATTTAACGTTGAGGGGCACACAAAGCCTTGTTTAGTTGACGAAATTTTTTAGAAAATGATAGTGTAGCATTTTTGTTGTTATTTAGTAATTAATGTCTAATCATAGTCTAATTAGGCTTAAAAGATTCGTCTCGTGAATTTCATCTAAACAGTGTAATTAGTTTTATTTTTTATTTATATTTAATGTTTCATGCATGCGTCCAAAGATTCGATGTGACAGGAAATCTTGAAAATTTTTGCAAAATTTTGAGAACAGGCACCAATGACATCCCCAACAACGCCACCTAGGCAGGTCATGGATGTGAGATTTACAGCCTGTTTATTTGGCTGGGTTTGTTTGTTGCTGGATCGTGAAAAAATACTGCTGGCTGGTTTGGTGTGAGAAAAAAATACTGTTTTGATTAGAAATTTACGATCATTTACGAGGAAATAAGCCTAGCCGAACATGCTCTTACAAAGGCTGGACAGCTGTTGGCAGTTTCCTTGATAAACTAGTATTTCTCTGTTAACAACAGCGACCGCATGGAACCCGTTACTTTAGATGTTAATGCAGGGTATATTCAGTATGCAGCCACATCCGCAGCCAAAAAAAAATCATAAACGGAAAATGCTGGCAATTCCTAATGCGATACATGAACTCTTCCAAGTAAAAAGGCCCGGTTCGTGTCATTTTGTTTCAGTAAAGTTTCTAACGCAATACTTGCAATCTAACTCAAGCAAAGGAACGCCGTACTTAGAAATCACGGAAACAAAACACACAAAACAGTTTTTTTTGGAACGTACACACACAAAAAAGATCAGTATGAGCACGGGATTTCCTAAGCCAACACACGGTTAGCTTATTGTCTATATTATTATTTATTTTTCTAAATAGACTACCGTGCTCGCTTACGTTGAAATTTAGCTTATGCTGATGTTTATATTAAAGTGGTGTAGAAGAAAAATATTATTGCATGACTGAAAAGTAGCGTTGAATAAGCTCATTCTCCCTAGCCTCCCTGTGCGTGCGTCCCTGCGTGGGGATTCATTGACAAATAGCCTGTTCGCTTGGTCATAAACGATCGTAAATTTCCAGCCATAACAGTATTTTTCTCTCACACCAAACCAACCAACAATAAATAATCCACGATCATTTACGGACTTCAACATGCCAAAATCCCCTCAAACTTGAACTGAAAAGCAATGTGTGTATTGACCGCCATCGCCCATCGCCCATCGCCAACACCAACCTCCTCGATGTCCAGGTCAAGTCCCAATCTGAAAGGACCTAGGATGTCGCCAGAGGGGGGGTGAATCAAAGCGCTTCAAAATTAACACCTTTAAATGCGGAAACATAGAAATGGGAGTTTCCAAAATGGAAACTCCAAATTAAGAGTACTACCACCCCTCACAAGTTAGCCACAGAGTAAACAAGGTATAAAGAATATATCTAGAAGCTACAACCTGCAACATCAAGTTAGAACAGAGAATAAATATTTTTAGTAGTAGAAATACACGGACGTGGACTATGAATACGGACGTGTCCCAGATACACGATGCAGATCAGTCCCCTAACTTGCTCCTTTTGATTTCTATCTTCAAACCAAACTGCAGGCACCTAATTTAACTATCAAGATATACGGAGAACTCAAGACAAGTGCTAGAGCAACACAAATATCAAATGAAATGCGAATTGAGACACGATATTTGTTTTTTATCAAGTTCGGACTCGCTCGAGTCCTACTCTCGCTTGAGGGGTCATGGCGACTTGGAGAAGGTCGCCCCTAGAGGATACCACGAAGGTCACTCTAAGCCGAGTCTTTTCCAACTCCTTTTCCTCCTTCCACTAATTGATTCCGAGGGACGGAAAGTACTCTATATAATTTTTCCGAGGCACACCACAATCTTCCGGTGCTCTAGAGAGAGGAGACGTCCTAAAAAGTCTAGGAGAGAAGAGTCCAAGAGTAACAAAAAAGCGAATCACGAGATTGACAATATGCACAAGTGCTCAAGTGGTTGGATGGCTCTCTTTGAATTTCACTCAACCCACAAATTGATTTTGCAAGTTTGATCAATCACTCACTAGAGAGAGGGTTGGCAAGGCTCAAAGCGCGTGTGTCTAAGTCAAGAGAATCAGCACCTCCAAAGGTGGAGGCTTGGGGGTATTTATAGCCCCTAAAAAAAACTAGCCTTTTTATATACTAATACGGACATGTTCCGGGATGCATACAACAGACAACGAAGTATGACTCACATCGCGCCAACAATAACTAAGTTACGTGATGCAGTGAGGCATCGGAACTCCTGGGAAAGAAGGCCGGGACTTCCGACCGTCGAGTTTTCTCGACTCAAGTCGGAACCCCGACCCTTTATTTTGAAAACATGTAATCGAGTTAAAGTTAGTGAGGTGTCGGAACTCCGACATATGTCGGAACTCCCGACATACGCCGAACTTCCGACCCGAAATTTTTTGAAAACTAGCCGTTGGTATTTTTTACGGTCATCCATACCGGACACGTCCGTATTAATTACCGACACGTCCGGTATGACCAGACGATGATGAACCCTTCAAGTTATTGATAGGCGACACGTCGGAACTCCCGACCCATGCCGGGATTTCCGACCGTCGGAACTCCCGACCCACGCGGAACTCCCGACTAACCAACCCGAGAACAACAATTGGATGTGATTGTTGGACAAATGTTTGGACACACGTCCGGTATGAATCTGGACACGTAATACTTATTGTTTGCATCAAAGAACAAATCGATTAGCTCTTTTGTCTCTCAAATACTCAAAACTCACATGGGTTGGCTTGAGCACTTATGAAACATTATCTATCAACATGATGCATCCCTCTTAATAGTTTCCTTGATACCTATTAAACTCAAGACAAACGGAAATATGAATTTGTACCACTTGAGTTGTTCTTTTGAATTGATGTCATTCCCTTCCAATCTTCATCAAGTAAGGGTGCCAAAAAACATGTTGATGTTGATCTTTCACTTGAGCATAGCCATCTTGAGCATGTGACTTGATTCCATTCATTAAGTTTGAATAATCCCAAATGTATCAAGTCACTTCCATCAAATACTTCATTATAGATTTGATCATTCACATCAATATGACCATCTTAGCTTGACTAGTACCTCAACTAAATGCAAGTACTTTCTTCTTCACCCTAGCTAGGTTCTTGGCCGCCAAGGGATTCCGCTTGCCCTTCACCCTTGCTTAGTACCTCAAGCCTTTCCTTGCTATCTTCACCATCTCAAGCCATCAAGTCACATCTTGTGTTGAATCATCCATTCATATGTATTGTTATCTTTTTCATTTTAATTTAGCAAGCTTCAGATATGAAACCATTCCATATGCAATCCATCATGTCTCATTAACTAATAATCATGAGCTTGCTATCACATAGTACATGGAAATCCTACAATAAATAAGCCTTCACATGAATTCCATTTGCATTGTTGTCTTGTGCTTGAACTAGATTGTTTATACAACAACACATCATTTTGGCTTTCATTAAGTATCTATGAGATAACCTATTACCTGTTCACACTTTAGCAAACGGGTTAGTCCTTTAATCATGTTGTCATTCAATCATCCAAAACCCACTAAAGGGCTAGATGCACTTTCACAATCAGAGAGCTTCTCAACTCCGGCCCGGACGAGACCCTGTCTGCACGGCTGTCCGCTGTACTACTACTCGGAGACATTAGGCAGGTAGTACGCGTCCCAGGTCCATCGGTGCCGCCTGCGATTTTCTTTTCTTCATTCGTACACTTAGGGCGGTTTTCTATACTAATAAAAAAATAAATTATAGAATCCATTAATAAATCGTGAGACAAATTTATTAAGTCTAATTATTCTGTTATTAACACATGTGTTACTGTAGTACCATAATGTCAAATCATGAACTTCGTCTTGCAAAGTAGTCGTAATATGTGCAATTAGTTATTTTTTTAGTTTATATTTAATACCCTACACGTGTGTCTAAATATTCGATGTGATATGGTGTAAAGTTTTGGAGAGAAACTAAACAAGACCTTAATACTCTAGAAAATTACATGAGACATTCTAATTTAGGATGGGCAAATTCCATCGCAAGAAATTACATGAGAGCTTAAATCATGTGAGCACGCTTATTTCGAACCGGATAGACATATATAATTCCACTAAAGAAGAATAACTTTGTTTTATCTTTTTTTTTTTTTAAAACACACGTAACATAAGTAAATTCGTCCTCCCAAAAACCGATTTTGCTCATGCCATTGTAAAGCGTAGACTGACGTTGAATTTTTGTTTACCCATGGAGTCTCCTTAACAATTCATCTCGCGTCGAAGGATGGATACAAAAAGTATAAGGTGGTAGTAGAGCTCAAGTCCTCGATTTATGATGGAAACCCACAGAAAAACAATAGAGAAAACCAAGATAAGTCCTGCCTGGTTACTCCCTCTGTTTTTTTATTAGATTTTGTATTAGCTTTGTCATAAGTTAAACATTTATATTCTTAATCATAAATTTCATAAAAATATATAGACTCATGTCATAAAATTTATATTTTAAGATTCACTATGACAAATACTTTCATAATATATAATTATATTGTTAAACTATAAGGATTTTAAAAAAATTGATTGGTAAAGATAATGATTTTTTTAGGATCACGTAGTACAACATCGACGTCCATAACACGTACGCACACTCACCCCCTACGAACACACGTACGTAAACCCTATCCCTATGAGCACCTCCGAGAGACTGAGCCGACAGAACTCGAGATTCACGAAGTCATCATAGGCGCCTCGCTGTTGACGGGGACGTTGCCTACCACTGAAAGTATATCGTCGTTAAATCCTGAAATAAATCCAAGAAAATACGAGCACCCGTGTAGGCAAGTTCCACCACAAGGAACCCAACCAATTGATCTGTCTACTATGTTTAATTTAGGACAAAGCTAATGTGACACGTAAAAAATAGATAGTATACTGGGCTCTTATCCAGAGTACTTGCCATTTTTATTTACGAAAACTAATGTTGTTTTTTTTCCATGAGGCCCGTTTGGATCATGGGAATTAAATTTATTTTAACAATCATAATTTATAGACACATATTAATTAAGTTAATATGGTTACATATGAAATATATTTTGTATATTACTGTGGCCATATGAGAAAGATACTTATGCATTGTAATTTTTATCGTAGGAGAGCGAATTAAAGAGCGTGTTATAAGTTGCAAAGTAGAAACATAGCATGATGACCTATATAATCAATTTCCATTTTCCACCATTTAAATGTTAGATAGGCTTATATGTGAACTTTGAAAAGCTGTGGAATGTCAAATTCCAAACCAAAATAGTCTAGTTTATATTAAGTACATTCTAATTCTCTCAAAACGAAGGGATTCAAATGGCCTCTAAAAAAGAATCCGTTAAAATCATACTATAGGCATACGTCTTAAGCATTTTCGTACTACCGTCAAATGATTTTCAAAAGTCATTAACGGGAGTACGATGGTGGGCTATTTTTGAAAATTTCACGTATCTGATGTGTATTTGTAAATTCCATGGTTATCAAGTGTATTTTATTATGTACTCCTACAAATAAAAATATATTATTAAAAGAAAAAGAATACAAAAAAATTTGTGGCCTGCGCCGGGAAAACAAGCCCTGCCCGCCGCAAAAACGAAACCCAAAACGGCGTGCGCTGGCCCACAAGGTCACAGGCGAGGGAAACCCAACCACCCCACCCCGACCCCCGACCAAACCACCCGAGCCGGCGCCAGCCTAGCCTAGCCCACGCTGTTGGCCTCCTCTCCCAGTCGCCTCGCCTCCGTCCCTTTCCCCCTCGGCGTCGTCAACCCACCGCACCCCACCCCTACCCTCTGCTGCTAGCCCGCAGCTCCCTCGCTTCCTGCACCCACCCCCCGCGGCGCTACTCAGATATCGCTCGCCGGTGGTGGCCTCCTCCCCCCACCCGCCGCTGGCGCCGCCGGAGCGAGGGGGACTGCGCAAACCCTAGTAGGACTTGCAGTAGAACGGGGAAGGGCGAGATCCGCCGGCGGCCGCCCCGATGGGGGACTTCAACGTGGCGCTGGTGATCGTGGCGGCGGTGGTGAGCGTGCTAGTGCTGCTCGTCAGCGTCTACCTGCTCGTCAACTACCAGCACCCCGACGACGCCAACCAGGCCTACTTCCCCAAGCTCGTCGTCGTGCTCGGCCTCACCGTCGCCGTCCTCGCCATCCTCATGCTCCCCGCCGACGTCGCCAACCGCCAGGCCTGCCGCAAGGCCATATACAACGGGGCTTGCAACCTCACGCTCCCCATGAAGACGCTCTGGCTCGTCGCCTACATCGTCGACGCCGTCCTCGTCTTCCTCGTCATACCCTTCGCCATGTTCTACTACGAGGGCGACCAGGACAAGTAACCTGCTCCCCCCTCGCCGCTTCCCTCCTTTGCTGAAATGCATCTCTATCTCTTCTTCCGTCCGTCCGCCGATGATTGGATCCGCCTTGCTCTCTGCCCTGCAAGGTCCGTCGGGAAGAGGCTCAGGACCGCTCTCATGTGGGTCGTCGCGTCCGCGGTGGTGTGCGGCCTCGTCCTCGGCATCTTATACGGTGCGCGCGGATCAGTCCATGCTCCCCCCATTCCTATCCTCATCCCCCACACAGAATGCTCTTATGATTTCTCCAGGATTGGAGTGAGATTCTGAATACTACTAGCATTTTAATGTAGTTCAGTTCAAAAAAAAAAATGTGGCATCTTTTGCCCGAATCTTGTGGTCGATTCCAGCGTGTCCCTGCATTTGGGTTCGAATTGAAGCGACAGCTTTGAGCTCTGAACCTTTTTTTTTTTCTTGAGTTAGATCCGGAATTCAGTTCCCCTTGTTGCTGCCCCTCCGTGGATGGTTCTTCCTGTGCTTCATGAGCTTAGTTTAGGGGTACCACCAATTGAAGAAAAGCTTGTCCAACACCGGTTGAGATGGTTTGGACATGTCCAACGGAGACCTTCAGAGGCACTGGTGCGTAGTGGAATCCTAAGCTAGGATAGTAACGTGAAGAGAGGTAGAGGAAGACCGAAGTTGACTTGGGTAGAGGCAATAAAATGAGACTTGAAAGGATGGAATATATCCAAAGACTTAGCCTTAGATAGGAGTGCTTGGAAAACAGCTATTCACGTGCCTGAACCTTGATGGCTTCTGCTGGGTTTCAACTCTAGCCTACCCCAACTTGTCTGGGACTTAAAGGCTTTGTTGTTGTTGTTGTGTATATGTGTTGTGGATTACATAGGCATTCCTTTACACGGGGATTTTATTTAGTTTACACAACAAAAGATTAGTTTGTCTCCTTTGGTTTTACAGTCATATGACTATGGGACAAAACTGTACTGCTTTTTTGATAGTTACATTGCATAGAATGGGTATGCCTTGATACAAACCTTATTTACCTTCTATACAGATCCTATTGCACAAATCACTGATCATTAACAACATGAGATGTTTACGGCTAAAATTTTATGTCATCTAGTGATCACCAGATATCATCAAGTTCCTAAGTTTCAGCAATGTTGAACCTTTTCAGTCTCGTGATGGTGTGTGTTTACCTAAGTAGGCTGATCCCATCTCCATTTTGTTGCTTCAGGACTTGTTGGTAAAGTGGACTTCACTGTCAGGCACCTATCTTCAACGGTCCAAACATTTCCAAACTCATTTTCTGGATTCTCAAGTGGCCAGCCTTGCTTTAGTCAATTGCCTCGTGTGGTTAGTCATTGATGGAAATATGGAATTACCCTTTTCTTTGTTGATGACTTTTAGTCTGTTTCTGCTCTCTGTCTTTACGTTTCACTGAACGAGTACTAGTCTCTGACTCCATCTATTTTTCAGTGTGCGGCTTCTACCGCACCGGCTAACTCGCAAACAACTTGGACAATGCGTGCTACCTTCCCTGAATATGTGGTTGCTCTTACTACAATCGTTGGATCTGTGCTTTTCACGGTGAGTTTAGTTTAAACTCAATGGCTTGTGTTATGGACATTTTTGGTATATGTATTGCTTTGTTTGAATTTGCCATATTTTTTTAGATATGATAAGTTGAATCTGAAATATGAACACTGTGCTCACCCCACCATTTAGTACTGCTGTAACCTGTAATCATGCTGTCATCTTTCTGCATTTTTTTCTTCTATTTTGCTGACTATATTTTTATTTGGTAGATATTTGGTGGTGTCGGAATTGCCTGCCTTCCATTGGGACTTATATTCTCATTTATCCGGCGTCCAAAAGCTGTAATTACACGCTCACAATATATAAAGGTGGGCCTACATTCTCATGTACACCATTTTGATCATAAAGGATGCTTGCCTCACTTGTGATCAATCTTTCTGTTGCTAGTAATTATTTGTATATCAATGCTTCCTTGAGGTTAAACATGTGCCCTGCAGGAAGCAACTGAATTGGGAAAGAAGGCAAGGGAGTTGAAAAAAGCGGCTGAAGCTCTTCACCAAGAAGAAAGAAGTGGGAACAAGGGCCGGAAATGGCGCAAAAACGTGAAGGCTTTAGAAAAGGTACACATTTTTATTAAAATTGCTCTTTCCAGGCATTGGAAATGTTTAGCTATTACTTCCACAAAAACAACCACGACCATATTTAGCCTTTTACATGTGGTGTTATAAAGTAACCCCAAGATATTAGTTAATGGCATATGTCCTTTACAGATGTCGGCATGCTACTTCAAATATGTACGTACCTAGCTATATATTTAGTGTAATGGTAACAACTTAGGTTCTTGAGGGTCTCTGCCTCCCTTTTAGCTACTGGGAACTCTGCAGTTTGCAATACTTAGTCTCATGTCTGTCAATGATCAGAATAAAGAAGATATCAATTTCAAATATTTGGTTTAAAGAAAAGTTCAAAGTATTTTAACATGTATTTATAGAAGTCATCGCATTTTGGAGTTTTGGTGGTTAACAAGTTCTCTAGTTGAGTTGGTATCCATGTGCATGCCACATGATGTTGTTCATATGGTACTTGGTCCTTGATTATTGTAGTGTAGACCTTTTTCCCAACGTTCCTGTCATACCTTTTTGTGTATTGTAGTGACACTAACTGCTAAGTTCAATCTTTCAAATATCAGGAGTTATTACTTCTGGAAGATGACATGAAGGCTCTAGAAGAGATGTATCCTCAAGGAGAACAGGTTATCCAACGTAAATTATCATGTCATACGCTTTTTTATGTTTAAGATTCCCTCCTTGACACCTGTTATGGCACAGGCTGAGGCTACTTGGGCATTCACAGTCCTTGGGTACATTGGAAAACTTATATTTGGTGTTGTTGGGTGAGTGCAAAACTTTTGTCCTGTACTTCTTGTCCTGTATCTTAATCAAGTGCACTTTCCAAAGTGATCTCTTTATAACGTTGTTGTGCTTGCAGGTTAATTGTTTCAATAGCTTGGGTTGCACATATCGTCATATACTTGTTGATTGATCCTCCTCTATCTTCTTTCCTGAATGAAGTCTTCATAAAGTTGGATGGTGTTTGGGGTATCTTCTGATCTTCCATTCTTGTCAACTTATGCTGCTGATTAGAACAATCCAATTCATCTTCTGATTTATGTACCAGGTCTCCTTGGGACTGCTGCTTTCGCGTTCTTCTGCTTCTATCTCCTTATTGCAGTGATTGC
Source organism: Miscanthus lutarioriparius (assembly GCA_904845875.1). Lineage (NCBI taxonomy): Eukaryota > Viridiplantae > Streptophyta > Magnoliopsida > Poales > Poaceae > Miscanthus > Miscanthus lutarioriparius. The sequence goes on from CAJGYO010000018.1 coordinate 82,856,851, forward strand.
TGGGGAGATGATGCTTGGTTTGAAACTTGTTTTCATCACAATTCACCCGATGAAGTAACCAGCTCATACCTTGGCATACTATTTTTTTTCTGCAGTTTTACTTATTATAAATCTCATCAACAAACCAATCAATTTGTTTCAGATGGGGAGGCACTTTAATGAACTCCTTCCTGTTTAATGTTGGGCTCATACTACTTTGCTCCATCAGGTAAGCCATCAATGTTTTCCTTACATGTTACGTTGTAACATATTATGAATTGTCGAAGGGTTTAAATTTCATTTTCACTTAAATTTCTGCAGCATGATTTGTATCTTTTCCACAACGGTTGAAACCGAATTTCATTACAAAACATGCAAGATCTGTATCTGAAATTGTTTTTAAGCTTTCATTTTGCAAGACAATCGTAGTCAGTTAGAATGATCATATTGGCATGTTCCTCAATCTACCATGGTGAATGGAACTAGAATTGTTTTTCTTATGTTGCATGCACTGAAGATGAAAATGACTTCTGTATGAGCATGAGTTTTGTTGATTTACTAGGTTTAAAGAAATGTCATAACCCTTCCATGAGTATTGACTGCCTATTTTTGTTGACTTTGTATTTCGTGATTTAAAACCCCTCTTAATCTAATTATCATAATTTTCCTGCTATTCTACGTGCAGTGTGATTCAGTTCTGTGCCACGGCTTTTGCCTACTATGCACAAGCAACTGCTGCTCAAGAGATATTTGGCCACACATTGCAATCCCTTCGTGGAATTAAGTATCTTTACAAGTGAGTCTCAAATGAAGAGTGAAATTAGTTGCTTTGTTTACAGGTGTTGCAGACATTTAAAACTTGAATGTATTTTGATACTTGAACCACAAAATATGCAGGTACAATGTTTTCCAGTATGGCTTTGTTGCTCTTGCCATCCTCACACTCTTCTACTATGCTATATTTGTAAGTCCTTTTCATCAAGTGCTTAGTCAATAGTCATTTACATTAATAACTATAAAAGAAATAAGGTTTGACTGTATGTTATTATCAATACTTGTTAGGGATGGAGAAAGAGGAAACCAACAGGAAGGTTCCAGCTCTCAAATTGATTTGCTCTGTAAGTGAAGCTTGACGGATTCATCATATTTGCCCCCAGAGTGATAGTTCAGTTAGCGTCTTAGGGATGTATATGATCAACCAAACGAAACCAAATCATCTTGAGTTGAGGAACTGCAAACGGTGTAAATTATCAACTATGAGACCTCGAAGGCGAGAATGGGGAAACTGTTGGTTACCACGGACATGGATGTTGAAGTAGAACCCAGTTGACTTTGCAGTGTACACATTTCTCGTATCGGCTCTTCATTTACGTCTGTATTATTGCTTTATGATTGGCTGGTGATGTTATTCGTGAGAGATGTTTGGTGTGTTTGGGGGCGCTTTGCCCCCGTTGATATTCATTTCTTGGCTGTGTCCGGAGTTAGATCAGTTCATTGCTTTTATATGTATTATATACTGTGATTACAACACAAGGTTCTAGGTTGTATTAATGATTTCTTGATCATCCTTGTGTCTGTCTGTGATCCCTGCTTGCGTGTCAACTATGAGCTTATCCATTGTTGGCTGTTGCCACTGCCAAACAAGGCTGTTTATCAGTTCTATTGTGAAGCCTGCTATTGCGAAGAATTGCCCGCGTTTGTCTCTTGCTAGTGCCACTCGTTGATATGGATGTCTCATCTATAAAGCCTTGAATGCGCAAAGTTTTTTTTTCTTTTTATAATAACTTGTTATGTGTATTATATGGGGGATATAGTGTTATTATATGTTGGAAGCAGCGTTACAAAATTATCTGCAAAGGAGATGGTTAAGAGAAAGATCTTTGCCAATTTCTACTTTTAGGGAAGAGCCAAATATACCACCCCTACAGACACTATTGTTTCAGCTTGTTCGGCTGATCCGGAATCAGCTTGTTCGGCTGATCTAGAATCAGCTTGTTTTAACTTATTCTTCTTTACATAACACTATTGAATCAGCCGAAATCAGTTAAAAACTGATCAGCCGAACGAGCTGTTAAGGGTCAAACATACACTATCAAATTTTCTATACGGAAGGGCTAAATATACACAAATTTTACTGATAGGGTATAGGGTATACAACTACTAGCAAACTTGTACTGATAGGGAAGGACCAAATATACAACCACTAGGTACAATGGTACAAAGTGTACAGATGTAGCAAACTTGATTGTAGAAAAAATGGTACAAAGTGTAGCAAACTTGATTGTAGAAAAAAGAGTTAAATGCACCAGAGATTCATTAACTTATGAGGAGGTTTCAGTTAGATCAAAATAGTTTTTTTGGTCCATAAACTTTGTACGTCGTATCACTTAGGTCCGTACCTCTCCACATTGGCTTCTCATGCTAATGTGGCATGATGAGTAGGCTCAATGCAACAGTGATTACCCTCCGTATGCAGCTCTCATGTCCATGAGGTTCCCCTGGACCAGTCGATGCCCAGGCCGTTGAGGTAGGACCCGTCGACGACGCGCCACCAGTGGTCGTAGTCCACCGTGAAGTCCTCCGGCGCCGGCTTCCCGTACACCCCGGCCTGCGAGCCGTTGAGCCAGTACGGCGGCGTCCGCACCCGCCGCGGCCACTCCGAGGGCCACCGCGCGCCGCGCTCCGACGGGCCCGTCGGCACGCGGTGCACGCACGAGTTGAGCCGGATGTACCACGCCGCGTTCGCGTCATCGTCGTCGGCGCACATCGGCGGCTGCTGCCGCTTCCTGGCATCGTAGCACTCGTTCGTCGTCGGTCTTCGGAGATGCCGACGGCGGCGATGGCGACAAGCCGGCCGTGTCGGAGTCGGAGTACACGGGGGGCGCGGACGGAAATGCCAGTCAGGACGACGGCCTCGGCGTCGAGGACTTGCTCGTCGCCGAAGACCGCGCGGAGGAGCAGAAGGCGTGGGCGACGCAGGCCGACGAGTCACACTGGAAACGGACCGCCGCGAGGAAGGCGGCGAGAACGACGGCAACGGCGCGGAGAACGGCGGCGGCGAGGAGCACGAGTGGCGGGTGTGCAATGTGAAGGCCGGCGCCGACTACATCCCGTGCCTGGACAACGAGAAGGCCATCAAGAAGCTGCGGCCGGAGAACTTCCGGCGGTACGAGCACCGGGAGCGGCGGCACTGCCCCGACGAGGGCCCGACGTGCCTCGTCGCGCTCCCCACCGGCTACCGCCGCCCCATCGAGTGGCCCAAGAGCCGAGACAGGGTACGTCCGTCCGCGTCTCTGAATCTCCATGCGGCAATGCATTGCTGACTCGTGGCCGTTCGTCGTGCCGGCGGCGACGTACGTGCAGGTATGGTACAGCAATGTCCCGCACACGAAGCTGGTGGAGGTGAAGGGCCACCAGAACTGGGTGAAGGTGAGCGGACAGTACCTGACCTTCCCCTGCGGCGGCACGCAGTTCATCCATGGCGCGCTGCACTACATCGACTTCCTGCAGCAGGTACCATGCATCACCAATGGCCAATGACCAGGCCATGGTTTGTTTGTTTGTTTCGATCGCTCCGGTAGAAAGTGTATGTAGAGTAAGGAGGTTACTCTGCGTTGTCTGGCCAGTCCGTCCGCGCCGTCGCGTGGGGGAAGCACACGCGGGTGGTGCTCGACGTCGGCTGTGGCGTGGCCAGCTTCGGCGGCTACCTGTTCGAGCGCGACGTGGTGACCATGTCGTTCGCGCCCAAGGACGAGCACGAGGCGCAGGTGCAGATGGCGCTCGAGCGCGGGATCCCGGCCATCTCCGCCGTCATGGGATCCAAACGCCTGCCTTTCCCCAGCAAGTCGTTCGACCTTGTCCACTGCGCGCGGTGCCGCGTCCCATGGCACGCCGACGGTGCGCCGCGCCGCCTCCCCCATTCCACTTTGCGTCCTCCTTGTCCGAGATCCCTTGCTGACGATGCCGAGATTGCCGTGTCCCCGTGTAGGTGGCGCTCTCCTCCTGGAGCTGAACCGCGTCCTGCGCCCCGGAGGTTTCTTCGTCTGGTCCGCCACGCCGGTGTACCAGAAGCTGACGGAGGACGTCGAGATCTGGAAAGGCACGTAAAGTTCCGACCACTCGCCGCGATGCCATGCCATGGCCATGGCCATGAACCGATCGAACAGAGCCAGCTGTCGGGGTGGCCTTCTACCGGAAGCCGACGACGAACGAGTGCTACGATGCCAGGAAGCGGCAGCAGCCGCCGATGTGCGCCGACGACGACGACGCGAACGCGGCGTGATACATCCGGCTCAACTCGTGCGTGCACCGCGTGCCGATGGGCCCGTCGGAGCGCGGCGCGCGGTGGCTCTCGGAGTGGCCGCGGCGGGTGCGGACGCCGCCGTACTGGCTCAACGGCTCGCAGGCCGGGGTGTACGGGAAGCCGGCGCCGGAGGACTTCACGGTGGACTACGACCACTGGTGGCGCGTCGTCGACGGGTCCTACCTCAACGGCCTGGGCATCGACTGGTCCAGGGTCAGGAACCTCATGGACATGAGAGCTGCATACGGAGGGTAATCACTGTTGCATTGAGCCTGGTCATCGTGCCACGTCAGCATGAGAAGCCAACGTGAAGAGTTATGAACCTAAGTTATACGGGCGCACAAAGTTTATGGACCCAAAAACCATTTTAAAAGTTGATGGACCTAATCTGAAACATCATCACAAGTTAATGGATCTCTGATGCATTTAACTCTAGAAAAAGAGCACAGATGTAGCAAACTTGATTGTAGGGAAAAATCAAACAAGCAAGGTCTTACTAAACATATTTCAAACAAACATATAGCATGATGCATTAGCTCCTGAGCAATGTGACTGCATGATGTAAGGAAAGAATGACTCTTTTCTCAATGCATGAATAGCGTGAAGAATTATGGACCAAAACTTCAATTGAACCAACTGCCTGGCACCGGCAAGGACCATGCAGAATGTTATAGTTTCCGAGCAAGCTGTTAACAATGCAACTAGCATGAACAAAATGTCGGGCGTGAGGCAGTAGTATATGTACTAACAATGGAAGGAATATGCACGTGCTTCTACTATCTTGACTCATCACGAAGTAGTGATGAAGTTCAGGTAAACATAACAAATCATAAATCACTGAGACAAGCAATTAAGTTCATATGAGTAACTACTGCCTTGAAAAAAATACTCCCAAAGCATCTCTTGCTCCTACTCTAATAGTAATAGCCCACATGGAGGCAGCCCTTTCAAGGGAGTAAGAGAATGTCAGGAACAGGCTATACACAAATAATTTTTACAACCACATCCTATTTTTTTTTCTAGGGCAGTGGCGGAGCTGGTGAAAATCCACACCTAGAGCCACTAAGCGCCTAAGCAATTCATAATGGGCTCTACTGATAGTTCACATAAGCAATGGATAAAATAATAATTTAGAATATATGTTAATTCACATAAGCAACGGATAAAATAATAATTTAGAATATATGTCAATTGCACGCACAAATGTACAGTAACATGATAAAATGAATTTCAATGTCTTGGTCCTCTTCATTGTGTAATTAATTCTAGTAAAACACTACAAATTGATGGGAAATATTAAATTAGCTAAGTATCCTTGCAATTGGAATTGTGCCTGAAGTTCTGAATAGGTAATCCTAGTTCAAGAACCCTCAAAACCGCTAGTATATATCTATATACCTAATAATAAAGAGGCAAAATTTCTCTCCCCCTATTTCTTAGTCCGGTCATCCTTAACTAACTTTGTGAATGTGCAAACTGTCTCTGTTACGTGTCTACAACCCTCCTAATTTATGACATATATGTCGAGACTTGCTAATCCTAATCCTAATCCTAATAGATTATTCTGACCCTAATAAGTACTTGAATAGGAATCATAATCCAATCCAAATATACAAACAGATCTATTTATAATCTATATGTCTAATAATATATTAAAGAGCAAAAAAAATTTAACAACCATGACACAAGTTGGTTTCCTATACATGTATCTCTGATTGCAATCGCACTTTCAACAAAAAAAAATGTAACCTTGCGGATCCGATGAGACCGGCCGGCCGGGTGCCCAGGTCATGTACGAACAAGTACTAGCAGCGACGGAAACAAATTCACGTACAACAAAAACTCATGATCAACCTATGCATCATTATCATATGCATCGTCGAGATCACGAATGGCCGCTGCTGAGGTGATGGTGGATCCAAGGCGGAGGACAAGGAGATGACCCTCCCGGGCGTCGCGTTCCCATTCCATCACGTCATGGGTACATGGTCTTCTCCCTCATCGAGGATCGCATGCGCGACGATCGCATGCGCGACGGCGTCTAGCTGCGCCCGATCACAGGATGCCACGTCGTGCCATCCCCGTATGGCGGGGAGGTGCTTGCCATGACCATGTCGTCTTTCAGGCACCCGTCCCGCCTCGTTGACCCGTTCACCAACGAGAGTCTGCGCCACTCCGGGACCTGGCCGTCCAACACTGGTACAAGGAGGAGCCACTATCAGTGTGCGAGCGCAAGTTGCCGTGCATGCAGGGACGCTGCCGCACGGGGCCGCCCACCGTAGACGGCTTCGCGTGGGACCCATCCATGTGCGGCGCCATGATCGCACGGGGCGATACAGTGTTTTTTTTTGTGAGGGCGGTGGCGAGTGGATGAGACTGTACCGGTCGACAACCACATCGGGCAAAAAGTAAAATTGTCCGAAACCAAAACCAAAACTAAAACCAATTTCAAGTCATAGAAGATTAATAAATTTCCAAACAACGCATATCACGTCTAGACAAAACAAGAATCCGGAGTCCGGATCTATCACAGTGGATACATCGGTATATTAGGACAAGAATATAAAGAAAGCATGCTTAAACATCAGTTAAACGTTTTGTTTTATCACCCACGTCATCGGGCACTACTACAGAAGTTAACTGTAGGAGCGGCTCTAGAGCCTCTGTAGGGGCGGCTGCGCCAGCCGCCCTTCCCAGGGTGTTCCTACAGAGAGTGCCTCTGTAGGGACGGTTTCCTGACCGCCCCTGCAGTGCCATCTGTAGGGGCGGCTGGTGTTTTCAGCCGCTCCTATAGTTCCCTCTGTAAGGGCGGCTGGTAATATCAGTCGCCCCTGTAGTGGACTTATGTAAGGGCGGCTGTATCACCAGCCGCCCCTGCTGTGTGTATTTGTAAGGGCGATTCAATCAAGAACCGCCCCTACAGTGGATTTCCCAGCAAAATAAATAAATAATTCAAATTCAAATCTGACCACACACACACATATATATATATATATATAATTCAAATTCGAATCTGACCGCCACAAATATACATATATACATCCACAAACACAAGACCATTATTTAGAACATCATCACAAATCATAATTCACAAAAGTCCATCATTACAACATAGTCCATTATGAAGTCCATCATTATAGCATAGTCCATTAAGATATCCACAAGTCCACATGCAAAACAAAGTCCAAACCGTTCCAAAGTCTGATCCAAATCATACCACAAGTCCATATTGTCATCAACGGCCTAGGGCTAACCTATCAGTCTCCCGAAGGTGTTGGTACAGAGGATTACTATCTAAGTCGGAAAGAAGAGGATGGTAAGTGCCTTTATGATACACAATCTGGTCCATTATGAAGTTGCAAAGGTCGCCGACCATCTCTAAGAGCTCGTCATCCTTGTATGGGTTCCTTCTCGTGTCTTTATCTTTCTCCAACTATAAGAGAACAAGTTTAGGTTTACTATATCACAACATATGCGAACTTTTCATACTACGAGCGAAGAGGTTCAAACTTACCAGATTGGGGTTTCTGTTGTAGCCACCGATGGTACTCATCATAATACATGTGTAGTATCCACAATGTAGACTCCCAGGCTTCTGCTTGGGGCACTGTGTGTTTTGCATATGGAGATGTTAAGTAATGCTATTGATAGACACGTAATATATGGAGTACCAAAGTAAATGACACTTACCGCACATAGAGTTTTGACATACAACTTTTCCTTCCTATTTGGATGATGCCTCCCCTTATGTTCCTGGACATAGTGCCTGAATGCCCTGTTCCAATGGTTTTAGCAAATGCAACTTGTTAGTATCCCACATTGAACCTTACAAGTATGTATACAAACATAGTAGCTAAAATGAGGATTGTCAATATGTATACGTCTTGATAATCGTTATGAAGTCTTTGTATGTCTCGACTGGGAAATCCGCTGAATCAAAGACCCATGCCATGCTATGTGAGAGCCAGACGCATATACAAATCCAGTGATCGCTGCATGAATTTAGTCATAGAAGGAACACATAAGCTCTTTTACATCGAACAAAGTATATTAAACAAAGCTAAGTATACAGTCGAACTTACTTGAAGTGGTATGGTATCCATATATTATCGTGTTGTTGGAGATTTTTAAAACATAGGGCAATGTATGCCGCAACCTTGAGGGACTCTTCCAATATTTTCTTGTTCCTGATGTCCTCTTTCTTCTTAAGTGTCTTTCCAGCTCCTAGTTCTTTGCAATCTAGTTTCCACTCTTTAGGGTAATTAAAATTTGTTGATGCTATAGGTGAAGGGTCTATATACCCGTGTTTCAGAGCTAGCCTCTTTTTCACAAAGTTCGCATGCATTCTACAAATCACGGCGCGGGTTACTTACAACAAAATTAAAAGATTACATTCATATCATATCGAGAGGGCAAGGACTTACAGGCACCATATGCGAATCAAATTCATTTCCATTCGTCCGAGGTGGAAGCATGCCTGGATATCCTTAAACTCAACGGCAATTTGCCCACCTGGGGCTCCAAATGTGCCGGCAGGGATCCATGCTTGTAAGATTTCTAGTTCTGTTATCTGAGCACGCAAGTACCAATCGTGGAACTTTCTCATTCCACTTGGCAAGCACTGTATGACTCGGTTTGGTAGGAAGTTCTTGCCTTTTTCATATTTATCTGGGCAATCATTTGACCATTTGAGGTTATCAACAGCTGGATACTTGTTAAACCCTTTGTGCAGTTTGCTAGTGGTGCCCTCCTCAGTGGTGCCCTCCTTAGAAGCCGGTGCTCTGAATTCTTTTACTTGGTTCTTAGGCTTGAACTGGTCATGGGCCATCCACTTGTGCACCGACGAGACGTCATTAATGCCCACATACGATGGCCTTATCTTGATTGGGATTTTGTTTCGAGCTTCCCATTCGGGCACATCCTTGTCAACTTGTGCATCACCTGCTCCTGGGGCCACTTGTTCTTCACGTATCGGCTGTTCACGAGGCAATTGTTGTTCATGAGACACTTGTTGTTCATGTATCGGCTACGTTTGTTGAGAAGGATGTTGCATCTCATCATGCCTTTGCTTGGTATGAGCTGGAGAAGGACGTGGCATGTCATCATGCCCATGCTCGATACGAGGTGGAGAAGGATGTGGCATGTCATCATGCCCTTGCTCGGTACGAGGTGGAGAAGTCTCTAGCGTGTGGTGGTCATGGTCATGGGCCGGTGAGTATACCTCCCCGTCCTCGACGGGTCGCTCTAGAGGATGAACTTCAGTCGGAGTTGGTGAAGACTCGGTCAATACAATGTCCCGTCTGTGCCAGAGGATGAACTGGTTCATGACGTCTCCGAGTAACACGAGCCCCTCGGGAGTAGGGTGTTCTATCTTCCAAGTCATGAACTCGGGCTTCACGGTATGCACCTCAACCCGAGTGTAGTCCTATGGGATGTCCCTATTGTGCCACGTGCCGCCCGGAGGATGTGCCACGCCCGTTGCCACCTCAATGATCATGTTTTGCCTGCCCATCGGAACCACCAATTTGCAACTGGTTGGCGCTCGTATGCGATCGACGGGGTTCCAGTTGCATTGGAACCTTGACTGCTGGGAACATCCGGAGGGCTGCCAACTACCGCCAGTTCTCTGGGCGGCCCCATTGGTGTCTGTGGCTCCATCGTAGACAGTCATTTCTCCACCAACATCTTTTCAACTAGAGCCTACACTTGGCGCTCAAGATTAGACTCTCGGTCTCTGCCATGTTTCTTGTACATGTGCCTCTCCTCTACGAATCCGTGCTTCCAGGACATCCTCTTCCCTAGCCCCCTAGTGCGTCCTGTGTGCTTGAGGTTTCCCAAGGCAACGGTAAGCTCGTCCCTCTCTCTAAAATTTCGGATTCAGGAGTCTGGAGTCCAAAATGTGAAATTTTTTGGAGGGGAACTTTTTGTACTTTTCACACCCATGTTTAGTTACATTTTGCAAAAAGATGACCCAGAATCTAAAATTATTTTGCAAAATAGAGGAACTAAACATGACCTTAGTACTTACAATTTTATTACTTCCATATTTCCTACCAACATTTCCTCCTATCAATGTCCTCATAACCTACCTTTTAGAATTGTTTAGTACTTGCAATTTTAACTTCCATATTTCCTACCAACGTTTGTATATGCATCACAAAACATATTATGTTTTACCAATGTTAAAATAGATATGCGACGCTACTAATTTCCACAGCAACGCGCGGGGTATCATCTAGTATATGTAGTAGTAAACATTTGCAGGTTCACACAATACGTTCTGACCCAACACCTTCAAATTGGGGCCTGATTGCTTTCTCATTTTTTTTTTCTGAACATGAATTGTTTTTATAGGGAAATAGCATGCCTAATTCCCTCATATTCAGATCAACAACCAAAATCTCTTCACAGTTGCTAAGCACAACTGTGCATGCATCATTAACCTACATCATAATTTGGGCTCCTTGGCATAATAATGTCTGCTACCGGTGCCGTCCCCAATCCATGAGCGCTGCACCCCATAACCTACATCATATTTCATAGGTATCCCGGCCACATTCTCAGACAGAAACAAGAATGCAAGCTGTCCTGATATGTACCCCTTCTCCTTCCTTATCAACGACATAGGGTGGTGACCCACTCCAGAAACCTCCAGTGCTCTTGTTAATGACACGTACGGTGGTAGTACCATGGCCCAATCACCAGCAGACGCAGCAGGGGCAAATATAACAACGAAGAAGCATCGTGCTAATTTGTGGGCAATGAACCCGTCTTCCTCCTCGAAAGCAAGAGCGGGATTACATCCACTTTTGCTACAACAAAACAAGTTCCTCACCGGACAACGCTAGGGAGTGCGTCAACCTCCTTGCACCGCACGCCGCTCGCCTTGTCCATCTCGTCGGGTGCTCGTCGTCAACGCCGACCAGATAACGCCATACGCCGCCGATCAGACTTTCTGTCTAAAGCTAAGTCACGCTTTAATATTCTTCTAAATATTTTTCAATCTCCGTATATCGCCATAATGTTTCTCCGAACTGTTTTCTCCATGTTTGCTTTCCAAACGATTTTCTAAACCCCCGAACAGTCACGTTGATGCTCGGACGCCTCTAGAGACGGCCCTGTCTCCGGCTCCTCCCTACACGTGCTACGGGCTCCGCGCTCTGCGTTATGGGTGGTCGGCAGCGGTTCCTTTGTCACGCCTGTTCCTCCTACACGTGCACGGGCTCCTCCCTACACTATTTGTTTTTTTTTATTTTCTCTATGTATTGAGTCTAGCTCCAACCGGCCCTCCGGGCAACAAGTAGCAACCACAACCATTAGACCAAGAAGGTTTTTTTATTCTGTGGTGTAGTTTATTTCTTCTGTATAATATTTGTTCCAATCGCCGGCACAAAAAGTCGTAAATAAGTCCTACACCATATATAATTTGGGTTCCTTGGATGCCACCGGTGCCGTCCCCAATCCATGGGCGCTGCACCCCATTAACCTACATCATCATAGATCATAGGTATCCCGGCCATGCATGTTCAGACAGAAACGAGAATGCAAGCTGTCCTGATATGTATCCCTTCTCCTTCCTTATCGACGACGTAGGGTGGTGACCCGCTCCAGACGCCTCTAGTGCTCTCGTTAATGACATGTACGGTGGTAGTACCACGGCCCAATCACCAGCAGACGCAATAGGAGCAAATATAATAAAGAAGAAGCATCGTGCTAATTCGTGAGCGCTGAACCCATCTTCCTCCCCGAAAGCTAGCGTGTGATTACATCCACTTTTGCTACAACAAAACAAGTTCCTCATCGGACAACGCCAGGGAGTGCATCAACCTCCTTACACAGCCCGCCGCCCGCCGTGTCCATCTCACGAGGAAATTTAAGGCTACTTGTTTCTACCCTGCACACAAGTTCTCTTGGATATCAGAAGGTCTTTATGATGGTTAACTTACCCGGAAGAAGATGCAAGCTACCCTTTGGTGTCCCCTAGTTGATCTTTTCTTAAGGGGGTAGCCAAGTTAAAGGAGACGAAGGTTTTGTATGTTCTAGTGCTTCACTTGGAGGCATCAGTTAATCATATGGTTAATAAGTAAGATGGCACTCTGTGGGGGTATGCTCCCTGGTATCCTCAAGACAAGACATGGGCCGCACCATCGGAGGTGGCCCAGCCCACAAGATCAAGGCGTGCACGGCGCTGCTCGGCGTGTACCGCAAGATATTGTATAGTACCAAATAAGATACTTTACTTGTAACCATACCCCTCCAGAGTATATAAGGAGAGGCAGGGGTCCCCTAGTGGACACGATCGATACATCTCAATGCAATACATCAGAACACGGGATGTAGGTATTACATCATACTGACGGCCGAACCTGTCTAAATCTTGTGTCTTTGTGCTTGTATTACCATCTCGCTCACCTTTACAACAAATCTACCATCGTGGGATACCCCTCGGTGGACTGCCGAGCATCTTCTGTCGATAGTTGGTGCGCCAGGTAGGGGTGTGCGCTTGATCCATGGCGGGCCAGACGGGATCTCAAGATCGACGCCGCTCGTGGCAACCTGACTTCCTGCGGCGGCGTCCTTCAGCAACATGACGGGCTCGACATCACGGCAACGACGACTTTCCAGCAGCCTGCGACGGGATTTCACGTCTCCAGCAAACCAGATCCGATCTCGAAACCACCTCCGATGTCGCCTTCACCAACAACTCACCGCTCGTCGGGTGCTCGTCGTCAACGCCGACCAGATAACGCCATACGCCGCCGATCAGACTTTCTGTCTAAAGCTAAGTCACGCTTTAATATTCTTCTAAATATTTTTCAATCTCCGTATATCGCCATAATGTTTCTCCGAACTGTTTTCTCCATGTTTGCTTTCCAAACGATTTTCCAAACCCCCGAACAGTCGCGTTGATGCTCAGACGCCTCCAGAGACGGCCCTGTGTCCGGCTCCTCCCTACACGTGCTACGGGCTCCGCGCTCTGCGTTATGGATGGTCGGCAGCAGTTTCTTGGTCACGCCTGTTCCTCCTACACGTGCACGGGCTCCTCCCTACACTATTTGTTTTTTTTATTTTCTCTATGTATTGAGTCTAGCTCCAACCGGCCCATTGCAGCCGACGCAAAAAGTCACAAAAAAAAATGCTGCTGCAAGGATTCGAACATGGGGCGCCCTGGTCACAAGCATCAGCCACATCAACTGGACTACAATGATTCTTGTGTTGTGTGGTGTAGTTTATTTCTGACTCCATATATGTAGCCTGTTCGCTTGTTGGTTTCAACCAGCCCAAACCAGCCAGCCAACAGTGTTTTCCTCTCACAATAAACCAGCACCAGCCAGCTCAAACCAGTCCAGAAACCAACCAGCGAACAGACCCATGAAATTTACTCTAGTTACTGGCAAAAAACGTCGCAGCAGAAAAAGTGCTGCTATGGGGACTAGAACCTAAGGCGTCCGGGCAACAAGTAGCAACCACAACCATTACACCAAGAAGGTTTTTTTATTCTGTGGTGTAGTTTATTTCTTCTGTATAATATTTGTTCCAGTCGCCGGCACAAAAAGTCGTAAATAAATCCAGCTATGGGAACTCGAACCGGGGGCGCCCTGGCCACAACCAGCAGCCAAAACCACAGGACTACGAAGGTTTTTGTGTTAGTCGCCGGCTCAAACAGTCCCAGCAAAAATAGAGCCCACGGACACTCAAACCTGGGACCTCTGCGAGCAGAGGTAGCATCCGCTGCCAGTGACCTACGATGAAAATTGTGCTAGTAGGTGTAGTATTTTTATATATTCAAATTTTGATGGTAATATATGGGTTGATTATTGAGTGCATTGAATATTGGGCTGAAAATAATGTTAAAAACTGTATGGGCCAACATGGGCTAGCCTGATCTGATAAAAGAATGGGCCAAAGAAAATCTAAAATAATGGGCCACAAAACAGCGCAAATAAATGGGCTTGGCCCATTATAAACATGCTTGCTATGTGGGCTTAAATGACTGAATTTATTTTTTTAGAGTATGCCACATCAGCAAGCCATCCTACATATGGCGGTGAGGTCCCAGAACTTGTGATATAAAATCAGATGTCATAATGTTATGACATGAACACCTAAACATCAAAAGTTGCCATTAAAGACGCTCATCTTTTGACATTTGATTTTTTGTCAACTTGGCGTCATAAATAGTAACCTATGACTTATTTTCCAAGTATTATGACATATATGAAACGTCAATGCACAATGGAGCCTCGCTGACACCTCGTCAGGACGTCCTGGTACATCACCATTGCCCCATGGCCTCGTGCCGCCCAGCCATCGCTCCGCCGCCTCGTGTCGCCCCACTGTCGTGCTGCACCGCCTCACGCTGCCCTCGCTGGTCCCACCGTCGTGCAACACCGCCCACCACACCGCCTCGTGTTGGCGTAGGACGTGATAAGTTTTTTTTGTGACTTAGGACATGATAAGGTTGGGAAGGGAGGAGAGAGAGCGTTGTGAAGATAAGAGAGAGAGAAAGGGAGAGTAGTGGAGAGGAATAAATAAATGGTTGGGCCTGCTGGAATATTTACCGCATGTTGGTTTCAAAATTTTGTGCATAGTCACACATATCACGAATCGCCTCTATATATAATGATTTATAAGTAAATGATCTTATTTTTATGGATAGTCTTTTTTAGTGTCCGTCTCTAAAAAATAATTTTCAGAAGCGATTATACAGTCAGCTAGCAATAATTTATAGAGATGGTCCAAAACAAGGACCGCCTGTACCATCTTTGTTCAAGTGGCCACGAAAATAGTTTTTTCGCGTCGTGGCAGGCCAGCGGTAGCAAGGGTGCATTGATATATATACACTACTGGAAACTGGCAATTTGCCGAGTGCCTGCGGCACTCGGCAAAGCCCGAAATACACTCGGTAAAGGCTTTGCCGAGTGCCACACTCGGCAAAGAGCAGTCGGCAAAGAATCCGTCGGTAAAGGTTTCTTTGCCGAGTGCCACATATCAGGCACTCGGTAAAGCCTTTGCCGAGTGTCACGTCAGCACTCGGCAAAAAAAACCGACGTCAACTCTGACGGCGTCTTTGCCGAGTGCCACCTCAGCGGCACTCGGCAAAGAATTTTTTTTTTGAAAATTCTTTGTCGAGTGCCATACTCTTGCACTCGGCAAAGAAATTTTTTCTTTTTTAAAAAAAAATCTTTGCCGAGTGTCATAGCTCTGGCACTCGGCAAAGCTAGGAAATTGGGTCTCTGGTTCCCAGCTTTGCCGAGTGCCATGGTCACGGCACTCGGCAAAGCCTTCTTTGCCGAGTGTGGCACTCAGCAAAGAGGGAAAAAATGCTATTTTTTTGTTTTTTGCTTTCCATCAGCGCAAACAAAGAAATCACATATATATCAACACATAGCACAAGATATATCACATACACATCCATATTCCATCACATACACATCCACCATCCATAATACATCACATACAAATCCATTGTCCATAATCCATCATACATTCGCATCATCCATGACAATATCCATCACAATATATATATGTCTCTAGTAGTAGTCCAACATAAGGCTAAGTCTAACACAAGTCCATGCAACATGAAAAGAAATAAATAAACGGTACCTACTGCCAGCCTCCCCACCCGGAGTGTGAACTGCCACCTTGAGGAGGGCCAGTTGTCCACCCGGCCTGTGGAGAAGGGCCACCTTGAGGAGTCAGGTTCGAACCCGTCGACTATTGCTGCACAAAGGAGAAGCGAATTCATGAGTATCTACAGGAGGGACGTACAAGCTAAAGGAATAAACAACCTTATATGCTCACCGGAGTCTCTATAGGAGGAGGAGGAGCCACAACTAGAGCGAGCAGCGACTGGGGCACGACCACACCTGGCAAGGTCTGAAGGCTCGCCATGAAGCTGAACATGTCCTACAGCCTCTGCGTCTTGGCCCTCTAGGCTTGTACAGCCTCCATCTACAGCCGATGGGCCTCCGCCTGGGCCGCCTGCTGGGCCTCCAACCTCCGCAAGTCGGCCTATAATATTCCACCCGCAATGTTTAAACAATGCAAAGGCAAGGTAGATGTGTAAAAGCAATGAATGACGAATAAAACAGTACTAACCTGGAGTTCCGCCATCTGCTGCTGTGAGCTCTGCTGCCGAGAGCGTATGGGGAGGGAGGAGCTCGTGCTCCTTGCTCGAATCTCGGCGAGGTTGGGAACAGAGGTGGAGTCGACTGTGCTGTCCGCCATCCAGTACCGGCCGTGCTGCTTCCCTCCTCCCAGCCTCATCAGGAGGTCTGTGTCTAGAGGCTGGGTGGTCGGATCAAAGTCCTCCCCATGGCGCTCGCGGGCCACCGAGGTGTACTCGCTAAGCTTGTTGTGGACGCTCGCGCTGGTGAACGCCTCGGGCCTATCCGCCGGGTTGTAGGTGACTTCCGGGGCCGTCGCCTTGCTCTTGTGTGCCAGGGCGTACGCCATGAACTCGTTGCATTCCTAGCCTTGGTGCACCTAGGACTGCGAGGAAAACACAAAGATGATTACAAGTAATGAGAATTGAGCGTTAGAATAAATAAATAAAGATGAAAACACAAAGAAGATTACACATGTCCGGGCGTACGCGCTGAGGCTCCGGTTGCCTTGGTGGTGTGGCGCCCCACCCATCTATAGGCGATAGTCCCAACGGATGTTGTGCTTCTCTGCCCACTCCTCCTAGAGCCACCTGTCCACAATGGCCTCCCAGCAAAGGCGGTGCCTGGCGCACCAATCAGGACATTGCTGCATGCCATCAAGTTATTGATATGTCAGAAGATGAAATGAAGCCTACCTATTCTTCATGGAAGGAGTCAGTATTAATGTTTCATACTTACCAAGAGGTACTGCTCCTTGGTGAGTGTCCTGGTCCTGGCATCGGCCTTCCTCACCACCTGACCAAGGACGTCGGTGCTGTAGTTGATGATGCACTAGAGCCGCGTCTCGTGGTACAGGTCCGAGAGTCGGGACCTACAGACCTTGTCCTACACTCGCGCTGCCCGGTCCTCAAACCCTTCGTCGCACCTGAAGAAGTCCTGCATACAGACATCATGTATCATTTCATTATTTCAAGAACGACCAATGAATGCGTAGTATTGACCAATTTAGTGCGATGAAGACTCACCCAGAACTTGGCCTTGATCCGCGCCACAACGGTGCCGAACTCGCTGTCCTCGGCGGCGTAGAAGTGGTCCCACGTCTAGGGCGGCGAAGTCACCGAGGCGTAGGTGACCATGCTAGGGTAGTGCTGCCGAATCAGAAGGCCTAGGGTGCCATTGATGTGTCGGCCCATTCCGGACACAACTTCCCAGTTGCTGCAAGAGTCATTAAGAAGAATTGTTAGTCTCCAGTTCGATTTTCAACATGTCATATGAAATAGTAGTGAAATAATACTTACTTGTCGCCGATAGGTCGAATCACTGGGCGGCGGTGAAGTGGGATCGGCCGCGCCAGGAGCTACGAGGGCCCGCGCAAGTATACTCTCGACAAGGTAGAGCCAGAGGCAGTGCTAGTGGAACCCCCTGGTGTCATTATCGCTGCCTCCCCGTGGTCCGACGAGTCAGAGGAAGTGCCACCCCCTCCTATGTGTAGGCCCACCGCCTGGTCGTCCTTGTCCACCGACGGGGTGGCAGCCGGCTGCACCCTCGTCCTCGGATGGCCACGGGGGTGGCCGCTCCTCGTCCTCCTCGTCGGCAGCTCTGGCAAGGCATCCTCCTCAGCGTGGGGTGGTGAGCGCTCCCTCATGTAGAGGGAGTTGACCCCCCGACGGGCCTGCCTTCCGCCCAACATTTTGTCGAGTGCCTGCAATTTCAAAGAGTAAACCAATTAGCATAGTTAAATTACAAGTACTTATAAAGAGATGCAAAATGAACGAAACATAATTGCAATAATAATAATAATAATAATAATAATAATATAGTATTACATGATTAGAAATATTCTTCATGATCGGTAGTGGCTGGATCATAGGTGTCGTCATTACTATCAATATTGTCGAGTAAATCAGGCTCATCTCCATCGTTGTCATCATTGTCATCGCCTAACTGTAATCGCTCAAGCATTTGTAAGTCCTTAGCATTTTGCACCTCTTCTCCGTCGTCCTCATCTCCATCGTCCTGATCAATGTCATTGTCTACTTCCATGCCCATCAGCGAAAACATGTCTATGTCAAACCTCCCTTCTAGCCCCTCTGGTTGATAGAACTCCCGTGTGTTTGGGTCAAAGTTGTAATCCTCATCGTTTGGGACAGGCAGTTTACCGTGCGGCGATACCAACTGCACAAGGTACCAACCGATAAGATTGGGGTCTTTTTGGCATGCCCATGGGAGATAATAAACTTGCGTGGCTTGTTGAGCCACAATATAGATATCCTCTCCTTGATAGATAGAATCCTGTCGAATTTCGACTTGTCCAATCTCAGGGGCTGTTCTCGTGACATTAGGATCGAACCAATGGCATTTGAATACGACTTGATTAGGAGCTTTGCGACACTCAAAATTGAGCTCGTATATTTCTACTATGCCGTAGTAGTCGCGCTCATCGGTGACGGGTGTACGAACTCCGGTATTCGTGGTTTTCCGATTGGGTCGACTCCGCTAGTAGTTTCTTGTGTGAAAGCGATAGCCATTCACACCATAAACGGTGAATGACTTGACCTTGTAGGCGAAGCCTTTGGCGAGCCCTTTCAACTCAGCATCCATTTCCGCATCCTTGCGGGACTGCAAGGTGAGGCTAGATAGATCGTTACATTACTCGCTCGTAGGAGCAAAGTGGGATGTCAAAGATTGAACGAGGTAAATTGGACGGTACCTTCGTATCGAACTAGGATATGAAATCGGGCACACCATCTTTGAGAAGACTATCTTCTTCTTGAGGGGAAGGAGCCCTATTCCCTCTCCAGTATTTTTTCAGAAATTCCCTAAAAAACAAGAGATAAGGGGGTTCGATAGATGGAGGATAGTGACAAGGGCGTATGTAACAAGCTCATTGAGAACTTACTACACATAAGGCTTCACTTCGTCAAGGTTCAACAACACATACAACATGATAGTGCGCCACTCATCATGCCGCAAGGTCTTGGTGCCCGATGCGCTTGCCTTTCCGAGTTGCCCTTTGAAAAGGCTGAGGTTCGATGAACTCTCGTCCGTGTTGTAATGAGGGGGACGATTGTGCACGCTGGGAAGGCCATCCTTATAGTTTGCTGTTGTGAAGTTTGACACCTCCTCTAGAATGAATGCCTCTGCCATAGAAGCCTCAATTTTGGCTTTATTTCTGCACTTTTTCCAAAGAATCTTTAGACATCTCTCAATTGTATAGCACCAATGGGCCTGCACGGGCCCCCCCATTTGTGCCTCGTATGGTAGGTGCAAAATCAGATGTTGCATCGCTAGGAAGAAGCCAGGTGGGAAGATCTTCTCCAACTTGCAGAGCAACACAGGTGCCACTTTCTCCAAGTCATCAATCACGCCCTGAGATAACTCCTTGGCACAAAGCTGGCGGAAGAAATAACTCAACTCTGCCAGCACGCGCCACACATGCTTAGGGACGTATCCTCGGGTCATCGTAGGAAGGAGCCGCTCAATCCATATGTGGTAGTCATGACTCTTCATGTCCCTAAGACTCGCATAGTGGACAAGTTCACTCCCTTACTCAAATTCGCCGCATGCCCATCAGGGAACATTAACGTCTAGATCCACTACAGTACTTCCTTCCTTTGGTCCTTTTTCAAGACGAAATCGACCGGAGTCCTTCTCCATTTCTTGCCGGGCGTGGGAGGCTTCATCACTTGCTTTGGCCTATCGCACATCATTGCCAGGTCCAGTCTAGCCTTAACGTTGTCCTTTGACTTATCAGGAATATCCATGAGTGTTGCAAAAAGTGCCTCGGCGATATTCTTTTCTGTGTGCATTACATCAATGTTGTGTGGAACAAGAAGGTCATTGAAATAGGGGAGCCTAGTCAAGCCCGATTTATGAGTCCACTGGTGTTCCTCACCATATCCAATAAAACCACCTTTCTCTTTATCATCTTTGAGAGCCTCTATCTCAGCACGGACCTCGGCACCGGTCATCATCTGAGGAGCAGGGTCGGTGACTTGAACCCCTTTCCTGAAGTTCTTGATGTCTCGTCTGAATGGATGGTCAAGAGGGAGGAATTGACGATGTTGGTCAAATGAAGAAAACTTGCCACCCCTCTTCAGCCAAGTGAACCTCACAGCTGTCTTACATATTGGGCATGGGAACTTCTCGTGAACACACCACGCGCAGAATATGCCATACGCTAGGAAGTCATGCAGGGAGTAATGGTACCACACATGCATTGTGAAGTTCTTCTTTGTAGCTCGGTCGTATGTCAGTACCCCCTTTTCCCAAGCAAGGATCAATTCATCAATGAGAGGCTCCATGAACAAACCCATCTTGTTCCCTGGGTGTCCAGGAATTATCAGTGAGAAGAATACGTTCTTGGGTTGAAACATGACGCCGGGGGGAGATTGAGGGGGATCACGAACACGGGCCAACAAGTGTACAGGGCCACCAGCAATCCATAGGGGTTGAACCCATCTGTTGCCAGCGCTACACGTACATTCTAAGCCTCCTCAGCTTTACCATGATGTATGCCATCGAAATGGGTCCATGCATCGCCATCCGATGGGTGTACCATCTTGTCAGCATTGTATCTTTTGCCATGTTTGTGCCATGTCATCTGTTTCGCGGACTCCTCTGTCATGTACAGCCGTTGGATCCTCGGTATGACAGGAAGGTACCGTAGGACCTTCGCGGGGATACCAAGCTGTTCCTTCTTGCCATCACTAGTGTCGACCTCCAGATACCTAGAGGATTTACACTTTGGATAGTGCGTTGCTTTCTCGTGATCTTTCCTAAATAGGACGCAACCATTCGGACAAGCATGGATGTGCTCATACGACATCTTAAGGGCATGAAGAAGTTTCTGTGACTCGTACAAGTTTTTCGGCAGAATGTGACCCTCCGGAAGCAGGGATCTAACAGCTACCAACATACCATCGAAGTTGTCTTGACTCATGCTACACTGCGACTTGAACGCCATTAGGCGTCTAATGGCATCCAGTTGCGAAACCATTGTCTTTTCGTGAAGGGGCTTCTGTGCCGAAGACAACATATCGTAGTACGCCTTTGCGGATTCCTCTGGCTCGTCCTCTAATCCTTCACCGAACCGTGCCTCCTGAAAGTCATCCATCCAGTCTGCTACCCCCGCATCTCCATCAAAAGCCTCGAGGCGTGGTCTCACCACCTCCTCTCTAATACGATCGGCTTCACCATGGTGGATCCAGCACGTATAGTTTGGCGTGAATCCATACTTGCAAAGATCTTCCCCCATGTTCTTCCTATTCTTTCTTACACGGTTGTCACATTTGCTGTAGGGACACGACATTCGACTCGACCCTCTAGCGGCCTCGCCACATGAATGCTCCAAGAAAGCATTAGTCTTAGTCATCCATTCTAGGGTCATACTTGCGTGGCCCGTGTACATCCAATCACGGTTCTCCATCCTCTGGCATATACATATGTAAGCGAGTAATATAACCAACAATTGCATCTGCACGGCGTTCCTACCATCTAATAGGTGAGGATAGGTCCTAATCCCACCCGCAGATGCGTAGATGAGGTCAGTTTCAATGCTCCGCTCCTATCCGAGACAGAATTTTGGCAGCACCTCCCCGCTGTTCTCCCGATACACGTCCTGCAAGGGAGAGTGTGTATCCGGAGAACAATAGGGAGGTGATGCCAAAAGTCTGTCCCGGACCGGAGCGAACCATGGAAACTAACCTCATCTACGCATCCGCGGGCTGTCCAAAATACGTGGACAATCCAAAAGAGATACGATCACAGATATGCAAAGATCTGCATATCTCCAATAGTATCTGTTTCGAACGGGAGACGCCTAACTAGGCTACATGACCATATAAAACATGCATGCAAAGGAGGAGGGGGTTATACCTAGGGTGGCGGTGGAGTCATGCTAGCGGGGCAGTGGCGTGTCGGTGTAGTGGCGAGGCGATGCGGTGCAGGCAGACCAGCAGCGCCGACGAAGACGATCGGGGTCGCCGAGTCCCTCCCATGGGTCCTTCTCCTACATAAAAAGGCAATAGGTTAGAATCCATTGAAAATTTCGGCAGCACCTCCCCTGCACGGGGAGGTTTCCAAAACCTGCAAGAAACGTAGGCGCGATGGCCAACAACCACATATATACCAAACATAGGCACGAAGGCCAACAAACATATATATACCAAGACGAGCCATGTACTTTAGTTCTCTTTCCATGCAGATGAAAGTATCGAAGTAGTACAACAACAAGTACTACTACCACTACAACTACTACCAACACTAACACTACTACTACTAACACTACTACTATCACTACTTACTACTAACAATACTACTAACACTACTAACTACTAACTACTACTACTTACTAACTACTACTAACACTACTAAGTACTACTACTAACTACTACAGGTGTAGGGCATACCTTCGCGACGAGAATGGCAACGATGAGGGTCGGCGACGACGGCGGGGACGACCGCAGCGGCGTGAGGGTTGATGGGCCTAGGCCGGCACCTTCCTTCTCCTCTCCTTCTCCTTCTCCTCTCTTCTCCCCTCCTCCTCTCTTCTCCCCTTCTCCTCTCTTCTCCCCTGCCTCCTCCTCCTCTCTTCTGCAGTGGCGCGGTGGCCGGGGCGCCGTGGTGCGTGAGGGAGAGAGAGGTGAGAGGGAGAGAGAAATGAGAGAGCGAGACAGAGAGCGCGCCGGCCGGGCGCGGTTGAAGGAAACGGCGGCTTTGCCGAGTGCCAGATCAGCGGCACTCGGCAAAGTCAATTTTCTTCATCGAGTGTCGTGATCTGGCACTCGGCGAAGTTTTAAAAAAAATCAGCAGCTCTTTGCCGAGTGCCTGCTGGGCGGCACTCGGCAAAGTTATTACTTTGCCGAGTGCCAACCCTAGGCACTCGGCAAAATAATTTTTTTTGGTTTTTTGACACCAATTTTTTTTAAGCTTTAGTACACTACCACAAACAACATGTTTAAATTTGGAACATTTTCATTGCCTTTTGGCATATTTCTATAGTTTATTTTGTTTTGTTGAATTTTTCCAGAAAATGTAAGTTTGAACTGCAGGTAATACCTTCGCGATGTCCTGGTTTGTGAGCATCGTACGTTACAACGTGCTCGAAACTTTTTCAAATTTTTTCCACGGTATACGCATACGATACGGCGACAACTCGACAAATTTCATGACTTTCGGAATTCGTTCGCATTTTATACAATTAAAAAACCACTCCCACGCAAGTTGGCGGCGTTGCCCCGTGAGCACGTTGATCGAAATTTCGAGACAGTTCCTGGATTTAGCCTAAATTTACACTAAGAAACAAGGATAACATTTTTTGAATGAATATAATCCATTATTCGATGCACCTGCAGTTCAAACTTACATTTTTTGGAAAATTTCAACAAAACAAAATAAACTATAGAAATATGCCAAAAGGCAATGAAAATGTCCCAAATTTAAATATGTTGTTTGTGGTAGTGTACTAAAGCTTCAAAAAAAATTGGTGGCAAAAAACAAAAAAAAAATTATTTTGCCGAGTGCCAAACGGGGGACACTCGGCAAAGAGGACGTCGCTGGATGCCGTTAAGCCCTACCAATCTTTGCCGAGTGTCTGCCTTTGCCGAGTGCAGGTCTTTGCCGAGTGCCAGCCACTCGGCAAATGCCTCTTTGTCGAGTGTCATATTTTGCCGAGTGCGGCGCTCGGCAAAGTAGGTCTTTGCCGAGTGCCCGAAATTTGGCACTCGGCAAAGATTTTTGCACTCGGCAAATCACGTGTTTTCCGTAGTGATAGAGAGAGAGAGAGATTGAGTAGAAGAACATGGTCGAGATGATGGAGGTGTTGGCCGGCCGGGACCCACCCACGAGCGGCATGCAGGATTGGAGCTGGTAGAAAAACGAACTATCTACGTCCTCATCAGTGAATTTTCATTTCGTTACGTTACGTTGGTTAATTGTGGGCTAGCTAGCTGCTTTTTGCCCAAATGCATCGACTGGCATGCAAATTTTGTTTTATATTTCTGCTAGTAACTGATCGCATCGACCAGATCACATGCGCGCGTGAGAATGACCTAGCGTGTGTGTGCCCAACTAGCAAGCTAAGCTAAGCCATGCATGTGTGTAACCGGCCACTGAACTAACGCGTACGCCGAACTTGCCGATCATATCGACCAATGCAACATGCATATATATGCCATGGTCGATCGAGATGCTGATCAATCACTTTAGCTAGCTAGCTGTTCATCATGCGCGCTCTGCCGCAGTAGTAGCTAGCTAGGTCTGGTTTGTGTCTGCACAATATGAATGAAACAAGTTAAAAAGGAATGGGATTTGGGAAGAGTGAGTGCGCATGTGTTTGCGATCTACCTTGCCTTCACCTAGTATCGTTTATGCGCGGATCGGATTTGTTTCGGCCATCCGATGGATGTGCGCCAAATTGAAGCAATCCGGCCGGTCAATAGCGACCTTTGAGTGTTGTCTGGCAGATTTTGCCGTCAACACATTGTATTATCCGGATCACCACCGTACCTACTATCTACGACCTTACCAGCTTCGTTCGTTCGACACATCATCGTCACGTTGAGATCCAATAATGCAAGTGCTCAACTTAACAAAAAAGTAGCTATAGATCGATCGATACATATATATGCTAATATATATAAGCCGTTCAGATCATCAGTTCCATGTGCAAAAGCGCTCATGAGGACCGAGCGGGGGCTCGGTTGATCAACTGAGTAGGGGCTCAGGCTGCCCGCCCGCGATTCGAGCGCTGGCTCCCGCGCGACGCCTCACCTTTCTTCTTAAGAGTATCCAGGAGACTCCGCCGTATGTTCAAAAAAAAAAAGTACAAAAGCGCTCATGGGGCGCGACAAGTGTACATAGTACTACGTGGGGTTAGTGGTTGTACGTAACTAGATAGTGACACTGTAGACTATGCCTAATTTAATAATAACTTGCCAACGCAAAATGGCCGGGGCGATCGAGATATACAGATGGTGATCCATCTACTATAACGAAAGAAACGTTGGATAAAAATGGCACAAATTAATGTTTGAACATAGTGAAAATTCGTAAAAAAACCGTGTACTTTGAAGTTTCAAAAGAATTTAAGTAAAATAATTTGTCACATCCATAATTCATCCATAAATGTACTTTGTGGCAAAACTTGAGATTCGACATCATTCTAGACTAATCCATAAAAAAATAACAAATTTTGGATGCGTAGGCCAGCATGCATGCATGCACCGTCGCATGAATTAATAGAATAATCGACATGCATGCAGGCAGGAGTAGAGCAGGTATAGTACATCTTCTCCACTTTAATTTGAGCTAGCTAATATATACTCCGTATTAGATGCTCAAAACAATATATACTCCGTATCTGCTTGTGCGTCCAAGGTTAACACTAATTATCTGTACTAATTATATATAATAACCGGCCCGCCGCGTATACGTCACAGATCGATATACATATCATCATCCATCACATGCGTCCATAGGATAGGTCGGTGCGGTTTGGTTTGGTGTTTTAATTAGCACCGTGATCTGATTACAGGTCCGGTTACACACGTTAATTTGTTTCATAGGCCCGGCCTGTAATCACATCACACGGTATCGCTTGTTACCAGCCCTCAAGAAAAGAAAGAAAGAAAGCTTATTACCATCCCTATTAATTCTAATCTAAGACCCTCCCCTCAGACCTTTATGGATCACGTTGTGTCCTCAAACAAAATGGCTTAGGTGGGCATCGGCAGCGCTACTCTCCACTTCCACTGCCACCCTTAGCTTCTCGAGCTGTTCAAAACAAACAAATTAAAATACGTTTTCTTGATCAATAATGCACAACTCCATAGAGTACGTGATCGCGGGCGTGCCCAACTCGCAGGCCAATAATGCACAAGTACAATGGAGCGAGAGATATATATAGAGATGGTGACCCATCATGCATGGATACCCATGATAAATGGATCGAATTACCATTAGTTATGCGTGCACTGGGCCAGGGCTGGGTCGACGATGTTGATGGATGCAGGACGGCCGGCCGGGCATTGCAAATAAATAGTACTGACCGATCCATCTCGTCGCATCCATAGAGAGGTTTGGTTTAATTTGTAGGCTAGTTAATTTTCTATCATCATTACTACGTTTTCCCCCCTATTTTAGTAGGGTTCAGACAAAAAAAAAATTCAATTTGACCCTAAAGAAAAAAGTAACGAGTCACAAACTAAGCGTAGCAATTATATGTAAAGATTTATTAATTTCATTAAATCTTATAGAAAGAGGGATACTTTCTTCTCTCTCTCTTTTTAGGGATGTTTTGCAAAACAAGAGGTTCTTGTCTTTTTTATTCTATCACTGGGCAGAATGGGAAGACATGGTTAGTCACTACTGGAGACGGCCTCTTCGCCGAGGGCCTGAGGCCCTCGGCAAAGGCCCATTAACCCTCGGCAAAGGCTTTGCCGAGGGTGGCCCTCGGCAAAGAGCTCTCGGGGAATTTTGAGTCGGCGAAGAGGGTCTTTGCCGAGGGCCCTTTATCGGGCACTCGGCAAAGCCTTTGCCGAGGGCTGGAGCGGCACTCGGCAAGGAAAAGCAGCCGTCACGGCGCCGGCGCCTGGGACGGAGTCTTTGCCGAGGGCCGTCTCCATGGGCCCTTGGCAAAGAATTATTCTTTTTTTTTGAAAAATCTTTGCCGAGGGCCTCCAACCATAGCCCTCGGCAAAGAAATGTGCAGAATTTTTCCAAAGAATCTTTGCCGAGTGCAATGGGACGGCCCTCGGCAAAGAATTATTCTTTTTTTTTTGAAAAATCTTTGCCGAGGGCCTCCAACCATGGCCCTTGGCAAAGAAATGTTACAGAAATTTTATTTTTTTTTAAAAAAATCTTTGCCGAGGGCAATGGAACGGCCCTCGGCATAGGACCCTTCTTTGCCGAGGGCCTTGGTCATTGCCCTCGGCAAAGAGGTAGAAATTTAATTTTTTTGTTTTTTTGCATTCCATCGACACAAGCATTTCATATATATACATATATATATCAACCATCACATATATATATATCACACAGAACCCATTTTCTCACAATATATCACAACCATAATTGTGAACCACAAATCACAATATATTACAACGACAAGTCACATGTTCATCATCATTCACATGTTTATTACGACAAGTTCATGAAATCCAAGTACAAGTCAGAACCATAAACCACAAATATTACAATAATGTCCAACCACATCACCTAGCACTAGTCCTGATCAAGGTAGCCTATGAAATGGTGGTGAAGGAAAGGCGGGATCACCCGGTGACGCACTACCAAATTGATTGGAACCCGCGGACGGAGGCTGCACAAAGGAGCAGAGATTGCATGTGTGAGTAATCCGGGAAAACAGTTTTGGAACTTAGAGATTGCATCTAGTAATCTAGTAATACAAAAAGATTAGACTCAATTGAAAATTTCGGCAGCACCTCCCCTGCACGGGGAGGTTTCCAAAACCTGCAAGAAACAACGACACGAATGCCGACATCCACAACGGCATGAACGCCGACATCCACAACGGCACGAAGGCCGACATACATGCAAAACACAAGAGAAAAGTGAACTTTCATACTTACAGGAGTAACTACAGGAGTAGGAGGAGGAGGAGCTAAAAACTGCACAGGTACACCCGATACTTGCCTAAGACTTTGCATGATCACCATCATCTCCGCCATCTGCTTCTGCGCGGCCTCGAACGCGACCTGCTGGGCCTGCAGCTGTGCGGTTAGTTCCGCGTTCTGCTCTTAACTTTGCCTTTTTGTTTCTTGCAGCTCGGCCTACAATATTTTACTCCAATGTATCAGTAATGCAAATCTAATTTAGGTGTGTAAATATCAATGTACGATGAGTAAAACAGGAATTACCTGGACCTGCTGCAGTGCTGGAGAAGGCCGTGAGTGTATGGGCTGGCTGGAGCTCGTGCTCTATGCTCGGATAGCGTCAAGGGAGGGAACAGTGGTGGAGTCGATGGCGCCATCTGCAATCCACAGCCGCCCGTGCTTCTTGCCTCCTCCGAGCCTCATGATCGTCTCTGCATCAATGGGCTCAGTGCGCACATTGTAATCTTCCCCATAGATCTCCCTTACCGAGGACGTGTACTCTTGGACTTTAGTGTATACGTTCGGGTCAGAGTACACTTGGGGCGGGGCAGCCGGGTCAAAGGAGATAGAGGACGATGCCCTGCCCATGTGGGACATAGCTCACGCAGAGAACTCTGAGACCTCCTCGCCTGGGTGCGCAGCCTCCTGTGAGAAAGACGGGACGATGGTGAGAAATAAAGCAGAATTGAGCATCAAAATAAATGAAAGAAATCACTTACGTATGCTTGTTTGTATCCGGGGAGGTTGAGGCTGCCTTGATGGTGAGTTGGACCTTGCCTCATCAGATGCTGTTCCCGTAGCCTCTCGTGCGTGCCAACAAAGTCCTATGATAACCACTTGTCCACGATCATGGCCCAGCACTCGGGATACGATCGACACCACCAAGGAATCACCTACAAGTCATCGAGTATTTGACATATAAGAAGATGAAATTGAACCTACTTAATATCAAAACGAATCATTA
Source organism: Miscanthus lutarioriparius (assembly GCA_904845875.1). Lineage (NCBI taxonomy): Eukaryota > Viridiplantae > Streptophyta > Magnoliopsida > Poales > Poaceae > Miscanthus > Miscanthus lutarioriparius. Next base: position 82,885,822 of record CAJGYO010000018.1, read on the forward strand.
TGAATGTTATTCGCCTACCTCAAGGTACTGGTCCTAGGTCAGCGTAATCAATCTTGCTTGAGGCTTGGGAAGGGACTGCTTAAGTACCGACCTATAGTAGTCTATGTGGGCTTGGACGCGCCCATGGTGGTGCATCTCGGTGACGTACTTCCTACAAGCTACGGCAGCCGCCCGATCCGCCTGGGCCTCAAGTCCTTCTTCAGCCTTGAAAATTTTCTGCATACAAAACCGATGTATCCATTCATTATTTCAATAAAACATTTAACCAATGGATGAGATGTATTAAGCAATGTTGTGTGAGAGAAACTTACCCAAAACTCTGCCAATACCTGCTCCTGCTTGTTGCGGTAAGTGTCATCCATGACCAGCGCGTACCTGTCCCAGTTGGAGGCCGGCTCCCGCACCACCGGCTCTTTGGATAGTTGCACAATGCCGGGGTACCATTTCCTGCACAAAACACCAAGGATGCTCGCGAGGGTGCGTGCTGGAGTACCTGACAAAACCAACCAGGACCTACACAAGTGATTAAGAAAATTTATCAGTTTCTCTTATGATTTCCAACATATCTTATGAAGTAGTTGTGATAACATCTATAGTTACTTACCTCTTTGCCATAGGGCGAATCACTGGGCAGTTGTGAGGAAGTGGAACCAGAGGGAGGCTCACGGGACCTCGCTCGTAGGGGGTATGGGTAGCGGTACCCCCTCCGTCACCCTCGAGCCCCTCGCCTCCCACACCCTCGAGCGCCTCGCCTCCCTCGCCCTCGAGTGCCTCGCCTCCCTCGCCCATCTGCTGACCCCTCTCGTCCTCCGACGAGGATGTGGCCGTGGCCATCACGTGCTCCTCCTCCAGCACCTCGTCACGTGGCGAGGGAGGAGACCGTTGCCTCCTGCGGCCGCTGCCCCTGGTCGTCCTCTCGTCACCTCCTACGGACGCTGCCCCGGACGACGACCCCTCACCTCGAAGGAGAGGACGGTCTCTCCCGTAAACCGAGGGCATGTCACGGCATGGACGCCTGCTCGCCATCTTTGTTCAATCACCTGCAATCACAAAGAATGAACAAGACTAATTAGTACATATATTAGAAATAGATTCAAAATATATAATCAAAACACAAATTAAAAAAAACATAGTATTACATGTACTAGGAATAATCTTCATGATTGGGATCATAGGTCTCATCACCACTGTCAAAATTGTCCAAATGGACAACACTATCCGAAGGTTCTATGTTGTCATCGTAGTCATTGCCTAGAAGTAATCGCTCAAGCATTGCTATGTCCTTGGCATTTACCACCACATCTCCATCGACCTCGCCATCAACCATTTCGTTGTCTACTTCCATTTTGATTGCTTCGGGTAAGACTATCTCAAATGTGCCTGATAGCCCATCTTCTTGATAGAACTATCCATCATATGTGTTTGCGTTGAAGTTGTAATCATCATCGTTTGGGGCAGGTAGTTTACCGTGTGGAGATACCTGGTGCACAATAGCCCAACCCTTAAGATCCTCTTTGTCTTGGTTGGCGTATGGAGTATAATACACCTGCATGGCCTGTTGAGCCACAATGTAGACATCTTTTCCAGGATAGATGTAATCTTCTCGAATCTCGACTAGCCCAAGATGAGGAGTTCGTCTCGTTGATCGAGGATTAAACCAGTGGCATTTGAACATGATAGGTTTAAGAGGTTTGTCTCCATGAAATGAGGGTTCATAGATTTCCTCAACTCTACCATGATAGTCGAGGCCATCAGTGCCGGGCGTACAAACTCCGCTATTTGTGTTTTTTCGTTTGGGCCGAATCTGCTCGTAACTTGTTGTGTGGAAGCGATATCCGTTCATGTCATAGCCGGTAAATGATTTCACCCTAATGTCACAGCCGTTTGCAACCTGTTTCAACTCATCACTCATGGACGAACCGGTCTGGGCCTGCAAGGTGAAGCATGATAGATCGTTATATTAATCAAACGTACGATCACCTTGGACGATCGAACATACGAGCTAAATTGGACATTACCTTTTGTTTGAACCAAGAAATAAAATAAGGCCTCCCCGCTCCCGCACCCCGCAAAACAAGGGTGTCTTGTTCATGCGAGGTAGGATCCCTTGATTGATGCCAAAATTCATGAACAAATTCCCTATCCGAACAAGAATCAATGGGGTTGGATGCAGAATAGTGATGGCGTATTGAAACAAGTTCGTTGAGAACTTACTTGATGAACGGCTGCACCTCGGTAAGGTTATTCAACACATATAGCATGATATTGTGCCACTCTTCATTTCCCAATAGCTTCAGGGTTGATCCACTTGCGCCGCCGAGTTGGCCTTGGAAAAGGCTGAGGGTCGATTCATTTTCACCAGCATTGTAATGAGGGAGTGGATTATGATTGCTAGGAAGGTTCGGCTTGTAGTATTGCGTTGTGAAGTTTGCCACCTCCTCCCGAAGGCATGCCTCTGCAATGGAAGCCTCAATTCTGGCTTTATTTGTACATTTTTTGCGAAGAGTCTTTAGACATCTCTCGATTGGATAGCACCACCGAACTGCACGCCCCCAAAGCGTGCCTCGGATGGGAGGTGCACAATCGAGATCTTTGCATCGGCAAGAAGAAGCCGGTGGAAAGATCTTCTCTAGCTTACAGAGAGCAAACACAGTGCCGCTTTTTCCAAGTCTGAGCGACGGTCCGAGATATCTCCTTGGCACAAAGCTGGCGAAAGAAAAAGCTCAACTCTGCCAGCACTAGCCAAACATGCTCAGGGACATAGCCTCGGACCATCGCCGGAAGAAGCCGCTCAATCCATATGTGGTAGTCATGACTCTTCATCCCGTTGACTCGCAGAGTGCCTAAGTTCACTCCCCTGCTAAGATTCGTTGCATATCCATCTGGGAACATTAACGTCTGGATCCATTTTAGTACTTCCCTCCTTTGATCGATTTGCAAGACGAAATTGACCTTAGGCCTTTTCTAGTTCTTGTTTCGGCCACTAGGAGGCTGCATCGCTTGATTCGGTCTATCGCACAACGTCGCTAGGTCCACTCTAGCCTTAACATTGTCCTTAGACTTGTCAGTGTCCATGAGAGTTCCCCAAAGTGCCTCGGCGATATTCTTTTCAGTGTGCATTATATCAATATTATGTGGCAGAAGAAGGTCATCGAAATAGGGGAGCCTCGTCAAGCCGGACTTATGAGTCCACATATGTTCCTCACCATATCCCACAAAACTACCTTCTTCATTGGGCACGAGAGCATCTATCTGAGCACGAACCTAGGCACCAGTCCTCAAGTGCGGTTTAGGGTCTGTCACTTTGACACCTTTCGTAAAGCTCTTAATGTCTTCTCTGAATTCATGGTCTAGAGGGAGGAACTGACGATGTTGGTCGAACGACGAATTCTTGCCATCCTTCTTCAACCAAATGAACCTCATAGTTTCATTGCATATTGGGCATGGGAACTTCCCGTGAACACACCAGGCGGCAAATAACCCATACGCCAGGAAGTCATGTAGGGAGTAGTGGTACCAAACGTGCATTTTGAAGCTTGTCTTTGTAGCTCGGTCGTATGTCCATACCCCCTTCTCCCAAGCGTGGATCAATTCATCAATCATAGGCTCCATGAACACACCCATATTACTCCCCGGGTGTCCAGGAATTATCAACGACAAGAATACGTTATGCCGTTGAAAGGAGATGCCGGGAGGGAGATTGAGGGGGATAACAAAAATGGGCCAGCATGTGTATGGGGCAGCCATCATTCCATAAGGATTGAACCCATCTGTTGCCAGCGCTGTAACAGAACCGACCAAATCATAAGAACGTAAGTACAAAAACAATCACCGAAGTGATCAAATTCCTGTACTTAAGCTCCCATAATCCCGGTAGTCCGGAAATCACGAAGGATTTCAACCAACTTTCGACATACAAACCAAGACCGTAGTGATTCAACACAACACATCATTTGTTACAACATTTCACAAGTAACATTTGGATTACATCCATCAGAGTTCAAATAAAATATTACAAACCAAGTTCAAATTTGCGGAAGCAACATAGTTTAGTACATAACTTCATAGTTTCAAATACATTGCCAGATCTTAGTCATGTCCCACAGAAGCATCTTCAGGTACGAGAACTAGGAGAGACCGCACCCAACGGTCTAGTCTTCATCCCCAGCCGGGAGAAGACAATACTTGCAGCAACCAAAGTAGAACTGGTCATCTGCAACAGGTGGGAGATAAACCCTGAGTACGAGAAGGTACTCAGCTAGACTTACCCGTCAAAAATAGAAATAAAAGACACCAAGGGTCATGCAAGGCTTATGAGGTGGGCTAGCTGGACACAGTTGCATAAAAGAGTTTATGAATATAGTAACCAATTTAAACTTCGCATCATGTTTATCATCATTTACTTGTCCACTAGATTTGCACCTATACTAGAGCACTCACTTATTAGGAGCAAACAATATTAACCATAGCAGGTATAATAAGGCTGTCATCATCATATCATCTTTCAGAACCATTATGTTATTTAGTGTATCTACTTTGGAGATAAGCCCGTCAAGTTCTCACTAACCGGGAGAGACGACGACTTGAATCGAATTACAACTCAGCTGAGGGGGTATTCCTAACTCTCACCCTGGCATACTTTACAAGGGTAGCTGTGGGTCACCTTTGGGACAACTCAGGAACCAAATTCGTAGGTTCGATCAGCGCCAGTGCTCTCAGGGATTACCCTTCTGCCAGGACGATCAGGACTTTTAATTCACCTGCCCTTGGACTCACGCCTACGGCTCCCTTCCAAGGCGTACTTTATATTTATCGACTCCCGGCCTGAGGTGAGCTACTCGGTTTCGTGGTCGGTCTTCAGACACGGCCAACTAAGAGAGAGGCATGCGTTCAACATGAACAGGAAAGGCTCCAAGATTCAGTCCTTAAGCGACACAGATGGAGTCACTATAAACCGGCAAGCCTCTACCCGGTCTTCATTTTAAATTATGTCAGGTTCTTTTCCACGATAGCAAATATAGCCAACCGTGCCATATGTATATTCCTATATCTCGCAGGTGACCAAAAATCACCTGACTTCTACCGCATTTAAGCAGGGCTAAGCACTACACGAGCCTGAGCTACATAGGATTCTGGGTATCAACATCTGGACAAGGATTGGATAACCAATGCAGCAAGTGTTTGCATCCAACACCTAAACTTAATGCAACAATATATATATGTAACAATAATACTTTAACTGCATTTCGGAAATTAGGAGGCTTAATATGCTCCGGGGCTTGCCTTTCACAAAGTTGCACGGACGGTGATCCGGGCACTCAACGGCGACCTCGTCAGGCACTTCTCCCGAGGGCTGCACCTCCTGAACCTCCGGTGTTGGCTACTGCTGCTCCCCGCTTGGTTCCTCGAATTCCAACAGTGTCACACCTTCCGGTACACCTATTGCATGCCGATGCACAAGATAAATATCATGGATGCATAAGGAATGACATGATGCTCATGATGAATGGATCACAGTAAGTGTTTAACGAAACATCACTGGACACTCGTTTACCGATTAAGAATAGCCCTATTCAAATCACTTTAAAACATGTATCAAACTTAACTTGAAGAACGAGATCTACTTACCTAACTTGCATAACCTAAGATAAAGATGCTCATCTTCAGTTAAAGGCCTAACACCTAGGAACATTACCACAAGCTTAGAAAATAGTAAAGGCATACTTAAATCAAAGTTAAGGTTTTACATGCAAACAAGTAGTTCCTTAATTCAATCACAACCATAGTTCTATAAATTCAAATGACTTGCAAGAGGATATTCTGTAAAGCTTATGAAATTCTCTACAATTCATTTATAAACATCAAAGCATGATTCTTATGTTAACCAAATTGAATTCAAGTAAACCTAGAATCTGTCCAGAAATGATAGGTTTACTAAATTAATTATTTAGTGATGATGCAAAAGCATAATTGGACCAAACCAAGTTTACCAACTTGTTGTACATACCAGAGGAACATCAGAAAGTATAGTGCCAACCTCTAAATAAATTATTTAATGTCTTTTTCTAATTTATTTAGTTAATTAGGTGATTAAAGGAACATATAGTAAAACTGTTCAGAAAAATCTACAAAAATTACAGTAGCTATCTAATACTTCACATAGACTACCATAAAAATTTCAAAGCAATTGGCAAGCAGAACTTGCTGTATCAAAAATAACATATGGCAGGGCTATTTTTAGCATAATTAGGAAACCCTAATGAAAAGTGTCAAGCAATAGATTTCACATTTTTCCTAGCATCATTCTAGCATAAGAATAGCACTCACCAAATTTTACCTTTACTGGATCTATAGAAAAATTATGAAAATTCACACAAGATCCATCCATGCAAACAAGAGAATTTCCTAGCTCCTACATACAGTGTCCAAAATGTATGAAAATTTAACTACAAGCTATTAATGATATGAGCAATACACCATAAAAATTTCATGCCATTTGGACCTACATAGAAAAAGATATAATTACCCCTATTTTCTTCATGATTAAAAGAGATAATTAGCAACTCCATTTTTCATAACAGAACATGGTATAAATTATATTTTTAATATAAACTAGACATTATCATGAACTCAACAAAATTGGAACCACAACATTTGGATCTATCAACTAAGAGATACACATTTTTGAATATGTACTCAAATCTGTGAAAAAGAATAAAACAAAACAAATTTGAAACCCTAACCCTACTGCTGGGCCGGCCCGAAAGAACACGGCGGCCCACAACGCATGCGCCCGCAAACGCCAGCGCGGCTCAGAAGCGGCGTGGCCCACGCCGGTTCCCGCCTGAGTTCGATGACTGATGAGCGGGTCCCGCAAGACAGAGAGACATGCAGGGGAGGAAGAAGGGACGATGGCGTAGCTCGTCGCCGGTGACAACTCCGGCGAGGCCATTGGTGTCAATGTGTTTGCCTCACCCGTGCGCACCTAGAGGTGCCATCAATTTCAGCTATTACCGTAGCTAGAGGAAATGGCGACGGCCATGGCGGTGCGTGGCCACGGGTTGGCCGGCTCCGGCGAGGCCCGACCCCGTAGGGTGCGGCTAAGCTCGGTACGAGCTTCCGGAGTTCACTACCAAGCTAACCAACAAAGAGGAGGGGATGGGAAGGCCGCTGTGGCAGTTGGCCACGTGGAGCGCCAATTCCGGCGAGGTCCCGCCTTGGCGGCGGTGGAGGAAATGACGAATACGCCCTTACCAAGCCCCAACCGACACGGCTGAAAGGTGGAGGAGGTGGAGAAGAGCACGGCGAAGCTACGAACGAGCTGGCCGATGCGTTTTTGCAGTGGCACGTGAGCACGAGCTTGTCGGAGTTATGGCGGCTATTGCTGCGGAGCTACGGGCGAGCGGAGGAAGCCGAGGAAATGGAATCAGAACTGACGAGCTGGTTGGCAGGCGCGCGGGGTGTTGCTCAAGTCGTGGTCGGTCGTGCCAGGGCGTCCGCAGTGCATGGCAGCGTGAACAGGAGACCGGCGACGAGTGTCACCCACGCGGTGCTCATTGTCTGATGGCTGTCAGGTATTGTAGCTCGTATTCAGATAACTTGAACAGCCTGACAGTGCAACTTCAACGCGTTAAAACGGCTAAACCGTTGATCCAACGTAGAAACCGTGTACATGAAAATTGTAGGCCTACCTTCCATCTCCAACTTCTATTTAAGGATCATCATCTAATTCACCATGGATCAGAAGTTACATCAAGCCAAAGTTGGCTCGATCCAACTGAAACTGGACTTATGACTTAGCAAATTTTCTAACTGTGAATTCAGCATGGAAATATGACTTGTGGGCCTTGTTTGAACATGTTCTAGCCATTTTCATGAGATGGTCATATTGAGACTTTTGTTCCTTGATAAATTGGCTACAACTTTGGTAATGGGTGCACAGCCATGCAAGGTCTCTAGGTTGGTCTTTTGAATCAGTCAAACAGTGGTACTTTATAGGTCATTCTAAGTCAAACCTCCACTAGAGGGCATTTTAGTCATTTTGCTCCACATGAACAATGTCCCATCAATTACCCTAAGTGTAGTTAAGGTGTATTAGACCATAATCAACCACTTTACACAAGTGCTATACCAACTTCTAATGATCACATGTGATGAAGCAACAAAACAATCAATTTCACTCAAATGTTGCAATTCCATGTTTCACATGTTTCATGCCTTTGTTGCAATTTTAACTTGCCACATTCCTACCATGTTGCCATGTTTCAAGGTATGAGAAACTCATGTTGTATTCACATGTTTCACTACTACCATTTACAAGCAACCAAGTATGAAACAAACATAATTGCGAATGTTGCATACGCATGTTTCAGTGACAATGGCATGATGAGATAGTTGAAGCACATGATTATGAAATGAAATGCAAATTTTGTGGAAGCCAAACACCTAGGGTGTTACAGCCTTCCCCCCTTCGAAAAAATCTCGTCCTGAGATTTGGAAAGCGTACCATTTAGTATAGAAAGCCAGATAATTTTCCTTTAAATAATCTTCCCGCTCCCATGTTGCATCCCGATCACTATGGTTACTCCAAACTACCTTGTATAACTTAACTACTCGCCTACGAGTCACCCTTTCTTGAGTATCCAGAACCTGCACGGGCTTCTCCTCATAAGAAAGATCAGATTTCAACTTGATTCTCCTCGTAGCTACTCTTTCCTCGGGAATACGAAGACACTTCTTCAGTTGAGACACATGGAATACCGGGAATATAGCTCCCATTTCATGTGGTAGATCGAGTTTATAGGCTACTCTTCCACTTTTCTCGATAATGCGGTAAGGTCCAACATATCGAGGCTCAAGTTTCCTTTTGATTCCAAAACGTTTTACTCCTTTCATAGGGGATACCTTCAGATAAACATGGTCACCTACTTCAAACTCAATAGGTTTTCTTCTCTTATCAGCGTAGCTCTTTTGTCTAGCCTGAGCGGCAGTCATATTCTTCTGTATAGTTCGGACTTGCTCTTCGGCTTCTTTTACAAAATCAATACCATAGAATCTTCTTTCTCCGGGTTCCACCCAGTTCAAAGGAGTTCTACACTTGCGGCCATAAAGTGCTTCGAAAGGAGCCATTTTGATACTCTCTTGATAACTGATGTTATAAGAGAATTCAGTGAGAGGCAACCATTCCTCCCAAGAGCCTTTGCAAGAGATAAGACAAGCTCTAAGCATGTCTTCAAGAATTTGATTAACACGCTCAGTCTGTCCTGATGTTTGTGGATGATAGGCAGAACTGTGGATTAGGTGAGTGCCAAGATTCTGATGTAAGCACTCCCAAAAGCGAGCCGTGAATTGCGGTCCTCTATCTAAAACAATGGATTTGGGTACACCATGGAGACGTACCACTTGTTGAAAATAAATATCAGCATAATTGTGAGGGTGATAAGTAGACTTGACTAGAATAAAGTGAGCGGATTTAGTTAGACGATCTACGATAACCCAGATGGAATCACAACCCTTTTTGGCAGTGGGTAACCCAACAATGAAATCCATGACAATTTCTTCCCACTTCCAGCCAGGAATAGAGAGTGGCTGCAATAATCCGGGCCTCATGTGAATAGCCTTGACTCTGCAACAGTTATCGCACCTTGCCACGTAGGCTACGATTTCTTTCTTCATCTTGGTCCACCAATAATATAGCTTGAGATCTTGATACATTTTACTGCTACTAGGATGGATGGACAATCTAGAAGAATAGGCTTCAGCCATTATTTGATTTCTAAGTTCTTTGTCTTTGGGTACTACAAGCCTATCATTAAACCAGAGAATTCCTTTGTCATCGACCCTAAAGTGCTTGGTCTCTTGCTCTTTCATCTTACGCTTGATGTGAAACACACCCACATCAGTCTTCTAGAGTTCGATAATTCGACTTCTAAGAGAGCAATCCACAGTGATATTGTGGAGTACTACAGGATGAAGGAGGTGTGCCAGATGAAAGTCTTCACTAACTAAGGAATTGCAATGGGCCTTTCTGCTTAAGGCATCAGCAACCACATTTGCCTTACTAGGATGGTAGTGCACTTGAAGGTTGTAGTCTTTGATCAATTCTAACCATTGTCGTTGACGCATGTTCAACTCGGGTTGAGTAAAGATGTACTTGAGACTTTTATGGTCAGTATAGATGTTGCACACATTACCTAGCAAATAATGTCTCCAAATCTTCAGGGCATGAACAACCGCGGCTAGCTCTAGGTCATGGGTAGGATAATTGACTTCATGTTTTTGAAGCTGGCGCGAAACATAAGCAATGACTCGGCCCTCCTGCATAAGAACACACCCCAAACCGGTGCCACATGCATCACAATAGACATCAAAAGGCTTCTCGATGTTAGGTTGTGCCAATACAGGAGCAGAAGTTAGTAAGGTCCGCAAAGTGTGGAAAGCCTCTTCACACTTCGGAGTCCACACAAACTTCTCATCCTTTAGAAGTAGTTGAGTCATGGGCTTGGCGATTTTTAAGAAATCCGGGATAAAGCGACGATAGTAGCCAGCCAAACCCAGGAAACTTCAGACTTCTATGACCATAGTAGGTGCCTTCCACTCTAGGACTTCTTGCACCTTAGTAGGGTCAACCAAAATTTCAACTCTAGATAACACATGACCTAGAAAAGGTATCTTGTTCAACTAGAATTCGCACTTGCTGAACTTAGCATAAAGCTGGTTGTCACGTAATCGGGTTAACACAATTCTCAGATGTTCAGCATGCTCTTCTACATTCTAAGAATATACAAGGATATCATCAATGAACACGACAACAAACTTGTCCAATTCTGGCATGAATACTAAATTCATCAGGTACATAAAGTGTGCCGAAGCATTTATCAATCCAAAGGACATGACAAGATATGCAAACAAGCCATAACGAGTAGAGAAAGCTATCTTGGGTATATCTTCAGGACAAATTTTGATCTGATGGTAGCCAGACCTCAAATCGGTCTTGGAGAATACCTTAGCTTTGGAGAGCTGATCAAACAGAATATCGATGTGAGGAAGAGGGTATTTGTTCTTGATAGTAACAGCATTAAGGGGGCAATAATCCACGCACATGCGTAGAGACTCATCCTTCTTCTTCACAAAGATAGCTGGACAACCCCAAGGAGAAAAACTAGGCCGAATCAAACCTTTCTTTAATAGCTCATTTAACTGACTCTTCAGCTCAGCCAACTCATTGGACGGCATTCTATAGGGCCTTTGAGAAATAGGAGCCATACCCGAAATGAGTTCTATCTTGAATTCTACTTCATGGTCCGGAGGTAATCCAGGCAAGTCATCAGGGAAGACATCTGGAAACTCATAGACAACTGGTATATCTTCAATGGCTTTGGCTAGGGTAGCATTGGCTGTATTGTGGATAGCGATATCACGAGGTAACTGCACTAGAAAACCCTTCTTATCCACAGGATCCTTCAACATTACCACACGGGTTGATGTATCGATCAACACTCCATTCCCGCTCATTCACTTCATCCCTAGGATTACATAGATTCCTACCCTCGGCAGAACTACAAGATTCGTAAGGAACTCTCGATCCCAATCTCAATCTTTACATCTTTAACTACTTGGTTAGTCATGATATTATTTCTAGCAGCACTAATATAATAACCACCCTTGACAATCGTAATCACATTCATCTTATGCTTAGATGCAAAAGTAGAACTCACAAAGGAATGTGAAGCACCCGAATCAAAGAGCACAACTGCAGGGTGATCATTAACAAGGAACTTACCAGCGGTGACCACTTCACCAGCAGGAATTTCCTCCACAGTAGTGTAGTGAACACTCCCCTGACGGACGTTTCCTTGAGCATTCTTGGGAGGATAGGGACAAGTACTAGCCCAGTGACCAGGCTTGTTACAGTTCCAACATGGCCTATTTGCTGGCGGGACATTGGAGCTACCCTGCCTAGAGGTATTCTTTGGCAAGGAAACTGTGTACCCCTTGCGGAAACCAGTTTTAGCTTGATTCTTCTTCTGAGGTGGGCGGTACCGGACATTAGCATTGGGTGGATGATATTGAGTTTTGGATACCACTGGTGCTTTAGACTGAGAAGCACCTGCCTCAAAGTTTCTTTTACGGGTCTTGGAAGCAGCATATACCTTATCATTATTCTCCTGAGTCAGGGTGTCACTGATAAACTCGTTGAAGGTGACACACTTGCAGTTGCCCATAGACTTCATCAGTTTAGGGGAAAGTCCCCTCTTGAAACTAGCTATCCTTTTGGTGTCAGTATCAACGAACTCGGGAGCATACCTCGCCAGGTTGTTAAATGCCTAGAGATATTCAGTAAGACTCTTGTTGCCTTGAGTTAGCTTCATGAACTCGGTATGCTTAATGGCCATGAGACCAGGAGGGATAAAATGTCCCCTGAAAGCTTCCTAGAACTGGTCCCAAACTACCTCAACGTTTGCAGGGAAGGTGGTCCTGTGATGGGTCCACTAGATGCCTGCAGGGCCTTGGAGCTGGTGTCCTGCATACGAGGCCTTCATACCTTCAGTCAAACAGAGCAATCCAAACCTTTGCTCTATCGTACTCAACCATTCATCAGCTTGTAATGGTTCTTCTGCCTCTCTAAAGATAGGAGGCTTTGTGTCCATGAAGTCCTTAAAGCTACTATACTGGTTCGGCTCGGGTCCCTGGCGGACATGTCGGTCATCACGGTTAGCCAGTTGGCGCATAGCCTCAGCTAGCATGCGCTGACTTTTGATGACTGGCTGCATTAGCTCAACTGGTGTGGGCGGTGGAGGAGGTGGTTGTTCCTCATCTCCAAGGCTACGACCGCGACGAAGATTATAAGCCATCTACAAAATGTATAGCCAATGAGCACTAACGATGTGGAAATTTTGTAGATGAATTGTATAATTATGCCAAACTGACTCCAATGGAGAAAATGAATTTATACTATCAACAGAGGCACAATCATCCATCACAATCACACAACTCATCAAGCGCATCGATTGACACATTAATGCGATGAACTTAACCAACAATGAGATCGATAGACCGCACAGACGGAAATTATCAAAGGCTCACATACGTGGAGCATAACACGTTTGATAGGTTACATCCAAGCCATAGAGGTTCCAAACTGACATCAAAAATAACTTAAGGTTCGATATTACATCCCAATGATTAACTTATTACAAGCTACTCGTTCATGCACGAGGATCAACAAAAGACTAGCTCTAGCGCATTAGCTAAGTAGTAAGCTAAACTACGCATCGTCCTCAGAGTCAGTGTCGAAGATCTCTCCTCCATCTTCATCACTAGCAGGTTCTAACTCCTCATCTTCCTCCTCATCAGGTGGAACGTCCTCAGGTCCATTAATCTCAATGTCATCATCATCCTCAGCCATGATGACACCAGAGCTCATCTCATCCTCATCATCAGGGGGCAGGAGAGGGTGAAGTTGATTATGTAACAGGTGAACCTCCTCATGGAGATGGTCATTGTACTCTTCTGCAACTACCAACTGCTGCTCTAGCTCCACCTGTCGCGCTCTCAACACATTCTCTTCGTGCCAGGCTTCATTCCGCTGGTTCAGCACATGAATCAACATGTGCTCACAGTTGCGGTGAGCAACTATCAACCTCTGAACCTCCAGGGTTTCTTGATCCCGTTCCTGTGTTACTTGCTCCAAACGGTGCTGAGCCGCACTCCTCTCAGCAGTCACCCGGGCTAGCTCTGCCCTCAGCCTTTCTATCTCAGTAGGCTCCGGACGAGGCTCACGAGGAGCTAACCGGTGACGAGGCGCCCTGCCTCTGGCGGACTTGCGAGCAGTGCGTTTCTTGCGTGCCATCTGTAGCAAAAAGTTGCAACGTAAGGGGAGAATCATTTAAGGGATACGAAATTTAATTAGTCGAGACCATCAATTTTAAAGGAGGGAGTAATGCAAAAAATGCTATGTATGCTTGAACAAGATGCATGCACGATTCGTACGTCCTCACAAACCTAGAAAAATTTACAGGCTAGCGAAATATACGGTGGCATACATACGTTCTCTCGTATACGGTAGCTAGTCGATCTACAACGATACGTTGTTAGTGTACCTACAGAAAATTTCATTTCAGCCCAATAATTTCCCAAAAAGACATGTAAAGTAAGCAGTAAACTAAATACTTTCGTACATACATCCCCCGGTGTATATACTCTAGTATCACAGCTATCCGACAGAGATACCCACACTTAAGTACTCTCATAGATACATGATCGAACATGTAAGTATGCGAGCAACCACAACTACTCTCCCCTAGACCGATGGTTGGACGGTCATGCTCTCACAACTCCCACTTACCAGAGCATAGAGGTATTTTGATCCATACATTACCACCCGAGCGGATGGCATCCATACAATAGCATGCCGTATGGACAACAAAATAGAAACAAGTAGGAACCCCCAAGTTAGTACTTTAATAAGCCACCTAAGAGTCCTTATTTGGGCATAAGGGATATGACCACTGGCAATACTTAGTATTTAATTTAGAATTTTCACAAATACTTTTGTTTTAAATATACAATGACATGTTTAGTGTCGAATCTTGCTCTGATGCCAGCTGTAACAGAACCGACCAAATCATAAGAACGTAAGTACAAAAACAATCACCAAAGTGATCAAATTCCTGTACTTAAGCTTCCATAATCCCGGTAGTCCAGAAATCACGAAGGATTTCAACCAACTTTCGACATACAAACCAAGACCATAGTGATTCAACACAACACATCATTCGTTACAACATTTCACAAGTAGCATCCGGATTACATCCATCAGAGTTCAAATAAAATATTACAAACCAAGTTCAAATTTGCGGAAGCAACATAGTTTAGTACATAACTTCATAGTTTCAAATACATTGCCAGATCTTAGTCATGTCCCACAAAAGCATCTTTAGGTACGAGAACTAGGAGAGACCGCGCCCAATGGTCTAGTCTTCATCCCCAGCCGGGAGAAGACAATACTTGCAGCAACCAAAGTAGAACTGGTCATCTGCAACAGGTGGGAGATAAACCCTGAGTACGAGAAGGTACTCAGCTAGACTTACCTGTCAAAAATAGAAATAAAAGACACCAAGGGTCATGCAAGGCTTATGAGGTGGGCTAGCTGGACACAGTTGCATAAAAGAGCTTATGAATATAGTAACCAATTTAAACTTCGCATCAAGTTTGTCATCATTTACCTGTCCACTAGATTTGCACCTGTACTAGAGCACTCACTTATTAGGAGCAAACAATATTAACCATAGCAGGTATAATAAGGCTGTCATCATCATATCATCTTTCAGAACCATTATATTATTTAGTGTATCTACTTTGGAGATAAGCCCGTCAAGTTCTCACTAACCGGGAGAGACGGCGACTCGAATCGAATTACAACTCAGCTGAGGGGGTATTCCTAACTCTCACCCTGGCATACTTTGCAAGGGTAGCCGTGGGTCACCTTTGGGACAACTCAGGAACCAAATTTGCGGGTTCGATCAGCGCCAGCGCTCTCAGGGATTACCCTTCTACCAGGACGATCAGGACTTTTAAATCACCTGCCCTTGGACTCATGCCTACAGCTCCCTTCCGAGGCGTACTTTATACTTATCGACTCCCGGCCTGAGATGAGCTAGGTCGGTCTTCAGACATGACCAACTAAGAGAGAGGCATGCGTTCAACATGAACAGGAAAGGCTCCAAGATTTAGTCCTTAAGCGACACAGATGGAGTCACTACAAACCGGCAAGCCTTCACCTGGTCTTCATTTCAAATTAAGACAGGTTCTTTTCCACGATAGCAAATATAGCCAACCGTGCCATATGTATATTCCTATATCTCGCAGTTGACCAGAAATCACCTGACTTCTACCGTGTTTAAGCAGGGCTAAGCACTACACGAGCCTGAGCTACATAGGATTCAGGGTATCAACATCTGGACAAGGATTGGATAACCAATGCAGCAAGTGTTTGCATCCAACACCTAAACTTAATGCAACAATATATATATGTAACAATAATACTTTAACTGCATTTCGGAAATTAGGAGGCTTAATATGCTCCGGGGCTTGCCTTTCATAAAGTTGCACGGACGGTGATCCGGGCACTCAACGGCGACCTCGTCAGGCACTTCTCCCGAGGGCTGCACCTCCTGAACCTCCGGTGTTGGCTGCTGCTGCTCCCCGCTCGGTTCCTCGAATTCCAACAGTGTCACACCTTCCGGTACAACTATTGCATGCCGATGCACAAGATAAATATCATGGATGCCTAAGGAATGACATGATGCTCATGATGAATGGATCACAGTAAGTGTTTAACGAAACATCACTGGACACTCGTTTACCGATTAAGAATAGCCCTATTCAAATCACTTTAAAACATGTATCTAACTTAACTTGAACAACGAGATCTACTTACCTAACTTGCATAATCTAAGATAAAGATGCTCATCTTCAGTTAAAGGCCTAACACCTAGGAACATTACCACAAGCTTAGGAAATAGTAAAGGCATACTTAAATCAAAGTTAAGGTTTTACATGCAAACGAGTAGTTCCTTAATTCAATCACAACCAGAGTTCTATAAATTCAAATGACTTGCAAGAGGACATTCTGGAAAGCTTACGAAATTCTCTACAATTCATTTATAAACATCAAAGCATGATTCTTATGCTAACCAAATCGAATTCAAGTAAACCTAGAATCTGTTCAGAAATGACAGGTTTACTAAATTAATTATTTAGTGATGATGCAAAAGCATAATTGGACCAAACCAAGTTTACCAACTTGTTGTACATACCAGAGGAACATCAGAAAGTATAGTGCCAACCTCTAAATAAATTATTTAATGTCATTTTCTAATTTATTTAGTTAATTAGGTGATTAAAGCAACATATAGTAAAACCGTTCAGAAAAATCTACAAAAATTACAGTAGCTATCTAATGCTTCACATAGACTACCATAAAAATTTCAAAGCAATTGGTCAAGCAGAACTTGCTGTATCAAAAATAACAGATGGCAGGGCTATTTTTAGCATAATTAGGAAACCCTAATGAAACATGTCAAGCAACAGATTTCACATTTTTCCTAGCATCATTCTAGCATAAGAATAGCACTCACCAAATTTTACCTTTACTGGATCTATAAAAAAATTATGAAAATTCACACAAGATCCATCCATGCAAACAAGAGAATTTCCTAACTCCTACATACAGTGTCCAAAATATATGAAAATTTAACTACAAGCTATTCATAATATGAGTAGTACATCATAAAAATTTCATGCCATTTGGAGCTACATAGAAAAAGATATAATTACCCCTATTTCCTTCATGATTAAAAGAGATAATTAGCAACTCCATTTTTCATAACAGAACATGGAATAAATTATATTTTTAATATAAACTAGACATTATCATGAACTCAACAAAATTGGAACCACAACATTTGGATCTATAAACTAAGAGATACACATTTTTGAATATGTACTCAAATCTGTGAAAAAGAATAAAACAAAACAAATTTGAAACCCTAACCCTACTGCTGGGCCGGCCCGAAAGAACACGGCGGCCCACAACGCATGCGCCCGCAAATGCCAGCGCGGCCTAGAAGCGGCGCGGCCCACGCCGGTTCCCGCCTGAGTTCGACGACTGACGAGCGGGTCCCGCAAGACAGAGAGACAGGCAGGGGAGGAAGAAGGGACGACGGCGTAGCTTGTCGCCGGTGACAACTCCGGCGAGGCCATTGGTGTCAATGTGTTTGCCTCACCCGTGCGCACCTAGAGGTGCCATCAATTTCAGCTATTACCGTAGCTAGAGGAAATGGCGACGGCCATGGCGGCGCACGGCCACGGGTTGGTCGGCTCTGGCGAGGCCCGACCCTGTAGGGTACGGCTAAGCTCGGTATGAGCTTCCGGAGTTCACTACCAAGCTAACCAAGCAAAGAGGAGGGGATGGGAAGGCCGCGGTGGCAGTTGGCCACGTGGAGCACCAATTCCGGCGAGGTCCCGCCTTGGCGGCGGTGGAGGAAATGGCGAATACGCCCTTACCAAGCCCCAACCGACACGGATGAAAGGTGGAGGAGGTGGAGAAGAGCATGGCGAAGCTACGAACGAGCTAGCCGACGCGTTTTTGCGGTGGCGCGTGAGCATGAGCTTGTCGGAGTCACGGTGGCTGTTGCTGCGGAGCTACGGGCGAGCGGAGGAAGCCGAGGAAATGGAATCAGAACTGACGAGCTGGTTGGCAGGCGCGCGGGGTGTTGCTCAAGTCGTGGCCGGCCGTGCCAGGGTGTCCGCGGCGCATGGCAGCATGAGCAGGAGACCGGCGACGAGTGTCGCCCACGCGGCGCTCGTTGTCTGATGGCTGTCAGGTACTATAGCTCGTATTCAGATAACTTGAACAGCCTGACAGTGCAACTTCAACGCGTTAAAACGGCTAAACCATTGATCCAACGCAGAAACCATGTATATGAAAATTGTAGGCCTACCTTCCATCTCCAACTTCTATTTAAGGATCATCGTCTAATTCACCATGGATCAGAAGTTACATCAAGCCAAAGTTGGCTCGATCCAACTGAAACTGGACTTATGACTTAGCAAATTTTCTAAGTGTGAATTCAGCATGGAAATATGACTTGTGGGCCTTGTTTGAACGTGTTCTAGCCATTTTCATGATATGGTCATATTGAGACTTTTGTTCCTTGATAAATTGGCTACAACTTTGGTAATGGGTGCACAGCCATGCAAGGTCTCTAGGTTGGTCTTTTGAATCAGTCAAACAGTGGTACTTTATAGGTCATTCTAAGTCAAACCTCCACTAGAGGGCATTTTAGTCATTTTGCTCCACATGAACAATGTCCCATCAATTACCCTAAGTGTAGTTAAGGTGTATTAGACCATAATCAACCACTTTACACAAGTGCTATACCAACTTCTAATGATCACATGTGATGAAGCAACAAAACAATCAATTTCACTCAAATGTTGCAATTCCATGTTTCACATGTTTCATGCCTTTGTTGCAATTT
Source organism: Miscanthus lutarioriparius (assembly GCA_904845875.1). Taxonomy (NCBI): domain Eukaryota; kingdom Viridiplantae; phylum Streptophyta; class Magnoliopsida; order Poales; family Poaceae; genus Miscanthus; species Miscanthus lutarioriparius. The sequence goes on from CAJGYO010000018.1 coordinate 82,904,868, forward strand.
TAACTTGCCACATTCCTACCATGTTGCCATGTTTCAAGGTATGAGAAACTCATGTTGCATTCACATGTTTCACTACTACCATTTACAAGCAACCAAGTATGAAACAAACATAATTGCGAATGTTGCATACGCATGTTTCAGTGACAATGGCATGATGAGTACGTCCATGCTTCAGCATCAGACGGATGTACCATCTTCCCAGGATTGTACCGTTTGCCATCTTTGTGCCATGTCATCTGTTTCGTGGATTCCTCGATCATGAATAGCCGTTGGATCCTCGGCAGGAAAGGAAGGTGCCGTAGCACTCTCGCGGGGATCGAAAGCTGCTTTTTCTGACCATCACCAGAGTCTACCTCCAGGTACCTAGAGGATTTACACTTCAGACAGTAATTTGCATCCTTGTGTTCTTTCCTAAATAGTATGCACCCCTTCGGACAAACATGTATCTTGTCATACGGCATCTTAAGCATACGAAGGAGTTTCTCTGCCTCGTACAAGTTCGTCGGCAAAGTGTGCTTCTCCGGTAGCATGGTGCCAGACACGGCCAACATCTTATCGAAGCCTTCTCGACTCAGGTTTAACTCGGCCTTCAACCCCATTACGCGTCCAACCGCATCTAGCTGAGAAATCGTTGTACGCTTGTGAAGGGGTTTCTGTGCCGAGTGCAACATTTTGTAGAAGTCCTTTGCGGATTCCTCCATCTCCTCCTTCTCACGTCATTCAGCGAAGTGAGCTTGGTGGGCGTCATCTAGCATGTCTGCTACCCCGGCATCATCATCAAAAGCCTCAAGGCGTGCTCTCACCACCTCCGCTCTTATACGATCTGCTTCACCATGGTAGATCCACTGCTGATAGCCAGGCATATAACCATTGAACACAAGATGTCTACCCATGGTCTTCTCGTCTACCTTTCTCCTGTTGTCACATTTGCTGCAGGGACACCAAACTAGAGAATGTCCTCCTGCTCCTAGGCCAAATGCATGTTTCAAGAAACGATCTGTCCCCTTCACCCATTCATAGTCGTAGTCACTGCCGCTTCTCCAGCCCATGTACATCCATTGACGGTCCTCCATCCTTTAACATTTACATCACAGAGTATTGTGACCATCAATTGCATCTACGCGGTGTTCCTAATGTCTAATAGGTGAGGATAGGTCCTAATCCCACCCGCGGATGCGTAGATGAGAGTCGATTTCGAGCTCCGCTCCTCTCCGGGACGAAATTTGGAAGACACCTCCCATTGTTCTCCCGATACACGTCCCGCCAGGAGAGTGTGTATCCGGAGAACAACGAGGAAGAGCTGCCAAAACTCGATCTCGGACCGGAGCAGACCATGGAAACTAACCCATCTACGCATCCACGGGCATCCAAAAACGTGGACAATCCGAAGCAGATCTGATCGTAGATATGCAAAGATCCGCATACCTATGACCGTATCTATCTTTAGACGGGAGGCGCCTAAGCGGGTTACACGATCTAAGACAATGATACGGGAGGAGGCTTATTTATACCTAGGGTGGCGTGGAGTCGGGCTAAGCGGGCAAAGGCGATGGCGAGTCAGGCGGTGATGAGGCGATGTTGTTGTGAGCGAGACCCATAGCTTTAAGCGAAGACGATCGGGGTCGCTGTGAGTCCCCCTCGGCGTGCTCTTCTCTACAAAAGAAGAAACACAATACTATAAGTTAAAAATTTTGGCAGAACCTCCCCTATACGGGGAGGTTTCCAAAACCTGTAAGAAAAAACCGGCACGATGGCCGACAACCACATATCAAGGGAACAAATACGGCACGATGGCCGATAGCCAGATATATATTAATCCACCACCAACACACCACCACCTCCACCACCACGACACACCGCCACCACCACGACCACGACCACACCACGACATCCACCACAACGACCACACCACCACCACCTCAACGAACACACTACCCTCCTTCTCCACCTCCACCTCCACCTACACCTCCACCATTGCACGCCACCACCACCTAGACCTCCTCCTTCACCAGCATTGTACACCATGAAGCGAGGGAAGGGCATACCTGGACGTCGGAGGGGCGCCGGAGGAGGCCATGGGCAGGCGGCGTCAAGGCCGGGGCGGGCACCTCAAGCAGGCGGGCACGGCGGACAGCGTGGGCACGGGTTGGCGGGTGTGAGGTCCTCCTCCTTCTCCGGTGGCGGCGGATGGCGCGGAGGTTCTCCTCTCTCTCGGGGGCGGGCGGCCGGTGGCGTGGACAGGTGGCGGTCGAGGCGGGGGCACCTCCGGCGGGTTCGAGGTGGCAGGCGGGGTGGGGCTCCTCCGGTGGCTGCTCCTCCTCCCTCCTCCTCACGGTGGCCGGGGGGGGGCGTGTGGCGTCATGGTGGTGGGCGGGCGGGGTGGCGGCGGCGGCCCGGCGCTATGGCGTGGGGCGCTGGGCGGCAGGCCTTCTGGTGGGCAGGGGCAGCTGGCAGCTGGCTGGCGGCGGGCCGGGGCTGTGGCGTGGTGGTGGGCGGCGGGCGAGGCGCGAGGCAGAGGGCGCTGGCAGGGCAGCCGAGAGGGCGGCGGGCAGGCAGCAGCGGCGGGCAAAGCAGCGGCGTCAATCGTTCTGTGGGCAGGGTGGGCTCTGGCCGATTTTACGGTTGGGCCCTTTGCCGAGGGGCCGGATCCGGGGCCCTCGGCAAAGATTTTTTTTAAATATTCTTTGCCGAGGGCCATTGGCCAGGCCCTCGGCAAAGACCCCCTTTGCCGAGGGCCATTATTCACGTGTCTGCTGTCTTGATTTAATTTGTTTGTTTGTTAATTCTTTGTTTGTTCGGTTCTCATCAAATAAAATCCACAGCTTTATTTATTATTATTACTCCGTGGCTGATTATTTGGAGTACTATAAACTAGCTAGCTACTACTACATAGTGTGTGTGTGCGTGCTACTCTGTCACTGACAAACAAAAGAGACACGGGCCATTCAGAAGTGTGGGGATCTGTTATGAATTTGAATGGGTAATCCTTTTCACATTTCAGTGGTTCCCCTTCATGTTTTTTTTTTGTTTCAGTAGTTCCTTCACATTATTAGCAATGAAAAAATAATAGCTATTTCTTCTTCTTCAGTAGTTCCTTTCTAATTCAGTATTTACCTTTCATATGGTTTTTTTTTTGGTCTTCAGTAGTTACCTATCGATTCAGTAGCTATTCTCTTTCTTCAGTATTTTACTTTTCTTCTGTACTGCTCATTTTATTCAGTAGTTTGCTTTTCCTTCAGTATTTCTGTGTCTCTTCAGTATATTGTTTCCCTCAGTAATATAATTTTCCATGATTTGGTTTGTTAGTTCTGAGTCATAGAAAATTTGAGGATTAGGAGGTCGTGGGTAGGCTGGCGGTGGTTCTGACGTGGGGCGAGCTCATTTTATGTGACGGGAGTTTGGTCTCACGGTGTGGGTGGTCGGGCAATCAGGCTCCCCCGCTCCACCGCGACGGATGGATGGGCCTGGTTGGGCCGTGGGTGTGAATTATTGGTTTGATCTTTCAGTTTCGATTTCGATCCAGCGCTTTAGCATGTAGGTATATATCTATCTATAATAATAAATATGATATGATATGGGGTTTAATAACTTGGATGCAGGCGTGCTTGGCGAAGGCTTCATGGCGCGAGATCTGACCATTGAAAATACCGCCGGCGTGGACGCGGGACAAGCTGTGGCTTTGCGGTCGTCATCTCACAAATCGGTTTGCTACCGATGCGAGCTGCGGGGTTTCCAGGTATATATATACGTCCGGGGTTGGATTTGATACGTACTACAGTCAGTAATCTCTTCTTGGGATTATTACTACTATTCCGCGCTAGCAAATTACTACTACCACTGCACGTACCTAGTAGTACGTACTACTAGCTGCTTTTTCATACCGGCCCGGCCGGCCTATTCCCTGCAGGACACGCTGTGGGCTGACGCTGGGGACCAGTTCTACCGGAGCTGCATCATCACAGGGACGGTCGATTTTATTTTTGGGAACGCCCGAGCCTTGTTCCAGGACACCAAGGTCCTCGTGCGTCGCCCACCACGGGGCGGCCACAGCGTGGTCACGGCGCAGGGACGCAACGGGCCTGACCACCGGTCAGGTTTTGTATTCCAGGGGTGCTCCGTGGCCGCCGCCGCCGAAGACCCGGCAGGAGCGGGCACCACCTTCCTCGGGAGGCCGTGGCGGAACCACAGCCACGTGGTGTTCGTGGACTCCTTCTTGGACAACGTCGTCAACACCCAAGGCTGGGAGCAGTGGAATATCACCAGCACGGTGCCGCACACGGTGTACTACGGGGAGTTCCAGAACCGGGGGCCCGGCGCCGACACCACCGGCCGCGTACGCTGGCCCGCCTTCCAACTCCTCCACGCCGCGGAGGCCGCCAACTTCACCGTCAGCGCATTCATCCAAGGGCAGGAATGGATTCCTCGCTTCAACAACGTGCCATACTACTAGTTACTACCACTTACCGGCCGGCCGGCCTGGTCTGATCGGTCGCTCGTCTCGTGGTGTCCTAAGCTAGGTACGACGTACGTATCTCGCTCGTACTCCATCATCATCTTCAGCAGCAGCAGCAGAACTACTATACGTATATTACTTCTCGATCTCCAGGCATGTATGTGTAGTGTATGTATAGGTCCCTGAATAAATAAAAAAAATCAAAGCGGCTTAGCTTGTGAGTGGCACGCGGCTGGTCCCTGAATAAAAAAATAAAAAAAATCAAAGCGGCTTAGCTTGTGAGTGGCACGTACGTATGGCTGTCTATGTACGTCTCACTCCCTGTCTAGCTAGCTAGCTAAACTATCTGTGTGTACGAGGTACGCGCACATATACGATATATATGAGACATATATATGTTTGGGTGTGCATTTTATTTCTTTTCTTCGTTTCCAGCAGTATATATATACATGCACGTGTGTGTGTATGGTAATTGGTAAGACATAACAATTACTCTTGATAGAGAGTAGAAGAAGTGCTTCAAATGATACGACAGTTAAGAAATTATTATATGTACAACCATAAATAGAATCAAATCCATAACATCTTATAATATGAAAACGCTTAGCACCTTTTTTTTGTGTGTGTGTGCACCAAAGAAGATGTTACACATTCTTACAATGCTATCTGTCCTTTACTCTTGCTCTCGTTTATTACTTCACAACACAAGGAAATGATTTAAGCTAACATTAGCAGCCCCAGCCTAGGCTTCCAAATGATCCTACCAACATGGATCAAATATAGCGTGTACAAAACCTGAGAAGTGACGCAACGAGACCAACAGATTTCCCCTTAATCTGAGTACATCAAGATCAGCCTTCAAATTGATAATTAAAGATCAAGTCACACTGTCACTGATCCCATGTCGTGTTCAGCGAGAACACACTGTCGCCCACAGGGAGATGCTCTGGTAAACCCCAAGGCTGGAGGGGCTGTTGAGGAACCTGTCGAGGCATAGCTGGTTTGCATTGGTATTCTCATAGCCTAGATTTAACTCACTATCTAAATTCTTGTGGAATGTGAGAGGGATTAGATCTTGCTTCTTGAATTGTGCTCCTGTTACTGGATGTTTCCCAAACTTCTTAAGGTCTGATATTATGCTCCTACAAAGAAAAGCAACAAAGTCAGGTTATGCTCCATACTTGTTTTCAATAAAAATATATAATAGCTCGATAAAATCAGGGTTTTGAATAATTTTGGCCCATATTTCTTTTCAATAAAAATATGTAATAACTCGTTGAACTAAAATCCTCAGCCTCACATTAAATCCACAGCGGATTCCTCAAATGGAAGAAACATGAGTCTACACCAGGCAACAAGATTATAATCAGCAGCGAAAGAAGAGAAATTAACATTGAGCTATAATCATCTACAGACTACAAGTTCATGTCCTCAAAGCATTATCATATTCGACAAACCTTAGTAACTAGGTATTGGGTAAGCTCAGACTTCAATCATTGAACAAGTTCTTGTCCTCCCTAGACATCAGCAATGGCATCAAAGGTGGCTGCTGCCACCGCAGCGAGCGCCATCGCAGGCTAGCTACTGATGGCGTTGAGCTTAAGAAGGTTGTCCCTGCCTCTGTTAACCTCGGGGTTCTTGGGGGCCTTCTTCTTGGGCCGCTGGGCGACCACAGCGGACCTCATCTTGGCGTCCCTGGCCTCTGCATGCGGAAGGCAGCATCGAGCCTCTCACAGGAGCGAGCAAACATTCAATGAATTCATAAAGTCACTATTTTGGGTCACAATACTTGCAGCTATAGAAAGAAGACTGATACTACTCCAATTCAGAAATACACTTTAGAATTACAATTTAGTTAATTCGTATATAGACAAATGTCACAAGTTATCTATATCAAAAAAATTTATTGACAAGCATACAAATTTTTTTAAAAGTAACCCTTTCAACAATAGGCAATTTGGTTGAATCAGTGCTGATACATTTGCGAACATGGAAGTAAATTAACTCTAGACCATGCATTATGCAAAGTAAAATTTGTCACGTTATTTTTTTTAAACACAAATACTGCCCTAGAATAGCTGTATGTAAGTAAACTGACACTGAGGATCAAAAGGCAGAAACATAATTAAAAAAAAATTCGGCATAAAGTGCTGATTGCTGGACCCTAATCTCAGGGTTGGATTACAGCAAGCTGCACATATTTGTCATCGTAGCCACTACTGGGGCTTCGGCCGCAGCGACAGGGTCGTGTGCGAGGCGCTCCACATGCAAACAAAGACAATCCCGTTTGATTTGCAAGCTGGTATTATTTGGAACTCATGACAGTAGCAGGCTAAATAATAGAAGTATAGATCAATAGGTGAAAGTAGAAGTGTAAGCAATCCAGTTTTATTGGCAAGCTGGAACCCATGAATTAGCAGTATTGGTCAATTGTTCAAAGCAATCATGGAAATAGACAGACTCAAGACCAGTCAGAAAAATAGATAGACAGTGGCTTACTCAGGAAATATGTTTCTGAGGTTTAGTCCTAGACAACATGCTCCAGAAAGCTCCCTGAAATGGGCAAAATAATTACATTTTGCCTAGTGTGCACCTGTGGGAGAATGCAAAAACCAATTTTACTAAATTTACATAATTTCCTCTCCATCCTCTCGCACAACCCCTAAGCATGCCACTATTAATGATTTTTTCAACCCCTCGATCGATGGAAGTTTCAGTCTGATTTCGGATCAAAACAGGAAGAACAACGATGCATCGAACTACCTGAATTGGAACAGTGGTAAAATAAGAAATATTCAATATTCTAACATTCAGAATATATGGTCACAACATAAGCTGTAGCCCCCATTACATCACGGGCTAATCAGATCAATTTTTTTTTGAAAGAATTAATTAATTAATCAGACAAATTTTAAAACCCTAAAAAAATGAATGCACATAATCCTAATCTAGAGGGCATGAATGCACAAAATCCTAATCTTGAGGGCATAGGCTAAAGATTGGATGGGGAGGCAGAATCGCACGGCTGTTAACCTGAAGCTCGCTCGCTCGAAGATGACATGCGCAGCATGGAGGATGCTTAGCCAATCTCCATCTCCCCAAGCGCCGCTGCAGCAGCCTGCTCCATCACCGGCCACCTGACTCTAGCGGCCCGGCTCCCCGGCACTCCAATCGGTAAGCCACGCCGCGCGGACGCTAGAAGTATATCTAGAACCACCGTGTTCTGCCGCTGCTCTCCTCCCTAGCACCTACACCACGACAGGCCCATCGATAAACCATAGATTCCAGACAAGGGGGCTGATAGATCCACCTGTGGCGGCCGCGGGTTTGCTGTCCACGCGCAGGCGCTTGGCGTCCTCGCCGGTGCCGTTCGCCTCCACATCAGGGACGCGAGGCTGGGCCAGACTCCCGAGCACGTGCAGCGGCTATGGTTTGGTTCAAAAGTCCTTGTGATGCTGAATGTTGACATTCTGAGAATTGCCTGCATATTGACAGTAAAATAGCAGTCTTTAAAAACAGTTCTAATAAAGTTGACAGCAAAATAGCATTCTTTAAAAACAGTCCTAATAAAGAAGATGGAAATCTTGCAATTTACAAGTATTTTGCAGGTTAAAAATCAATTGCATGACAGATTGTACAGCTGCTTCCCACTAAAACTTATGATCTGTATATACCTGAGAAATGCATTACTTCCTTTTTCCTTTAGGAGGTATCTCCTATGAAAATTACAAGTGCAAGGTTCTAACAAAAAATGCTGTTAGAATTGTGATACATCAGGCGTTTAAACTATGAACCAACAACTATTTGAACACAAGGCACCTCAGAGTATGTGAATCTTACTAAGCACTCAAGCTTTTAACAAAAAAAAAGCCCTCAAGCTTTTAACAAAAAAAATTACAGGGCTAAATATATAGCAAGGATCTTCAGAAACAAGCACCAGTTGAACTTAGGTCCCGCTTGGAACATGTAGATTTCACATTAAAATATTTTAAATTCCCTAGGAATTTATACATAGCCTAGCTACTTCCCAAGTAAGATGGATATGAGCAAGACATCTTACTACATTGATGCATATTCTGGAGGGGTGATCAGAGATGGAGTTGGGTAGTTCTACTCAATGACTTGGGTGATCACATCAGAATTAGCAATCCATTTGCCATCACCACCGTTATACACATGCACCTTACCCTCTGGACTGTTCTTCAGAAACCTGTAAAAAGGTTCTACAGTAGGTTAGATGTGAAAATCACAAACACACAAAACCCCCGAGTCCAAATGGGCTAAACTACACCCTTGGCTCACTGAAATTTTCAGAAGCTGCAAAATCTTCTCCCATATTCAATTTTTCAGAAGCTACAAAATGTTCTTCCATCTTCAAATTTAGAAAAGTCATCATAAATTTAGATGAAAGGGTGTATAATGTTAGCTAATCTACTGCCACCTTGTGTGAACACAACAGAGGAAGGCGGTGCCGACATAGCTGCATGATGTGTGTGAACACAGCAAGGGAAGGCGGCGCTGACTTTGCCCCCTGCTGTGATACAATAGCCGTTCTTGGTAGTGCAGGCGCCATGCGGCTCACTGCAAGACCTTGTAGAAGGCAGGCGGTGGCGGTAGCGAGTCAGCCACTGTCGGGTTATCTAATTCTTGTGCCCGGCATGGCGGCGCACATGAACTAGATAGTTAGAGTTGTATAAATAGACATGTATGACAACTCAGTAAAGAGAGCTCAGATTTGCCATCACACAGACAGGGCCTCGGCCAACGTTGTTGTCTTGTATTGTGCGTGTTTGCTCTGTTCTCCCTTCTTCTTCTAGCTCGATCCGTAGTGGTGGGTACGGACAACGCCGGTACGTGGTCTGCACGGCTAGTGTGTGCTCGGCAATACTAGCGCGTGCTCTCGGCGAGACCGTCAAGTGCTCCACTACTTTGAGCGGTGCTCGGCAAGATCGGTTGGAGTGGTTCAACGCGTGAGTGAGCGGTGATCTCGTGAGACCAGCGGGTGGTGCGGGAGACTAGTGGTGCAGGGCTAGTGGTGCGGGAGACTAGTGGTATGGAGCCGGTGGTGCGGGAGACTAGTGGTCTGGGAGGCTAACTGTTGGCCAACAAGTGGTATCGGAGCCGTACAAGCGCCGTCGTCATTCTAACCGATGGCGAGGACAGGCGGTTCGGAGTTGGGCGACGGCAGTGGCACTGTCGTGGCTGCCCGACCACTACTGGGAGGTAGTTGTCCGCCGCGGTGCAGGAGGTCGGTGGCACCACTTGGCCGACGCCGACTCGCACTAACTATGGAGAGTGGTCGGTGACCATGAAGGTCAAGCTCGAGCCAGCGGCTGCGGAATCTCTGTTGACAAGGGCAAGCGTGGAAGAAGACGACATGTCGGCGTTGGAGGCTATCCTCGCTGCTGTACCGGTGGAGTATAGGGAACCGTTGGGGACGAAAGAGCTCAGCTAAGAGGCGTGGGAGGCCATTGCGGCGTCTTGGCGTCGGTTTCCGACGCGCGCAAAAGAAGAAGGCGGCCCGGCTTACAAGCGGGAGTATGCAAACCTCAAGTTCAAGGATGGTGAAAGCGGTGGAGGACTTTTCCTCTCCGTCGGCGAGACGCTCATCGACAAGCTAAAGAGCCACGGTGTCACCATCAACGAAGAGGAGACGGTCTCCAAATTCCTCCACTCCGTGCGGCAAAGTACATCCAGATCGCTCTCTCCATAGAGGCGATCTTTGGACTTGTCCACCCTCACCATCGAGGATGTGGCAGGCCGTCTGCGGGTGGTGGACGGCGCTGGAGCGGCGGCGACAGCGAAGGACGCTGGAAACTCCTGCTGACGGAAGAGGAGTGGGCTGCTCGGTGAAACTCTGGGAAAGCAGCCTCCTCTAGTCGTGGTGGCAACGGCAAACATCGCGGCAGGGCTTCTTTGGAGAAGAAGCAAATCGACTCCAACGCCTGTCGGTGTTGCGGGAAGATGGGCCATTGGGCACGGGAGTGCCCAAATCGCAAGAAGGAAAAGAAGGCTCAGGCTCACCTGGCGAAAGCCGATGATGAGGATGAGGCCACTATCCTTATGGCGACGTTCTGTGCACTACACGACGTCGAGGCCATGGAGAGGGAAGAGGCGACGACGGTGGAAGGACCTGGGAAGGCCCTGAAGATCGTCAACCTCGACGAACCACGCGCTCAAGTCCATCTTGGGCATGTGGGCGTCGACCAGGAGCAGCAGTGGTATCTGGACTCTAGTGCCAGTAACCACATGACGGGCTCCAAGGACTCCTTCTCTGAGCTCGACGGCGATGTTACCGGTACGGTGAAGTTTGGTGACGGCTCAAGGGTGGCTATCCAAGGGCGCGACACCATCATCTTCAGATGCCAGAATGGGGAGCATCGCGCGCTAACGGATGTATACTACATCCCGCAGCTGCGTTCCAGCATCATCAGCATTGGTCAGCTAGATGAGCGCGGTAGCGAGGTTTTGATCAAGGACGGCGTTCTGAGGATCAGAGACCGGGAGCAGCGACTTCTCGCCAAGGTGAAGAGGTCCCTGAACCGGTTGTACCTGCTCGACCTAAAGGTAGAGCACCCGGTTTGCCTAGCGGCAAGGCACTCCGAGGAACCGTGGATGTGGCATACCCGGTTCAGACATCTCAGCTTCGACGCGCTTGGTCGGCTGGGGAAGATGGTTCGAGGGCTACCCCACATCAAACACGGAGGCGAGCTGTGTGACAGCTGCCTAGCTGGGAAGCAGAGGAGGCTACCTTTCCCAAAGGCGGCCAAGTATCGCGCGAAGGAAGCTCTCGCGCTAGTTCACGACGACCTCTGCGGGCCGATCACGCCTGCTACATGTGGTGGTCGACGGTACTTCCTCCTACTCATGGACGATTGCAGTCGCTACATGTGGCTGCAACTCCTGACGAGCAAGGACGAAGTGGCGGTGGCGATCAAGAAGTTCAAGACGCGCGCGGAGGCCGAGAGCGGCAAGAAGCTCCATGTACTGAGGACTGATCGGGATGGCGAATTCACTTCGATGGAGTTTGCTATGTACTACGCGGATCAAGGTGTGGGGCAACATCACACCGCGTCGTACTCGCCACAACAGAATGGCGTGGTGGAGCGACGAAACCAGACAGTGGTCGGCATGGCCCGATCCATGATGAAGGCCAAAGGGATGCCGGCAAAGTTCTGGGGAGAGGCGGTGACCACGGCGGTGTTCATCCTCAACCGCGCTCCAACCAAAGCCCTAACGGGCAAGACACCGTTCGAAGCTTGGTACGGGAGCAAGCCGAATGTGTCATTCCTCCGGACATTCGGTTGCATCGGCCACATCAGGAAGACAAAGCCGAACCTCACCAAGCTGGAGGATAGGAGCACACCCATGGTGTTCCTAGGCTACGCGGAGGGTACCAAGGCGTACTGGCTCTATGACCCACGCGGAGACAAGGTGACTGTCTCGCGCGATGTTGTGTTCAACGAGGAGGCAGCTTGGGACTAGCATAGTCCGAGCACGGGGGAAGCGGGAGGCTTCACCAACACCTTTGTCGTCGAGCACTTAGTCATCCACGGCGGTGGAGACGCTGCGGAATAGGTGCCACGCACTCCGGGAGGAGCGCCGAGCACTCCGGCGGTAGAGTCGAGCACTTCAGGGCGATCTTTGAGCACTTGGGAGGGATGCCGAGCACTCTGAGAGGAGTGTCGAGCACTTCTGGAGGGATGCCAAGCACGCTAGGAGTGGAGCTAGGAGGTTCTACAGTGGTGGCGACCACTTCAGGACGGGTGCTGAGCACTCCCGTGGCGGAGCCAAGACGTCTTCTTGTGGTTCCGACCACTCCAAGATCGGTGGGCACTCCTACGGTGTGGCCGAACACTGCAGGAGTTATGATGAAACGATCCGAAGCGATGCGAGCACGCCGGGTGCTATCACGGGGGCACCGGCGGAAGAAGGAACTTCATCACCCCCGATCAAGTTCACCTCACCTCCAAGTGACATCACTGAGTTCGTGGACGCCTACCACGAAGGTGAGGAGTTGAGGTTCTGCAGTCTGGATGACATCGTCGGCGGCACAGGCCCCTCAGGTCTGGCGGGTAGGCTGCTCAACGACGCAGAGCTGCTACTCGTCAGTGCAGAGGAACCACCCACGTTCGCGCTAGCCGAGCGCGATAGAAACTGGCGATGGGCAATGCTGGAGGAGATGAAGGCGATCGAGGAAAACGAGACTTGGCAGCTCGTCGATCCACCCCCAGGACGCCGTCCGATCAGCCTGAAGTGGGTGTACAAAGTTAAAAGGGACGAGCTCGGCGCCATTGTCAAGTACAAGGCGCGCCTCGTCGCTCGAGGCTTTGTCCAGCGTGAGGGCATCGACTTCGAGGAGGTCTTTGCACCAGTAGCGCGCATGGAGTCGGTCCGTTTGCTACTTGCTTTGGCGGTAGCAAAGGACTGGCGCGTCCATCACTTGGACATTAAATCGGCCTTCTTCAATGGTGAGCTGGCAGAAACGGTCTTCGTCAGGCAACCTCCAGGGTTCGCTGTCAAGGGAGAGGAGCACAGGGTGCTCCGACTGCACAAAGCGCTCTACGGGCTGAGGCAAGCCCCTCGAGCATGGAACGTCAAGCTTGACACCACGTTGGGCGAGCTTGGGTTTCAGAGGTGCGCAACCGAGCACGCGCTCTACACGCGATGACGGGAGAAGGAAGAACTCGTGGTCGGCGTGTATGTGGATGACTTAATCGTCACCGGCACGCGCACGGAGGATATCAATAGCTTCAAGCGAGAGATGGCAGCTCGTTTTCGAATGAGCGATCTCGGCGCTCTCTCCTACTACCTCGGCATCGAGGTGAGACAGGGGAAGGAGGAACTCACGCTCGGGCAAAGCGCGTATGCCTCCAAGCTATTGGAGAGGAGCGGCATGGTGGAGTGCAAACCATGCGTGACTCCGATGGAGGAGCGGCTGAAGCTGACGAAGGACAGCACCGTGGCGAAAGTAGATGCAACACTCTACCGGAGCATCGTCGACAGTCTGCGCTACCTAGTCCACACAAGGCCGGACATTGCGTTCGCCGTGGGCTACGTCAGTTGCTTCATGGAGGATCCCAGAGAGGATCACTGGGCTGCGGTGAAGCGGCTACTACGCTACGTCAAGGGGACAGTGAATCATGGAATCATCTTCCCAAAGACCAGGGGAAGTAGGCTGCAGCTCATGGTGTTCAGCGATGTAGATATGGCTGGGGACATCGACGAACGATGGAGCACCTCTGGCGTACTCGTCTTCCTCGGGTCAGCCCCAATTTCATGGCTGTCGCTGAAACAGAAGGTGGTGGCGCTATCTACGTGCGAGGCAGAGTACGTAGCGGCGGCCACAGCGGCGTGCCAAGTTGTGTGGCTACGCCGGCTGCTGGGCGAGCTAACCGGCGTGGAAGCTCACCCACCAGCACTGATGGTGGACAACCAGCCCGCCATCGCCCTCGCGAAGAATCCGGTTCTGCACGACCGGAGTAAACACATCGACGTGAAGTTCCACTTCCTCAGGGACTGTGTTGATGGAGGGCAGATCGTCATCGAGTTCGTCGAAACTGCTCGGCAGCTCGCGGACGTCCTCACCAAGCCGCTCGGACGACTTCGACTCATGGAGCTGAAGGAGATGATCGGCATGGAGGGGGTACAAGGGTTAGCAGTAGGATTAGGGGAAGATTGTTAGCTAATCTACTGCCACCTTGTGAGAACACAGCAGAGGAAGGCGGCGCCGACTTAGCTGCCTGCTGTGTGTGAACACAGCAAGGGAAGGCGGCGCCGACTTTGCCCCCTGCTGTGATACAGTAGCCGCTGCAGGTGCAGGCGCCGCACGGCTCACCTGCAGCACTGTAGGAACAGGCAGTGGCCGGCGCAGAGTCAGCCCTGTCAGGTTATCTAGTTACTGTGCCAGCATGGGCGCTACACATGGACTAGATAGTTAGAGTTGTATAAATAGACATGTATGGCAACTCAGTAAAGAGAGCTCAGATTTGCCATCACACAGACAGGGCCTCGACCAACGTTGTTGTCTTGTATTATGCGTGCTTGCTCTGTTCTCCCTTCTTCTTCTAGCTCGATCCATAGTGGTGGGTACGGACAACGCCGGTACGTGGTCTGCACGGCTAGTGTGTGCTCAGCAATACTAGCGCGTGCTCGACGAGACCGTCAAGTGCTCCACTCGCCTGAGCCGGTGCTCGGCAAGATCGGCTGGAGTGGTTCACTGTCGTGAGCCGGTGATCCTGTGAGACCAACGGAGTGGTCTGGGAGACTAGTGGTCTGGGAGACTAGTGGTATGAGACCAGTGGTCTGGGAGACTAGTGGTCTGGGAGGCTAACTGTTGGCCAACATATAATTCCGGAAGTGCCAGCACAAACTGAGAAGGTTGTTTAGGTCATTTGAATATTTCATAATTAATGGCTTGTACAGAGAAAAACTTCATGCCTTCTCCAATGCCCCTAAACTGGATGTGATCCAATATATCATAATTCCATCCAGTAACATGTAGGTTGCATCAATGTGAAGCTAAGACTTACTCAACTCTGTAGAGCTAATACTGACGCCACTATAGCCTGCTGCAGACATCTAATTTAAGAAATGACATATTACTTTTGTGAAACAAACCTAATAGCTCATCCCTGCATAGTACAGCAACCGCCAGTTAGATACCCCTGACAGCACGTTAACTTAAATTCACAAAAATAAATCTAATATAAGGTATGTAGGGGTTACTCAGTTAGTACTTGTAACCTTACTCTTGCTGCAAGAAAAAAAGCAAAACAGAGATAGTTTTCATGGCTGTGTACATGTTTGGAAATATTACTTACCACTCATCACCAGTTCACTACATCTTTATATACAATATTTTTGGTGCTCTTGCTTGTAGAATCCAGTACCTTGTTTGGTTTCAACAAAATTCTGGTTGTTTGCCTTGAAACTCCCCTTGACAAAGCGACATAAAGCTGTCCATGTGAGAACACAGGTTCTGGAAGGTAGATGCAACATTTGGGATGGTCTGCCCCTGCGCTTTGTTTATGGTCATTGCAAAACTTAAGCGAATCGGGAACTGTTTCCTTCTCATTTTGAAAGGCAGTGAAATATCATCGGACGGACACATTGGAATCCTAGGTAGGAACACCCTTCAGCCTGCATGCTGCCCACCAACAATTTCAGCATCAATTGCGTTGTCCTGGAAGGCTCTAACCATTAACCTTGTTCCATTGCACAATCCATTGTTTGGATCAAGATTGCGGAGAAGGATCACAGGGCAGTTGGTTTTTTACTTAGCTCTCACTACTACAGAAATTAACTGTAGGGGCGGCTGCGCCAGCCGCCCTTCCCAGGGTGTTCCTACAGAGGGTGCCTCTGTAGGGGCGGTTTCTTGACCGCCCCTGCAGTGCCCTCTGTAGGGGCGGCTGGTGTTTTCAACCACCCCTACAGTGCCTTCTGTAGGGGTGGCTGGTAATATCAGCTACCCCTGTAGTGGACTTCTGTTAGGGCAGCTGTATCACCAGCCGTCCCTGCTGTGTGTATTTGTAAGGGCGGTTCAATCAAGAACCGCCCCTACAGTGGATTTTCCAGCAAAAAAAAAATAATTCAAATTCAAATCTGACCACACACATATATATATATATATAATTTAAATTCGAATCTGACCGCCACAAATATATATATACATCCACAAATACAAGACCATTATTTAGAACATCATCACAAGTCATAATTCATAAAAGTCCATCATTATAACATAGTCCATTAAGAAATCAACAAGTCCATATGCAAAACAAAGTCCAAACCGTTCCAAAGTCTGATCCAAACCATACCACAAGTCCACATTGTCATCAACGGCTTAGGGCTAGCCTATCAGTCTCACGAAGGTATTGGTATAGAGGATTACTACCTAAGTCGGAAAGAAGATGATGGTAAGTGCCTTTATGGTACACAATCTGGTCCATTATAAAGTTACAAAGAAGATGATGGTAAGTGCCTTTATGGTACACAATCTAAGTCGGAAAGAAGATGACGGAAAGAAGACGAAATTGAACCTGATTGATCCCTTGAACAGAATTGAGCAGGCGCAATGATCAAAAAACATATTATCAGATTACTCTTCTGATATAATGAAACCAAGAGCTACGTTCAGCTCTACTGCATAACAGATTGCAGAAAGAAAACAAAAAAAAGAGCTAGGCTTTCCCAAACTACACGTGAAACTGACTCTGACAATAGCAGTATGTTCGGTCAAGCTAGGCTGCACAACAGATTGCAGAAAGAAAAAAAAAGATGGTGCCTTATCCGTATGGTATGTATATGTAGTAGCTGTGGGGGATTGCACGAACAATGCATGAAGTATGTGTAACTGAGGAAGGTTATTTCAGTTGCATTTATTTTGGTCTCACACCACCGTTATCGACTTATCGACTTATGTATTTATAATTTTAAAAATTAAGCTAGCTGACATAACCAGCTATAACCTGCAACATAAACTGAACTGCAGAGGGGTCAAGTTAGACTCCAGCTGCAACCAGCAAGAACTAAACTAGATCTTATTCAGAAAACTAAATCAGACAAATGCACAAGAAATATTTCAGCTAAATGCATAAGAAATCAGACAACTAGATCACAGGTAGCAATACTAATTTCTCCATCTCAGATAGCAGTACTAAATCAGAAACTATTTTTTGTGATCACAGGCAGAAACTATTTCTCCATCTCTATTTATTTGTGCTCAGATGTACAACCATAAACATTAGTGTATTAGTAGCAATATACAGTACAGTCATCAAGACCTTAATCGCTTACCTCAGACAGAGCAAAAGATGATACTTATTATCCATTTAAATGACAAGAATCATTCACTCATTAGAGAAAATATGAATTGGAAGTAGTATTTCCTTGTTGAGCTATTTCAACAATTATTTCTGAAATGATTGAGACTTATTTTTCCCCTCTTAGTACTTAATCATATCAAACCAACACTTTGATTATCAGATGGCATAAAAAAATTACACAAGAGCATTAAACTTTCCTGCACATAGAATCAGAAACTGTTGTTTCTAAAAACTTTCCTGACAGTTGTTGTTTCAGAAACTGTTGTTTCAAGTTGCTGCTCTTTCTAAAAACTATTGTTTCAGAAACACCTAACGGACAAAGATGCATAGTTATATTTTTTGCAGGAATCGGCAAACAAAGAAATCAGCACACAGAAATCAATGACCAAGCCATTTCATTTGAATGGGGGAAATAGATCAGCAGCTCACAAGCAAGAAGATTGAGTACAACGATTGTAATTTTACCTTGGATAGTGTCAGCAGCTCACAGCCCTTTAACTGTTGTTTCAATTTGATGAATGGGAACGAGGAAGATGGAGAGCAGCTGCACTCAAACCTGCAGTAATGAACATACTTCATCACACAACTTTGAAACAATGATGAAAACTACTAACTATTACATGAAGGAGAACCGATTATTTTTTATAAGATATAAACAAGTTACTGCAACTCAATGACAACTTCAAATGAAAATATTACATAGTTTGCAGCCAAAATAAAATTAATATATGCTAATCAAGTGACAGGGAAAACTAAACAATGAATCTGCTTCAGGAGCAGCTACTATCTGCCTGTACTTCTGGAAAAACTATGCATTTCTTGCCCCTTACTGCTAAAAAAGAAAAAAAGATGCAGGCATGCATCATGTTGGAGCCTAGCTGACCAGGCTAAACAAATGTAATAACTCAATTAATGCAGGAACTAAGCAAACAAATGGTTACACAAGAAAAATTGATCTGCACTATGTTTCTGACTGATTTTTTTAGCAGGTCATTTTTGAAAACATACTTCATTATCTAAAAAAATGTTTGAAAACATACTAGCCTTCTCCTCAGGAGTCTGAACTTTGGAGCTGGAACAACAGCAACAGCAATCCAGAATTTTCATTTCATTGTTTTTAGTTAATTAAATACGGGTGTCACTTATTAATGAATGAAACTGATGGTTGTTACACATCAACTTTTCATGCCTGGATGGACTAATAAATAAATAAACTGATGGGAGTAATTTACAGAGGGCTGTGTAGGGTAGCAGTATGTAACTCATGGCTAGAACTTGCCAATTAAGTGCTAAGAAAAAGAGAGAGCCATAAGTTTACCTATTATATTACCAGGGTCCAACTCTGTAATTGCAGAAACACCACTGTCAGGCTTTCACTTGCATTTAAGTCAACAAATTACCACAAAGAAAAGCTGCAAGAAAGACCACTGTCAGGCTCTTCAGTTTAATCTTTACATGAATCCATGCTAACTAGAGAAGGGAAACTCAATGCATTCATTTTTTTTCCAGCAGATTAATATGGCACTTATTTTTTTTTCTCGAACAGCGCAGGAGAACTGCGCGTCATTTCATTAAGGTAGAGAAAGAATTACAAAGGTCCAAGTGACCCAACACACACACCCCACTCCCCAGAACTAGGTTACTGACTCGCCACACAAAAAGGAAAAAAGGACGACCAAACTTCTCCAAGCATTAAGCTCCAGAACGCAACAACCTGAAAACCAGCTCCTGGAGTTTGGAGGCCCCAGCCGAGCACCAGAGCCCACCCTCCGAGCTAATAGCCCTAAGGACTTCCTGAACACTTGGCCTTTTATTATCAAAGACACAAGAATTGCGATGCTTCCAAATCTCCCAAGCCACCAAAATTATCAAGGAGTTGAGGCCTTTACGCAAATCCTTACGGACAATGCAGTTGTTCTCTTCCACCACCACGAGAAACGAATCACACAGAGGCTGTGGTGCTAATCTGTAGCATTCCCAAGCGATGCAAAACCAGGGCCCAAACTTGCTGGGCAAAAACACAGCCCACTAGCAAATGGTTTATTGTTTCGTCCTCTTGATCACATAATGGGCAAGCCTCGGGATGGGGTGATTCCTCCTTGCAAGTCTATCGGCTGTCCGGACCGGTTGTGAAATACCAACCAGATGAAGAACTTGCGCAGCGGAGGAGCCCAAGTTTTCAGATCCTTCTCCAAGACCCAAACTTGATGGTTCCCTCAAAGAAGGCTGCATAAGCTGATTTGATTCTTGGTGTAGGAACCATCTGAGTTAATTTCCATCTATATTGATCCGGAATCTCCGGATGCAAAATAAATCCATCCACAATGTCCCAAATACGAAGGTACTCAAGCATGACCACAACTATACGTGCTCCTTTAATATCCTGAACCCAACTATTATGATGCAAGGCTTGTGCCACCGTCCTTCTCTTGGTTATTCGATTTGGGACCGCCTTGAGCAGTTAGGAGCTATTTCAGCCATGGTATGCCCCCCGACCATCTATCTTTCCGAACAATATCTCCTCTCCATTTCCTACTATGGCATCGATTGCAACATTGAAGAGAGCCTCGGCTTTATGAGGAACAGAGATAGGAAGGCCGCCCAAGGCCTTTCAAAGATCTGTCTTTTGCGCCTGACCACCGAATCTTCAAAGGTGCACATCCCGAAGTTCAAGATTATGAATCCCAAGACCTCCATACTCAAGTGGTCTTTGCACCTTTTCCCAAGCTACTAGGCAATTGCCACCATTGGCCTTCTTGGTGACCCTTCCAAAGGAAGCCTCGCCGTTTTTGTCAATAGCCTTAATCACCCATTTTGGAAGGTCCAGGCGGTTAAAAGGTATATTGGGACGTGATCAAGACAACCTTCACCATGACTAGCCGCCCACTCTGTTCATAAGAGAAGCCTTCCATCCGGGGAGATAATCTGCCACTTTATCCACTAAAGGTATGACACCTCTTTAGTTGGTTTTCCAATTGAGAGCGGGAGGCCAAGATACATGCAGGGAAAAAACTTTATAGAACATGAGAGGATGTCCTGCCGTGAGAGCCAATTCCTCATCAAGACAAAGTGAATAGGAGAAACCGAGCTCTTAGCTAGATTAGTTCTAAGCCCGAAGCATGTCCAAATAGATCTAGGAGGTGCTTGATGTTGATGATCCAAATTATATGGTCTCGGGAAAATTACGCGTCGTCGGCATAAAGGAGACCCGATGCCTTGCTTGCTGAATGGCCAGAGGGCTGCAACAAACCCATCAAGTAGCGTGATTGACCAAAGAATTTAGGACATCCATAACTAGAATAAACAACATTGGTGGTGGTGGGTCACCCCTATTCGAGCCCACGGTGATGGAAAATAGAGTCCCTAGGCTCTCCATTAACCAAGACTTGTGTCAAAGAAGTGGATAGGATCAGACAAATGAGGTCCCGCCATCGCTGACCAAAGCCCACCTTGCACATGACCTCCAAGAGAAACGACCAAGACACAGAATCAAAAGCCTTGGAGATGTCTAGTTTAAGGAGGATATGCGCCTCTTTCTTCTTATCAGGTGGTTTTAACCATCTGTTGGACCAGCATGAAATTGTCATGGATTTTCCTTCCTCTCACAAAAGTGCTCGATTTGCGAGAGATCAAGGAAGGCAGCATAGGGGCTAGCCGATTAGCCAAGATCTTCGTCACCAACTTGGCAAAGCTATGAATCGAGGCTTATAGGTCGAAAATCCTTCACTTCCACTTTGCATCCACTTTCTTTGGTAGCGAGGGTTATAAAAGGTTGTGTTCAAGAGCGAAATTTGAAGACATGGCCTTCTTTGGATGGCCTCCAACGCCCTCATCACATCACCTTTAATAATGCTCCAGCAGGATTTATAAAACCTTCCTGTGAATCCATCCGGCCCTGGGGCCTTATCCAAGGGCATATCCTTTATGGTAGCCCACACTTCCTCCTCAGAGAAAGAAGCATCCAGCTCAGATAAATTATGATGTTGAATGTTCAAAATATCTAGATCAAGAGTGTAATCTCTTTCTTCTTTTTGTTCCAAGAATGCTCTCATAGAAATCATCCTTCGCTTTACATTTCTCATCTTGTGTGACAACCACTGATTACCAACTTGCAATTTTGAGATGAAGTTCTTCTTCTTCCTGTATCTAGCTTGTTGGTGGAAGAAAGCAGTATTGGCGTCACCTTCCCGGAGATAAAGAAATCTAGAACGTAGCCGTGCAATGGTTCGCTCAAGGGAAGCCAGACCAAGACAATGAAGTTTGAGTTTCTTTCTCGAGCCATTCCTCACGATCGAGAGGTGCCCTTGAATCTCTTTCAATTTCCAAACGGTGAAGTATTTCCTTGGCCAATTCTAATTGGGCTTTAATATTCCCTACTTTCCGTTGTCCCCATTTTTGCTGACCTCTTCTTGATTTGCAATTTAAGGAAGATGCACTCCACAAAGACAAGTAGACCGTGACTGCAGCCTCCCAATTTGTTTAATAGCTTCAAGAAAGCCAGGCAATTTGGTCCGAAGCTTTCAAAATGGAATCTTAAACTTGCCGGATGTACACACCTTCAAACCAAGGATAAGTGGGCGGTGGTATGAAACCCATTCTTTTGTGCTTTGGAGTACAAACATCGGGAAAAATATTTTCCCAATCACCACAACAAAAAGTCCAATCTAGCCTCACCAAAGTAGGTGATCTCCTCTCATTGGACCAAGTATATTTACGACCCAAGAGCGGAATCTCCTTGAGATCATTGTCATCTAGAAAACGCACTGAATCTTCCCATCATAGCTCTATCTAAATTTGCATTATTCTTGTCATTGACTGATAAATCAAATTGAAATCTCCGCCTAAGATCCAAGGACCATTGCAAAGAGCCCTGATATTCCTTAATTCTTGCAAGAACAACACTTTCTCATCATCCCCTTGTGGCCCATAGACGCCAGTGAACCACCAATTGCGACCCTCTTGCTCGCAAAAGCAAGCGTGGTTTGAATAAGTGTCAATTCTTGATGCAATTGCCCGGCAAGAACACCCCTTCCAAGCAATCAGAACCCCTCCTCTAGTCCCATTGGCCAAGAGCGCGATGAAATTATCATACGTAGAGCCACAAATCGAAAGGAGAAGATGTTGGGACATGTTAGCGACCTTGGTTTCTTGTAAACAGATGATGTCAGCATTACTGGATATAACAACATCTCTGATAGAATTCCGACGATCCCTGTTGTTAAGACCCCGGACATTCCAAACTAGAATGGTAGAAGGATTCATTTGAGCAAAGAAATAAGACGACCATAACAAAGAGTCTAACCTTACAACATTGTAAGGACATCTGCAGTTCAAGCACTGCTCACTGTTCCCCCTTGCTTGACCAAAAATAGCAGCTAAAAGCACGACGTGGGAATCAGAGAGTAATGGCCCGAAGAGCTTACTATAAATGTCTTGAGCTTCTGGCTGAATGATCTCCCTTTCTTCAAAGCCAAGCTGCCGCATCACCCTCATTTTAGTCATCGAAAGCGCCGGTCCCGGCGAGCATGGAGCGGCACCGATGACCGCTTTCTTCAAGCTGCCATGGTAGAGACCCCGAAGGAGCAGCCTTTTTTCGCCGCTTCGATTACAAAAGAGGGACGAGCTCATCCACGGCTTATGCACCTTGTCGAGATTCTGGAGCCGGGACTTCACCCCTGAACCCAGGGAAGGAGCATCCGCAACGGTCGGGGAGGCTGGGGCAGGGGACCTAACTGCGGCTGCGCGCTGAGTAAACTTCGGACCCACGCCCAAAGCATGTAGCGGTTGAGCAGGCGGCGGGGCAGGGTCCGACGGAGCAGCCATCGACAGGCGCTCCCCAACCAGCGGTGTAACAGGCCTTGCTTCAGATATTGAGAGGGGGAAATCCAGCGACGGCGGATTGAATTCCAGGATGACGGGCGCAGGGTAGCGTTGGGGCGAGCGTGGCGAGGCCGGAGTGGGAGCTTCATCCGTCGCCTTGCCGACCGGCGGATCCGAGCACGGCACAGTCAGCTAGCCGAGGAAGCTCCCTACCATAGCCTCACCAAGACCAATGTGATCCATAATAGAGTTACAGCCCAGGACCGGAGAATCCAGAAACACACAACGGGGGCCCAATTCCATCCCCGTGGGTGCCACTTCCGCTGGGCCAGAAACAACCGATGACCTAGAGTTCTCTTCACGCAGCATACAAGTAGGAGAGGCCCTCGAGTAGATCAAGGGCTCCCCAAGAACACGCTCGATAGCATCGGTATCTGAACCCGCGGCATTAGCTGCCGCCACCTCATCGGATGCTGGGACATCCTCGGGACCCCGCGTCGCCACAACGAGGCCCGGGCGGCCAACGTCCCGCTCCTGCAAGGCCGCCACGGACCCCAAGGCCTCGGCCAACAGCAGAGAGCACGCCGTCAGAGGATGAGACGCGTGCGACTTCCCAAGAACCAATTGCATCCCCCGCCCCTGGACCGATCGCCGTCGAGAACTGCCGCCATGACTGGAAAGCTCCCCACCAGCCGGTCCTGAGGGCGGTTGCGATGGGGAACGAACACGATGTCGCCGTCTAGCACAGTCACCATCATCATCATCCCCCCCATCAGATGGAGGAGGATTCGGCGCCTCAGGTTGGAGAGCGACTGAATACCATATGTTGACAGGGTAAGATAAAACCCTCTTGACCGGAGGATCCTCGATGACAGCCATTGGAGGCTCAACCACCCATAATTCCTTTGATAAGGGAAGAGCAGACGGGTCTGAACACCAGGCCAAACACCGAAAGCACGAAAGATCCACGAGCCCTAGGGTGTCAGGATGCACCTGCTGAACCCAAACGTGGGGACTCAAGAAACGATCCACTGTAGATGTTTCCCAAACATGATTTGGAATGCCACGCAGCTCAATATGAAGCAGAAACGGTAGAACTCGACCTTGGGCACCAGCCAGACGGCTCCATCGCTTGCACAGAAGGCAAAAATTGAAGCCAGAAGAACTGATCGGTTGCCGCAGCCCAACCAGACGCTCGACCAAAGCTATGTCAGGAAGGATAAGTAAGTAACTTGAGGAGGAAGCTTGACGAAGCACCAAGGAGCTGGCAACAACATCAATTCTTTCCACGATCACCATAGCAACCTCCTCCACTGCAGCCAATGGTTCATTGCCGATCACAGACACCGTAACTGCATTTGCTAGGTCCTCCTCAGCCCTTGCCACCTGCTCGGTCCAATCAATGATGCACGGAGGAGGCTTCAAAGCTTCACAGGCCGTCTACGATGAAGCCATGTCCGGCAATGGATCATCAGCCTGGTCGCGGTCGGACTCCTGCACAGGGCGACGCCAGAACCATGGACGTCAACGACGACACTGCTGCCATGCCCGCGTACCTTAATCTTGGACCTGCTCCTCCAAAGGGCCCTGCGTTGAACCATCACCACCAGCAGCGCCCGCCGGAGAAGACCGTTGCGGGGTGGCAGTACTGGTGGCTTCATGGGCCGGAGAAATCCGTCGCCACATGGGGACGCGGGCAGGAGTAGGTGGACTAGAAGCGTTCTGCAATGTACCAGCGCCACCAGCAGCCCCCGCCGGAGAAGGCCGTTGCGGGGGAACAGCGCCGGTAGCCTCATTGGCCAGAGATATCCGTCGCCAAACAGAGATGCGGGCAGAAGCAGGACGAGCAGAAGCGTTCCCGCCGCGGATCACCGCAGGACACACATAGGAACAGTGGCAACGAAAACAACGAGTCCTCTGGCAACAATGAGACGCCGTATGCGAAGTCGAGAAGCAGTTGAAGCAACGGCCAACCAGGTCTGCCGGGATTGAACGGCGCGGAGGACGGGCTACACGCCTAATCCACTGCCGTGCGCCGCGTGACAGTGCCTTCTGCCATCCCTACGAGTTTGGACGCGTAGCGCCGGTCGAGAAGACCGCACCCCACTGCCCAGGGTGATCTCGCCGGAGAAGCGTTATCCTAGGAACCCAGGAGGTCGTAGGAACCATGGCCGCCGCAGAAGTCGTCGAGAGAGGAGTGCCTGCCACCACCACGACAGCCTTTCCACCGCCCGCTGCCGAAGACGCCGCACAAGAAGCCCGCGAGGAAGAGACCACGACGTCACGGAAGGATGGCGGCGAGCCGCTAGGACTGGCGGAGGAGCTCGGCGAAACAGAGCACCAACGCTCCTGCTTGGAGTGTCCGCCCAGAACCAGCAGCTCCTCCTAGGAGGGAACAGGGGAGGAAGAACCCACCGTCTTGGGATGGATAGGAGGCGCGGGCGCCGTTTTGGTGGCCGCCGGATTCGGGATGAACTCCGGCGCGGGGCTGGTGGGAGGCGAGACGGTGGGGGAGGGAGAGGAGGGGTCGGGAGCCATCCTAACTACAGATTGCTGGTATATGGCACTTATAAACCATCCAACTTATTTAGCCTCTCAATATATTATCTGCCAAGAACATACCATTTACGAATTGCTGATTGCCATAGCTACAAGGAAAAATCAGAAATTAGAAAAAAAAAGAACTGTAATCTCAGCAAAATTCATGATGTTCTAATCTCCGCATTCAAAGTCATTAACCTAATGTTCAGCTAAAAAAGAAAATCTCATCTCACTTTAACAACCAGTCGCTGCAGCTAAGTGAAGGAAGCAAATCACCTAGAGCTATTGAATTAAAGAACCACCACCCAATACCTTGTACAAGCTCCATGCCCAAGAACCACACCCATATCGTTCATCCATCCATTCGATTTGATTCAAGAAGTAGTGAAGACTAAAGCAGCTACAGGCGGCGGCGCGACGAGGGCAGTCTAGAAATGTGCTCGGATCACTGACGCGAGTGATGGAGATGGCAGCAACTCAAACCATAGCCGCCATGCCGTCGGTTACAGCCATGGTAGCGGAAGTAGTGGATACGCGGTGGTAGGAATTAGGACGGCGGTGGGATAGCAGCGGGGGAGGGTGCGGATGGAGGTTACGCAACCCTAATCGCAGATGATACGCGGTGGTCGAGGTCGAGGTCCGAGACGGGGCAGCCGGCCGCGGGCGAGCGCTCCCAAACCCTAGCCGCCGTCGCGGCCTGGGGAACGGCGGTGGATCGGGCGGGGGCGGCGGTTGGGGTCAGGGAGACGGTGGAGGAGGCGGTGGAGGGGTCAGGGAGGGGCAGACGACGGCGGTGCAGGTACGGCGATGCAGGCGGCGCCGGCGGCGAAATTGGGCAGCCTGACGGCGTCCACAGCCCGATTTCGCCCAATACTTAGCACCCACAGCGACGATCACTGTAATATACCTCAGAGCCACTGTAGGGGCGGCTGAGGTTATAAGCCGCCCCTACAGTTGATTTTTTTTCAAAATTATAAATCAAAATGAATTATTCACATGTAAATAATAAATAATACAGTACAAAATTTTATAATTATTTTTTATAGATATATTTACATATACAATAACTAAAACAACTACAACAGTTTAAAATTGCAAAATTGAACCTTTAAAAATGGAAAAAAATTTAAATTTCAAAAAATTAAAATCAAAACTATTAAAATAATTTTAAGACATCAAATGATCTCAAATAAAAATTTGATAAACATAAAATTTATAGAGGTCATGAAGATCTACAACTTTTATTTTGGTCATCTTGTCATTTGACAAAATTTGAACCTTTCAAATTTGAAATTTTAAAAAATGAGACCCAAAATGACAAGTTCGAATTTGAACCTTTCAAATTTGACAAGATGACAAGTTCGAACCAAAATTTGAGACCCAAAATGATTTCAACATAAAAAGTGATGAATACGAAAGTTGTTCAAATCATTAATATCTACAACTTTTATTTTAGTCATCTTATCATTTGACAAAATTTGAACCTTTCAAATTTGAAATTTTGAAAAACGACAAGTTCGAACCAAAATTTGAGACCCAAATTGATTTCAACATAAAAAGTGATGAATACCAAAGTTGTTCAACTCATGAATATATATAACTTTTATTTTGATCATTTTTTCATTTGATAAATTCTTAGCACATATTGTTCACTAATCTTACACATGTCTCATATAGTTTATAAAATCTTATGAGAGATGTGTCACATTTGTGAACAATGTCATTACCACTTTGTCATATGAAGAAATCACCAATACAAAAGTTATAGATCTTGATGAGTTATTCAACTTTGGTATTTATCACTTTTTCAGCTGAAATCATTTGGGGTACCAAAATCTTATCTGAAGTTGCATTTTTTTTAAATTCAAGATTTAAATTGCTCAAACTTTTCATATGTATATATTGACAAAACCAACAAAATAAATTGATATAGAATGATTTTAGAAAATTTTAGGAAAAAAAATCATCAGATTTGGAGTTAGTATGAGGAAAAAAAACTAGTTACAAATTTGACCCACAGATTAAAAAAAGAAATCACACTGTTCACTATGATCACGTAAGGATCATATAGAACAGTGTGATTTCTCTTTTTAATCTGTGGGTAAACTTTGTAACTAGTTGTTCTCCCTCATACTAACTTCAAATGTGATACTTTTTTTTACTAAAAATTTCTAAAATCATTCTTCAGCATTTAAGTTTGATCAAACTTGGATGTGACAATGTTTTATACATTTTAAAATTTGAAATTTGAAATTTAACAAGTTCAAACCAAATTTTTAAACCCTAAATGATTTCAGATGTAAAAGTGATGAATACAAAAGTTGTTCAACTCATCAAGATCTACAAGTTTTATTTTGGTTATATTATCATTTGACTAAATTTGGACCTTTCAAATTTTAAAATTTGAAAAAAGACAAGTTGAAACCATAATTTGGACCCCCAAATCATTTCAACTGAAAAAGTATTGAATACCAAAGTTGAATAACTCATGGAGATCTACAACTTTTATTTTGATAATTTCATAATTTGATAAATTCTTAGTACACATTTTTCACACAAACATACATGAATGTAGTCTGAAACACACACATAAATGTAGTTTCCAACACACATACATAAATGTAGTCTCACATACATGAATATAGTCTCACACACATATATATGAATGTAGTCTCACACACACATACATAAAGAGTTGGAGAAGTTGGAAAACCAAAAATCAAATTACTCACTAGCCAACGAATTAAACTTCAAATAAAGAGTTGGAGAAGCATTTTCTTACCTTTTAGAGCCTCTCCACTAAAGAATTTGAGATTAAAACCTCCTCCTTAGTAGAGCAATTTTTAGGAGGAGCCTAAGGCCTCCCAACCTTTTTTATGTAGAAGAGTGTGTCCCGAGGTGGAAGAAGGGGGTGGCTGCTATTTATTCGTGCGCCATCAGTAGAGACGGCTGGTGATTCAGCCGCCCCTACAATTGAACAGCAGGGGCGGCTGGTGGCAGCCACCCCTACAAATGGGCACTGCAGGGGCGGCTGGTGATTGAGCCGGCCCTACAGATCAGCCCCAACTATAGAGGCGACTCAGGTTACCAGCCGCCCTTACAGTATCATCTGTAGGGGCGGTTGGGCTACTGGGGCCTGATGACACCTACTGTAGGGGCGCCCCCAACCCTAACCACCTCTACAGTAAAAATACCCTCGTTTCTAATGTGAGAATCTGGCGTAGTGTCTTCTGCTGTAGCAATTTTGCCTTGGTTGTTGCATCCGTATTTAGGTACCAGTTTCGCCAAGACCGCAGCTTGCCAGTGCTTGAAGAGGTACCTGGCCACCATTGTAAACAAGAGATATATTTGATCCAATCTGTACCCCTCGGAATTTACCATGCCTTAGATAGATGGCAGCATACCTGAGTTAATTATGGTGCCGTTTGGACTCTTAGTCTGCAAAGGCCTCAATGGTGGTCGTGTTTCCTGACGTATTCATCATTCCTATGTAGCCAGTCTGTGGACTCAATATATATATATATATATATATATATATATATATATATATATATATATATATATATATATATATATATATATATATATATATATATATATATATATATAATCAACACGTACCCGACCGAGATGGCGCCAAGGTGGAATGTAGTGCTTCTGTCATTTTAACGTCTGTGCAACCGGATATGGGTTCTACATCACATGGTTCTGGGTGTATAAAAATTAAGAGTGTTACTCATTTTGATCTATAAACAAAGAATAGTATACATGACCAGATAAGGATACCATGATCAGGAGTTGTTGATATTGCCGTTGTTTTTTTTTCATTGCACGGTATTCACGTTGCTTTCTATTCCGCTCTTCTCTTTGTTCAATGGTTTTCTTTTGTCACTCAAAAAACAAAAATCCTTAAAGGATAAAAAATAATATGCATCTTACCAATATTCGAGTGGTGCTCATCTTATTTTAGATAATTCCACTTGCAGGTTGTAACGAAATATTTCATGACACAATAATCTGTTTTTCATAATTCTGTTGTAGTTGGTTAACTGCAGAATTATGGGTTTTCAGTTTTTTCGAGCAGTTTGGATCTTTGTAGTAATATTTGTAGCTTCTCTTCAATGTAGCGTACTGGTTCATAGTGGCGGAGTTCTTGAAAGACACTATTATGTCTTTATTTGCTCGAAGCTATTTGCAGATTGAAAAATTAGGTACAAGTTTCAAGATGAACTGGTGACAAATGATTACATGAAGATGGCATTGGAAGAGCAATATGATGCCACATGCATACACTAACACCTGTTCGGCAGGCCTGAAGTGGCTGGCTGGTGCTGGGGCTGGACCAGCCAGCCCAGCCAACCAATTTAAGCCTCCAGCCAACAGCTGGTTTTCAAAACTTCAAATAATGGTGCCAACAACAAAAGGTGGTTTCTGGCCAATTCTAGTTCATGTTGGTTTCAAAATTTCAAATTCAAACTACCAGCCAATTCTAGCTCATGCTGATTTCAAATTTCCAGCCAACAACAACAGGTTCAACCAACAATTTACAGTCTATTTGTTCCATCCATACAACACACATACAACATTTATTCCATCCATTCACAAGAACTTGTCAAAATTTGATCTCACAAAGTCCTTGAAAATCCCCAGGCCACACTATTCTCCACCACAGCGTTTTGTTCCCCAATGGCCTTAGGTTTCTGCAGGCTCTCCTTCCCATCAGTAGCTTAATTTTCAGCAGGGTGGCTACCAACTTTCTATTCATGACCTGCTGGGTGAAAATGGCAGTTGAAATAGTTTCTCAACATCCAAATAAGGGTACACACTATTGATGGATACCATGAAACTGGCTGAATAGTGCCAAATTGCCAATCCACATGAGCTTATAATAGGAAAAATGCTCAAACCAATTCTACAGAACCTCCATTGCTGCATACAACCCACAGCAATAAGGCTATGAACTTGTTCATGTTCAAAGGAAATATTAGGGAACATAAGCTAGATTTTCATAGTTCTCAAATTAACAAGGGAAACTGCAAGTGCTAGCATTTATACAATACAACTGCAGTACAAGAGGGCTCATTATATGAAGTAGATTGGTACTCACTCACACACCTCAACTGGATGCTGACGCTTTGATTTCTTCTCCTGCATTATCTTTTCACGGTCATCATAAAAGCTAAAGTCATCCAAGATGGATATCTTGCAGACATGATCCTTGAAAATCTTTGAAACCTGAAGGCCTTGGTCAAGCTTAACCTGCAGACACCATGAAAAAGTATGGGAAAACTTAGCTACCACAACCTTAAAATAGTACTGGCTTCTTGATTCATGCATATTGAAAGGATCAAGATGCCCAAGAGTGGGGGTGAATTGGGCTAATTCTAAATTTTTTTGCAATAAACAAGTCATATGGTTAGCCCAATTAACCCCTTGTGCCTAGAGAAGTGTTTCTATAGATCTAATGCACAAAATTTTAGCAACCTAGTTCTAATCCTACTCTAGCATGGCAATTCTAGGAATGTAAATGACAAGAATTGAAATGCTCAAAGTAAATGCTCAAAGTAAAGAGAGGAGAGGAAACACGGCGATGTTTTGCCGAGTTATTGGAGAGTCGCCACTCACCACTAGTCCTCGTTGGAGTACCCACACAAGGGTGTAGCTCCCCCTTGATCCGCGCAAGGATCAAGTGCTCTCTACGGATTGATTCTTCAACACTCCGTCGCGGTGAATCACCCACAACCGCTCACAACTTGAGTTGGGTCATCCACAAGCTCTCCGGATGATCACCAAGCTCTCCAATCACCACCAAGCCGTCTAGGTGATGGCGATCACCAAGAGTAACAAGCACGAACTCTCACTTGACCACAACAAGCCTAGGGAGAAGGGTGGATGCATACTTTGCTACTCTCGATCTTGCTAATGAGGTCTCTCTCTTGGATTCTCAAATCTCAATCACCTCACTAGGACCTTGCTCTTCTTGGCACTCACAAACGTGTTTCTCAGCTGTTGGAATAAGCAAAAGTCCCTCCACACACGAGTGGAGCTTCTATTTATAACAAGGGCTGAAAAACGAACCGTTATGTGCCTCTGCGGGGTGACCGGACGCTCCGGTCATGTTGACCGGACGCTCCGGTCAGTTCAACCCACACACCAGTGTTTAAGTGTTGACCGGACATTGGCAGGGTCCGATCACCACTGACCGGACGCGTCCGGTCCTATTTTTCCCTCACTGGATGCTTATTGTACTCGACCGGAAGCTGGATCCTTAGGGTTCGATCAGTATTGACCGGACGCGTCCGGTCGTAGATTCCCTTCTCTGGAACCTTACTGGAGTCGACCGGACGCTGGTCTTTAGCGTCCGGTCACTCGACCACTCAGCGTCCGGTCGCACCGAACGTAGTCTCTTGATCAAATAAACTGACTGGACCCTGCGGCCAACGTCCGGTCGCACCGGAGCCAGCGTCCGGTTAGTATTTGACCCTCCATTCACTTCCAACTCTTGATCATATGTGAATGAAGTTTGCTCCATAGGATCATAGGGCTGTTGTGGAGCTACCTAGTGCTAGTTTTAACAAGTGTGCACCACACCTAACTCACTAGATTCATCTAGGTCAAGCTACCCATCCATACCCCCCTTAATAGTATGGCCAAAGGAAAAAAAACAAAGTCCTAAACTACTCTAAGTGTCTCTCCAACTCCAATCGACACTTAGAACTAGTCATCCTTAACCTTATCGTCCATCCTTTGAAAATCGAAACGATTTCCATCGTAGGGGCATGACCACCTTGATTGCCCAATTGATCTCCATTACCATGACCTAACTTAATTGCCTCTACAAAACACACGTTAGTCATAGTAATCTTGTATTGTCATTAATCACTGAAACTCAACTAGGGGCCTAGATGCTTTCAATCTCCCCTTTTTTGGTGATTGATGACAATACCACCTCGAGTATGTGAAAGAGTGAGGTTTTTGACATGCTTGGTTCATATAAGCTTTTGTCAGTAAGAATAAAAATGTTAGGCAAGCTTATATGACCCAAGCCAACACGATGTACTCAAAGGATATGAAAAAGAGCATGAGTACAAATAATAAAGCTCATTTGCATTGGAGTATAAACGCGGAAGCAAAAGCAAATGAGCATAACACAAGTGATATGACATATCAATGAATACAAAGTAGAGAGCACACATGTCATATATCACAATCACGTAGATATCACTATCACATAGATATAATAGTATGCATTAAAGTAGACACACGAATGCATAATAGTAATAGTGTATCACACAAATAAAACTCCAAATGTATATAAAATACTAATAGCTCACTAGGGTCCCCCTAAAAGATGCTCCCCCTGAGTCTACATACTCGAACCCTCTCCCCCTTTGGCGTCAAACACCAAAACCTAAGGGCTGGTCGGCGGGGCTACAGCGGACGAGTAGGGCACTGAAGTGCGAGGAGCAAGCTGAAACTAGGTGGCATCATCATCTGACCCTGAGCTCTGTGCTGACTGACCCTCTGTGGCTGGGAGCGTCGCTGAAACGGTCTGGGTCTAAGCTAGGGCAGGTGCTGCCTGTGATGCTGCTGGTATGTCTATCATAGGATCGGAAGATGCGACAGAAGAAGGGAGCCTCTGAGTGGTCACGGTGATGGGAGCTGCTGTAGAAGGACCTGGGGCATGCATATGTGGCGGTGTAGGCATCCCTGTCAACTCGCTGAAAGATGCTCCAAGACTCCTGGAGACTGACATGTCAGGTACAAATAGCGAGGATGACTGATCCGGTATGAAGCCCGTCTGAAGTGGTGTGAACTACGGAGCTACCACTAGCGAGGATAACCACTGGGACACCTATACTGGGGGAGAAGCAAACTGAGCTGGAGGCTATCCCTGACTCTAAAGCCCACTGGGCTGTACTGCTGGAGTCATTGTAGTGGTGGCAGGCTGAGCAATCTAGGGCGAAGGCTGTGGCTATGGGGCCCCAAGAGCTATCACTACATGCTGCATGAATCCCATAAGCTGCTGCTGCATGAGTAATTGCTGCTAATGCATCTGCTGCTGCTGCTAGAGGACCTACTGCTATCGCTGAAACTCGTCCTGACGAGCCTGAAACTGAACAAAGTTGATAGCGGTCTCCTGAGCCTATCTAGCCTGATCCTGCTGCATCCACTCAAGAATAGCAATCAAAGCAGGGTCCATCTACGGTGCAGGTGGAGCTGAGCTAGAACTACCGGCCTCTGCATCGTGTCTGCGTGGAGGCATCTGAGGAATAGGCAGGTAGTCGTCATCCGAACTATCACTAGACTCGCTCCTCTCCTACTGAGCCTCAAGCTGCTCCTCCTCAGTAGCTGCTATGCCTCTGATAATCTCGTCCTACTGAGCTGCAGACTCTGGTACATCTAGACGACGGCGAGGCTGAGTGGGTGCCTATGGTGTGCTATGTCTGATCCTCTGTGCCATGTTATAAGTTGGAAACTCTGTGGTGGCACCTCTGTACTCTGCAACCATCTCTAGTGTCCTCCATCTCAGCTATGGAAGCTGTCTGCTGCATATGGAAGCTGTCTGCGACCCTTGAAGCCCTCAGCTATCGTGTCCTCCATCTCAGATAGAAGAAGATCCCAAATATCAAACACTGTCTGCTGCATCAGGGCATTGAGAAGCCAAAGCTAGAGGCGAGTCAAGCCCTCTCTGTATCCCAACCTGGGAAGTAGTGTCCTCCTTATGATAGCCTCTAGCACTCTAGCTGTAGGTGTAAGGTCACTAGGGTTCCTCCTCGACCCCTCACCAAAGGGCTCCTTGAAGCAATGGCGCACAAGTTCTGTAGGGGGCACCTTACCACCAAGAGGACGCCTGGGAGGCTCCTGCTGTCCATAACAAACCTCATGTAACTTGATAGGCTGCTCCTATAGCCTCAGTATCTCTCTAGCCCTAAAACTCATCATCTTGTAGTCTCTGCCTCTGAATGCAAAGTGTATAAAGTTATGATGTGGGTCAACGTAGAGCGAAGCATAAAACTGCCGAACCCAAGATGGTACATACAATCCTATCCGGCCAATCAGATCTGTCAGCCCCGGCAAATATGATAAGTAGGGGTGGATATGCTCTTTGGCTATTGCCACAATAGCCTCTATACTGCAAACCCACTGAGATCTGAACACTGCCCCACTATTGAGATATGCATTGTAGAAGTCTTCCTAGAGTGGTGTATAGAAACCCTCTGCTGTTCTCTCATCCCTCCTGAGTGGAAACCACACCTCAAACTCCATGAAGCAAAGCTGCTGAACCTGCTTGGCCGTGGTGGCCCTCAAGTCAAGGTGGATCACTAGAGACGAACCCTGTGGTCTAGGCGGTGGACGAGATCCCCTCCGCTGTGTCGGTGGCCTCGGTGAGACTGGAACACGGGTATGACCAGAGCGGCGTAGCTAGGGCTATGATGTCTGCTCTGTCTCCTCGGCCTCCTCGGCCTGCTCACCCTTCTGTGTCTCCTGAGCTGGCTGAGGCTCTGCTGGTGGGGGCTGCTACTGTGACTCCCCCTGAGGCTGAGGCTCCTCAATAGCCAGACGTCGTCCTGCCATCATGATAGTCCCAGGTGGACTACCATGAAAACGCTCAGCCTCCTCAACTGCTACCCTCTGTGCTGGTGTAAGCTCCTGATCTGCAATGACAACACCACTGCGAGCACCACCTCTCTCGGCATGCTCTGTAGCCTCTACAACTACTGCTGCTCGAGCTATCTCTATATCTGGGTACTTCCTCTTCTTGGATGCAATCTTCTTTGTCGCCTTGCCTTTTGGATCAGCAGGCAAGCGAGGCAGAGGCCTTCGATCATCATCTCCTGGACCACCCCCGACATTCTTCATGCGAGCCATCTAAAAAGATCAACTGCTGCTAACAAGAACAACTGCCGCTATCAAGAGTAACTGCTCTGACACTTCTAAGGCTTGGCCTTGATCCGTACTTGCGAGCTTGGCTCTGAGTTGACTGACAACTGCAACACGATCTCAACGACACCGACTCGCTGCACGATAGAATAGATAGATATACAAATAAATACGATATATCTAATAGATGCGAAACCCTATGAGAGCAAGCAATGTGGGTATGAAATTGAATCGACTAGCTTGCTACCTGACGAACCGGCGAACCGAGAAGAGAAGAGACGTCACGCGGGGAACCTTGGCACCGGCTAGGGTTAGGGTTCGTGATTAATCGATGGCCCTGGATGCAATTTGAAGATAAAGCTTGATGATGCTGAGCTACATCACAATCAAGAGTGCAAAGGGTGCTAGGGCATAATGGAGTTAAGGCAAAGCTTTACCGGTGCTTGACTTGAACTAGGCGAGATGGGGGCTCGACGGCACAGAGACTCCGACAGCGCACGGCGGTGAGGCGCGGCTCGAGGAGGCATTGGCGGCACCGAAACAGGGCACACGGCGGTGCAGGAAGCAGCGGTGGCGCGCGGGCACAGGTGGCGGTGGCTGCGGCGGCTCTCTTTGGCGGCTGCTGGTGTGGAGGAACTGTGGTGACGCTGGCGTGGAAGAACTCGCTGGCTAGGGTTAGGCGTCAGGGGAATAGGTTGGCACATGTATGGTATGCGGTTAAGTAGGTTCCCCAATGTGACAAAGAAGGAAACGGATTAAGAGTCCTAAAGCCGCACGAGATCTACTGACCGGACGCTCCGGTGGTAGCGACCGGATGCTACCACCCAGCGACCGGTCAATTCTAGAGAGGTCCAATTCCTCTGGAATCATGACTGAATGCGTCCAGTGGTCCATGACCAGACACAGGCAGGGTCCGGTCAGAGTTGCCTTAACGCCTTTAGCTTCGACCGGACACTGAACCCCTCCTGACCGGACGTTGAAAGGCAGAGTCCGGTCACTCCTTCAGCAGCAGTTCACCTCCTGTGAACTAACCGGACGCTAGACAACAGAGACCGGTGCAGCGTCCGGTCACTCTTTTCCAGCAAATCTTTAAAGATCCTTCGCGCTGCCTGTTCCCAATCAAGTCCCAACAAGAATAAGATCTGAATAAACACCAATTGGGACTGATGTGAGTGACCTCTCTCAAACCCTCAAGTTTTTCAAAATATTTTGCCTTAGGCTATAATTCTTTTAAAAAAATAGGCAATAAGAGGGCAATTGAAGATAAACGACAAAACAACATTCATGCATATGCAATACTTGAATGTAAATCTAGTTGCTTGTCAAGTTTGATCCAAGGTTATGCATCTTCACACGCTTTTCGGCGGTTATCTTAACCATGTTAGCCAAGCCCTATATGCATTACAAAAAATTAAGCATGTTGTATGTTACAATGAATGCAAGGAACAACACAAGCTCATCTTTTAGTAAAGTTGCTAAAATCAAGTACATTGAGCTCATTCCGCAATCTACAAAATGTAGCCTCATCTAGCGGTTTAGTGAAGATATCCACTAATTGATCTTCGGTCCTTACACCTTCTAGTGATATATTATTTTTAGCAACATGATCTCTTAGAAAGTGATGGCGGATATCTATGTGCTTGGTGCGAGAGTGTTGAACTGGGTTATTTGGAAGTTTTACCGCACTTTCATTATCGCACAAAAGAGGTATTTTATCTAGAACTACACCATAGTCTAGCAAAGTTTATTTCATGTATAATATTTGTGCACAATAAGCACCCGCGGCAATGTATTCCGCTTCGGCGATGGACAAAGCCACACTATTTTGTTTCTTGGAGGACCAAGACACAAGTGATCTACCAAGCAAATGGCACCCTCCGGATGTGCTTTTTGCCGAGGTATCGGAGAGTCGCCACTCCCCACTAGTCCTCGTTGGAGCACCCACGCAAGGGTGTAGCTCCCCCTTGATCCGGGCAAGGATCAAGTGCTCTCTACAGGTTGATTCTTCGACACTCCATCACGGTGAATCACCCACAACCGCTCACAACTTGAGTTGGATCATCCACAAGCTCTCCGGATGATCACCAAGCTCTCCAATCACCACCAAGCCGTCTAGGTGATGGCGATCACCAAGAGTAACAAGCACGAACTCTCACTTGACCACAACAAGCCTAGGGAGAAGGGTGGATGCACACTTTGCTACTCTCGATCTTGCTAATGAGGTCTCTCTCTTGGATTCTCAAATCTCAATCACCTCACTAGGACCTTGCTCTTCTTGGCACTCACAAACGTGTTTCTCAGCTGTTGGAATGAGCAAAAGTCCCTCCACACATGAGTGGAGCTATTTATAACAAGGGCTGAAAAATGAACCGTTATGTGCCTCTGCGGGGTGACCGGACGCTCCGGTCATGTTGACCAGACGCTCCGGTCAGTTCAACCCGCACACCAGTGTTTAAGTGTTGACCGGACGTTGGCAGGGTCCGATCACCACTGACCAGACGCGTCCGGTCCCATTTTTCCCTCACTGGATGCTTACTGTACTCGACCGGACGCTGGATCCTCAGGGTCCGGTCAGTATTGACCGGACGCGTCCGGTCGTAGATTCCCTTCTCTGGAACCTTACTGGAGTCGACCGGACGCTGGTCTTCAGCGTTTGGTCACTCGACCACTCAGCGTCCGGTCGCACCGAACACAGTCTCTTGATCAAATAAACTGACCGGACCCTGCGGCCAGCGTCCGGTCGCACCGGAGCCAGCGTCCGGTTAGTATTTTACCCTCCATTCACTTCCAACTCTCGATCATATGTGAATGAAGTTTGCTCCATAGGATCATAGGGCTGTTGTGGAGCTACCTAGTGCTAGTTTTAACAAGTGTGCACCACACCTAACTCACTAGATTCATCTAGGTCAAGCTATCCGTCCATACCCCCCTTAATAGTACGGCCAAAGGAAAAAAAACAAAGTCCTAAACTACTCTAAGTGTTTCTCCAACTCCAATCGACACTTAGAACTAGTCATCCTTAACCTTGTCGTCCATCCTTTGAAAACCGAAACGATTTCCATCGTAGGGGCATGACCACCTTGATTGCCCAATTGATCTCCATTACCATGACATAACTTAATTGCCTCTGCAAAATACACGTTAGTCATAGTAATCTTGTATTGTCATTAATCACCGAAAGTCAACTAGGGGCCTAGATGCTTTCACATATCAAGAATTTCTGCTACAATGTGTTACCATCAACAATCAGTGGAGATAACTGACAAAACAAGAGAAAAACTGAAAGGAACTTAACTCAACTCCTGTGTATCTCTACTCTTGTAACTGGTTTGTTTTTGTTATACTCAAGAATGATTTTCTTCAATGAGCTGTTAGGAATATCCTTCACAATGTGCCACTTGACAGGGAAGCAACCAGTCCACTTGTCCTGCTGCCAGTATTCAACTGTCTTGTTAAAATCAACCCGACCCACCATCTCAGCTAGACCAAGAAACTATCCCGCTGGTGTTAACCTAGAAAATCGAGGAAGACAAGTAACATCAACATTCAACCTTACACACAGGTTCACAGAAGATGAAAAGGCTCTTTAATAGAGGATAAGGATCAGACTTCCAGAAAACAACTGGAACACAGGACAACTGCTTGATTTTTCCTTAGCCTCTTGATAAGCATCATCTAGATTCAGCAGCAATATGCCTAGAGCACCATGACCGGTAATTTTTCAGCATGGTGCTACCCATTCACATATCTCAAAAACACATACCACCCCTGATCCTAGCATTGCAAATCTACCAACAATGATAGGTTCACATGATTGAGGTGTAATCAACTATGCAAAGAAAAACTTAGTATACTAACAGTTATCTAATTATAATTTTGAGTTGCTAATGTTTGAGTAGTAATTTACTACCACAATTTAGTACTGAAAACAACAGCCGGATATATAGGAAGTTGCTGCATTACCTCAACTTTCCTAACCAGATATCACTCCACACAACCATAGATATTAACTCCGTAACTCTAGAGGTTGGGGTTCCCCAATTTAGCTCAACCCACTCTGGCAGCTCATACGAAGGTGAATCAGCTCCGTACTTATGCATCCATAAATAATTTTCTAAAGCAAAGCATGAAATGATTATCATAGCCTGCTTCATCCTCTTGCAGTACGGCACCCCGTTCAGAATATGTCAATGTTCTTTCAAGCCCCCAAACCTCCTTTCAATGACATTTCGCAACTTGGCATGAATGTAGTTGAATTTTTCCTCCCTCTGCAACTGATGCAACTCTACACCCCTAAAATCGTTGATATGATACCTTGTGTTTCTGAAGGGGGTCATGTAACCTAGGCTGTCCATGTAACCCGCGTCCGCCAGGTAGTACCAGCCTACAAGAAATGACAATAGATCACTAATTAGTCCTATCAACAGATCACCAATAAGGACAAACAACACGCAATCAAGGCATCACGAACCTGCTGGGGGGTGTGGGAACGAACCGTCGTCCTGACAGTCTTTCAGCACCACCATGTCATGACATGCCCCTGCCTTCTCGGCCCCCCACGTATGTGAAACAGCCATCCATATCCACGATGACACAAACATTAATTGTTGTTTCGCCTTTCCTATTGAAGAAATCAGCCTTTGCTTCTCGGTTAACCTCAACCTTTATGTGCGTGCCATCTATAGCACCTATGCATCCATCAAACCATGGTGCATATGCAGCAAGTTTGTGGCTTACGTGTGAGTAGTTCCTATCTGCGGGCACTAGGACAATATTTGCCCACCTATACATGACCTCTGCAACTACTGTTATCTTTCTGTTAACTGTATCTAAAGACCTTTTAAACCTATCTTTGCACTCTCTACTTGCAGATTGGTGGGCACAGGTCCAGATATACATGCCTAAAGCTTCTACCGAGGTACACTTATCTGTTGATGGCAGGCCAAACGGCAGCAGGGTGTCATGCAAATGCATGAAGGCATCACGTGTCATGTGCAAATTGTCTATACATTTGGTTTGGTCGGCAAGGGTAAGCTGCATCCATTGGGCTCCAGATAGTTTAGGAATGGGACAAGGAGGATTTACCTCAGGCCTTTGCTGCGACATAATACCTTTCGACCTTAGAAGGACGACAACCACCTTCGCCAAGGTCACAGTGCTCGGTCCATCACTGGAAGTGTCGCTGTACGATGACTCGTTAGTGCTGCTCATTATGCTACTTGCAAATGGGCACAAATCAGCAGTAAGATGCTGATGCATATATTCGGAACAAAACATTTGCTAATAAGTGAACATGTCAAGATACCTGAACTAGGTAGGTGGCACGACCACCTTAGACAAATGTATGTAAGGAATGAACAAGAGAAAAGTGATACATGCATAAGGTCTTACAATGCTCACAGCACGACACAAATATTTTATTCAAAACACGAGACAACGACATGCACTTAGTTCTCCGCAACGGTCTTTGTTAAAACAAACAAAACAAACATAACGAAACAACGAACAGAATCATCTCAACATGCACATGGTGGAAAATAGAAAAATAGTAGAAAAAACCGCAGTACAAACAATAGCGCTCATCACTAGGACTTTGTGGAGCACACGAAGCCCCACGTCACATTGATCCAGTTCAACCAGCCCTCTTTAGTTTTCATATTAAGAAAAGCCTAACGACGGAGCCTGTTGTTGCAAAGGTTTAGGGCTTGCACGAATACTACATCAGTCTCGCTGCAACCATTTTGCAATAGAATCTCATGGACTTGGGCCAACTCCTCAGCATCTGTGCCTTGATGGGCCTTCTAGGATCTAGCCTCCCTGATAATGTGGCCTAGGTCTTCAAGGCAGTCTTCTATGGATGGAGTCTGGCTACTCTTCTTACTAGGAGGATTGTTAACAGAATATTCCCTATGGACTCTCTTCAAGAGTTGAGCACCACTACGCGGTAGGACCGGCTCGTCCGACAAGGCCGGAGGAGTGCGAGGGCTTCCACTACTAGGTGTCTTGTTAGATTGATGGCCCCCCGCCGATACCAACTCGCCCCTATCACGTGGGGTGCATCCCAAAATCATGATCAGTTGCTCACAGCATTGGGGGCGTCTGAACTTGTCATGAGCGGGTTGGCCACTTTCCTGCACGTGTTCCAGTGATGGCGAAGTTAGTACTGAGTTAGTGGGAACCTAACTGCTAAAAAAAAGTCAAGGAAATATGTGTAATTAGTACCCCGGGGCTGGTGCCGTACCACTTGGGGTCAGCTGTAACCTCTCCAGTAAGCGGGTCACGGCCTAGCCCAGTATGGGTCTGTCCGTCGCGCTAATTGAAATACAAACGTTTGAGCTCGTTGTACTTGTTCTGGCACTTTTTCATGGTGTACCCGAGCCTCGTGACTTCGTTGAAGCCACGAATAGTGAGGTTGGGGAAGTGGTGTTCCAGTGACAGAGGTCTTTCTGCTTGATGATTAGGTCAAGAAGCAGAGAGCAGGTTCTGTCATCCTAGGTAGCACATTCCTGGCTCATCTGATGCAAGGATCGACATTCGAATGGATTATGTACATGGATGCATATCTTATGTCATATGGAGGGTAGTTCTGGTACACAAAGATGAGAGTGGGCGACGGAAAAGAGAACTTGCCTTTTCGAACCGTTTGCAGCGTTTGGAGCAAGGTTGTAATGCCTGCCAGTAGGTGGAGAGCAAGACGAAGTCGACGACGCTGCCAATTTGGGCAGCGTTGGTCAGGAGAGGATGAAACGTCCCTGAAATGTCTGCAGTGCAAACATAGAGCATACTTGTAAGATGTTCAATTAAGCAGCGTTGACAAAAATATAATGCATGCATATGGCAGAGAAACCAATAGCCCCCGGCCATTAGTGCAAGAAGGGTCAAAATGAATAACTGCAATAACACATAACGTCTCATATTGCATACTGTGAACACGCATTTGCAGGCATACAAACATGTGATATTACCAGGAGTACATGCATGTATTCATGTGAAACCCCTAGATCCAACAAATCGACAGGTAATGGACAAATCTTGTGACATTGAATATTACCATGATTTGCAAATCCTAATTAAAAACAAAAGGAAGTGACAACATGTATACATCTCTTACAGGCAAGCACAAATGGATTTTTATGCACCACTCTGCATAAAGATTCAGCTGAAATGGATGTGGCAGCCTACCAACACTATTTCTCAATTAATCATCCACCCTGACGGTAGCCACAATTCAAACAGGGTTTAGTACTTTACTGCATGATTTCCTATAGCCATTTAGTAGTTGGTTCACTAATTTAAGAATACAACAAACAGGGTAGAGCGGATCTGTAGATAGAGCAGATATGTAAAATAGAAAGAAAAAAATAACAGTGCAAATTCATTACACAGCCGGAATTCCTTGCAGTTATTTGCAAATATGTAAAAAATTTCAACTTGATACAAGCTGATCTAACACATATCAGAAACTTCCTCAAATACACGTGCATTCAATCTCACAAGATTTGGGGATTTCTATCCTACTCATACAGGAAAAGACACGAATACATGTTGTATGTCAGATCTGGCCGGGTGAAACTGCAGCGGCGTCGGGTTGCAGGGGCTTACCGTGCTGGAGAGAGTCGCCGTCGATGGAGGCGGGGTCGGGGAGGGAGGCGGAGAGCATAGTCACCGAGGCCCGGCGAGAGTGCGGGGAAACCCTAGCCGCGCGGGGGTCAACCTACAAGACGACGAGCTAGGGCTCAGAGGCAGCCGGGTTAGAGGACGGCGGCGTGGGATCAGGGGTTACCTTGCTGGGCGAAGGCACCGTCGATGGAGGCGGGCTCGGGGAAGGAGGCGGACGTCACTGTGACCGCAGGCCCGGCGAGGAGGATGGCGTAGAGAGGCGGGCGTGGACGGATCTGGTGTCCACCGACGGGGCCGTTGACGCGGCGCAGACCACGCGCGAAGAGATGGCGACGAGCGATGCTTGTGCGGGGAACCCTAGCCACCGATGGGAAAGGGGAGAAAATGAGGGACGACGCGATTCGGAGGGACGACCGGTGGCTTATAACCAGCCGAACGGCTGGGGCTGGGCTGCCGAACGGCTAGGCTGATAAGCCCAGCATCAGCCAGCCCAGCCAGCCTACCGAACAGGTTGTAAGACTTCTTCGTGATCTTTCTCTGATA
This sequence comes from Miscanthus lutarioriparius, assembly GCA_904845875.1. Classification (NCBI taxonomy): domain Eukaryota; kingdom Viridiplantae; phylum Streptophyta; class Magnoliopsida; order Poales; family Poaceae; genus Miscanthus; species Miscanthus lutarioriparius. The sequence continues at coordinate 82,948,557 of CAJGYO010000018.1, forward strand.
TAATCCTTCATTGCAGCTCTGATCCCACATACCAACCCTGGAGTCAATACCAAGCATTCAAATGTTTACATGCTTGTTTACATTCAAGAAAGTAACAAAGAGAAATTTTATCTGATATTTGGACGATGAAGACATTAACAACATCCACTTTCAGTTTCCTCTAACACATCAATTCATAGTCTCCCACTCATATGGACATAAATTGGTTTCGGACTGGATGAATTCCAACATGGTTGAATAGATGCAAAGTTTCATCTCATCATATGTGCTGACGCAGGCACACAACAAGAAATAGACATGTCCAAAACCCTCAAGGCTCTGTGGATCTATATAAGGAGCTAGAGGCCAAAAGTGAAACAGAGTTTTTTTAGAAACAATGTGAATTTTATAACTCATGAACAATTTGGCCGATTAGGTTGATTATTAGTAAGATGGGCGCATGCCATTTTAATGAAACATAGTCACGCTCTTAATGAAATATTGGCCGCATGTCATGTTCTTGAAGATGAATGATTAAGTAAATTGAGGACCACAATTCTGCTCAAGAAAATTCTGATGCTAAATTGCACTATTCATCATCAGCATTTTGTGATCAATGCATCAAAATGTTACCCTCATATATGATACACGCTAAGGCAAGAATTTTACACCTTTATTACGACCTGATATTTGGATCTCATATGACATCCGAAAAAACGGAAGTTCTAACTCCACATTTTACTGTTTGGCTGTCATTTGAAATTTATTTTCCATTTCTGTAGGAACCATACCAGTGTGCAGATGAAAATCTTTTAGTTATTAGTTCATCGCATTTCGAAAGCGAAAGAAAAAAATAGTGCTTTACTACATCACATTCCACAGGACAGCTATAGAACTGATCTGCATTAAACAGGAAAGAGTTCAAGCACAAATGGCAAATACAAAGGTAGCTACTGATTCACTTCACAAAAGCATGGCCACAAATTAAATGCAGGTTAATGGAAGATTGGAAGAAGCTTCTCTACAAAGCGAATGTGAATCTATCGTCCATCGATCATCGTTAATTGTCGTTCCAGAATCATGCATGTTTTCAGTCGTCGTTGAGGTCGATCTTCACCGTGTCCAAGGCTCGTTCCCCTCTGGTGAACCTCTCGAACAGCACCGCTAGATAATCCTTGGTCGTCGTCTTCCTGTACCGCCTCGGCCTCTTGTCGTCCACCAGCTCCGGCAGCGGCTCGATCTCCTTCTCCGTGTCCAACGTGTAGAACATCGCCAGCGACACCCGGTCGCTCTCGGCGTTCGTCACCGCTCGGTGCATGGGGCTCCTGAACAAGCCGTTGCTCATGATCTGCAGCAATTTTTACAGAGTGCCCAGTCCGGCCATCAGATCAAGAACACGATTGCACATTTGCACTTGCAGCAGATACCTACCTCTGTTACGTCCCCAACGTTGACGAGTAACGCGTTGGGGACGATGGGCACGTTGTACCAGACGCCGTCATCGTCGTTGGGCTTCTGCACCTGGAGCCCGCCGACGACGTCGTCGATGAGAACGACGGTGATCACGGAGGCGTCGGAGTGGGGTTTCAGGCCGAAGACGCGGTCCGGCTCGGGGCATCGCGGGTAGTAGTTGAACCTGGCGTGCGTCATGGCGACTCCCTCGTCCATCATGCCGACGAAGCGGCCCTCTTGCAGACCCAGCAGTTTGGCGACGTTGGCGAGCACGACGCCGGCGATCTCCCGGCACCTGGCGGTGTACTCGCGAAGGACGTCGCAGAAGGCAGGGGGCTGCGCCGGCCAGAGGCTCCGGACGATCCGGGACTCCGGCTCCACGATGAGGTACAGCCTGTCGCACCAGTCTAGGACCTGGTCCTCCGACAGCACCATATCGTTGCCATATCCTTCGTTCCTGAACTCCTTGCCGTTCGCCAGGTTGGAGTACTTCTGCTTCTCGTCCAGCGGGAGGTTGAAGAATCCCCTCGTCACTCCCATCATCTTGGCGAGAAATCCTGGATCCATTCCATGTCCGACTGCCTGGACAGAGCTAGTCTGAGTCTGAGCTGGTCGGACTGTGGATCACCACTTGGTACGAGGAAACGAGAAGAAAAGAGATACCAGGAAGAGGCCCCAGTTCTGCAGGGCGGACAGGAGCTTGGCGGCCTCGTCGTCGGCGTCGTCGATAGCGGACAGCCGGCTGAGGTCAACGATGGGGATGGGCTCGGGCATGGCGGCAGCGGCCACGGCGGGACGATCTTGCTCGCCGACCACGTACCGGCTCGGTGGCTCCTGCACGCCGGCGGCCAGTTCCTGAACGATCGGCGGTATCTTCCATGGTTGGTCGTCGGCCATGGCTGCTTGCTTGCCAGTGGTCAGTACTCACTAGAGTCGTTGGTCATCACCTACCGTGTCCATTACCTCATTTTGGCTGTTTTTATCTGCCACAAGCCCACAAGCCCACAAGTGGACGGCATTAATTATTTTAAGGAAGACGACGATCGATTAGATGCGAACAACGGACGGCAATTGAACTATCAAATATACATACAAGATCACCATCTATCGCATGTATAAACTCAAACTTCATAATATCTTCTAATATGGTACTGTATTATTTTTGTTCAATTGATAACGTATTGCAAAAAAACATAATGCCTAAGGCGTGGCCCGTCCACCATGCCGGGTTGGTATGGACACAATCAGCATCCGTCCCTTGCCATGTTTTGTGTCGGGCCGAACAATTGTATAGGCCTATTTGACACAACCAATTTGACCAGCACTAGAAGTGATCTGAGTACCATTTCCATATGTAAACCGCAGGATCGCAGAATGTCCAAAGAACAGAAAAGGTTTCAGTTCGATATTGTTGTAAGGCCAATATTTCTAACACCCAATTATGATCCAGAGAACAATTTAGAGGCTCTGAAACAGAATTTCCTCACCCATAAAACGACTGGTCTAGACTTTATAAGCTTGGGATTATTATGACTTTATCATTTTGTTTTTAATGGATGTATGGATACTTATGTGCGCATTCTATATGGTATGGAGTATGGACCATAGATGTACGGTGTAATACTATAGTATATTATTATATTTACATATATATTAATTTTTTGTTCGATTTAAGATTGTTGAATGTGTTACTTTTGTATTATTACTATTTGTTAGAAGTAGAGCGCCAGAGACAAAACGAGTGAACGAGAACTAGAACAAAGGTATGGAATATGGGCACGTTTCGTACCGACAATGTCGTGCTGATAACGTGTTAGAAGTAGAGCGCGAGAGACAAAGTGAGTGATGCAGATGATTCTACATTGTCTTCCCAATGAACATTGTGTGTGTGTGTATATATATATATATATATATATAACTATTGTTCTGCAGCTGACTATAAAATAACTTATTCTATGGCCAGCTGCAGAATAGCCTTACCCTATATATATATAGGGCCCATGTGGGCAGTTACAAGTATGAAAGAGAGAGAGGGGTGAAAAGACACCCCTTGGAATAATCCTTAATTAAGCACTAAATAATAATTCTCAACACTATTCTCAAGCTTTAGATAAATGCAAATATTATATTTTATGTACTTTTTTATACCTGGCTCATGAGCTTAACGAGACAGCTCAAGCTCATAAACGAGCCGAGCTGAGCTCGCTTGTTATTCAGCCTTAGCCCACTCCCAACCCCCGTGCCAGATTTGCAGCACCTATGCCACTGCGTAGCCATCGTGCCGCCATGAACCGTTGCACCGTTGTCTTGACCATTTCGCCGTGATCCGTCGTGGAGTCATGCATGTCGCCGTCGCTGAGCCCTGCTATGGCCTCGCTAGATCAAGGGGTGCCGCCGCCGCAGCCGACATCTGGTCTGGCCGTCTCCTCTTAGCATCGAGACCCGGCAGCCGCGAGCCCCACAACGAGCATCGTTCGGGCTGCGCTCGTGGCGCAGCTGTTGTGTGTCCCAGCGCGTGCCGCCGCACTCTTGTGGTAGGAAAGGGAGGTGTCAGGGAGAGCGGCTGGGAGAGAGGAAGAGAAGAGTGCGGGAGAGGAGTTCGAAACCCTAAGCCCTTATTGTATATGTGACCATCATATTGGGCGTACTGGAATTTAGGCCTGATTTTAGAGGCGGGCCTCTTAAGGGGTCCGCCTCTTAAAATAGTCTCTATTTTCATAGACGGACCTCTCAAGAGGTCAGCCTCTGATAATGGATTTTGAGATACGATCAATTTTTTATCGTCTCTGTAAATCCATTTTAAGATACGAACAATTTGTGACCGCTTCCGTTAGTGAAACGACTGCTTCGAAAATCCTAAGGTATTTTAGGAGACAAATAAATTTTGTGTCTGCCTCCGTTAATTCTTGGGCAGTGTCTTGTAAAATAATTTATATACTAGTGGAGGTGGGTAGTTTAGATGCAAAACATTTCACTGGAGGAAGGCAAGAAGAAGAGATGAAGAGACTCAAAGAAAACTCTGGACAAAATGAGAAAGTGTGAGTTGAGCAAGCCGCACAGAAGGGCGACGGGTTTACGAGGTACACAAGACGTTGAGGAAGGAAGCACACGCAAGACGCCTCAAGCAGCGCGACGCCAGACGAGAGTGCGAGCCGTTGGTTCGCTGCACGAGCCTCCTGTCTGACGGTTGGACCCACCGACCAGGGACCATCCGAAGGTGGTGCCCATTATTTCAGCCCCGCTAAAGCCATCGCTCCTCCGGCAAGGTGCTTGAGTCTGATAGAAGCTGTAGATATATAATTAATCGTCCCGTTTGGAAAGAGGACCGGCGTTTTTCTTGCAAGAAGCTAGAGAAGTTGTTTGAGACACATATATATATATATATATATATATATATATATATATATATATATATATATATATATATATATATATAAGAGAGAATTACCTTTATGGCCTCTAAAAAAATGTCTTCCTTCCATGGCCGTTTTTTTTTTAACTTACATGTAAGGCTCCCAAAACGAAATTCTCTTACTTATATGGCCTTTCGTCCATTTCAGACACTTGACGGTGTTTAGCGAGGGGTAAACTAGCAAAAAAGAAATAAAATGTAGAATTTAGTCTCTCTCTTTTAGATTTGCACAAATGCATTGCAATTCACCATAGGTTCACACATAAATTTGCATACATGAGAAAAGATTTTGAACTGGCCAGAAACATCAGAAATTAGCTTATATGCCAACACCAGATGCAGTAATGAATGGTCATCTGCGCACCAGAAGGTCCACAAGAGCAAAATCGGACCATCTTAGAATGTTATATTCTGCTATCAAAATGAACACCGTTCCAAGAACATGATTCTCGGTTAGACCAATTGTACCGAGAAAGCGACTTTCCTACTAGCCACCAAATTACATACATGCAAGTTAAGATCAGTCTTGCTTGTTACGAGTTGCCGCGCACGATGCCTGAGCTCTGCCCTTTTCCACCTTACGATTAGCATGCAGAGCGTCACAAGAGTGTTCACCTAAGAACATGCAAATATACAGTTACTGACTGAAACGAAACTGCTGCGGCCTCGCGTTTGCTTCCCCTTGCCTCCTCCTCGCGGGCCCTCTGCAGCCGCCGCGCCGGGGTGGCCACGGCCGGCCGCTGGGCAAGTTGCTGCGGCCTCGCGATTTGGACGGCGCGGCTGCCGATGGTGGTTCCCGGCGACGCCTCCCTCCCTCCCCTCCCCCCCAGCCCCCGCCACCTCGCCGCGCGGGTGGCCTTGGCTCCGGTCCCGGTGGTCAGCGGTCGTCGGGCCCTTGCAGGCGCCGTGGACCCGACGCCCTCCCCTGGAAAGCGGCGCCAGCGACCTCCCCAAGCCGGCAGCTCCCCCACACCGGCATCCCCAGCCACTTCGTCAGCAGGGTGCGCGACAGCAGCATTAGGACTCCCGGGCGGCTCACAGCTACGCGCAGGCGGTCTCCAGGATGCACGTCGGCTGTTTCGAAGCACCAGCCGGCCAACTCTAGGACATCCACGACAGACACCATGGAGGAGGCTAGGTAATTCCTTCATTCCGTGATATGGGTGCTTTAGTCAAGTGGGAAATAGCAGCGATGTCCGGATTTGTTAACCTGTATATTTGTTGTGATTTGTAGGCCAAAACACAGAGAATTGAAACTTGTTGTTAGGGTTCGGTCGTTTTCCATCTTGCCAGATACTGGTTCAAAGTCGTGGTGGAACTTCTGGGAAATAACATATTTCTGCTCTTTTTTTCATATAAAGTGCAAGTGCAAGCGCTTGGTACTTTGTTAGGTTTCAATGTTTGATATATAGCTTACTACTAGTTGTCAAGTGAACTCACTGCTAGTACTTTAGTTTGACATGTCATTTAGACATGTATGTTGGTGTTTGACATGTCATTTAGATCTATATGTTGCATCTAATATGTTACTGTATCATGCCATGTTATATGGACATGGTTTGTTGTCATTGATGCAATATGTGTGATATTAATTTCTGTTTATATAGATTGTTAGCTGAAATACTGTCGATTTTTTCTAAAAATTGTCAAATTTTATAATTCTATATCAAAATTGTCAAATTGCTAATATAAAAATAGGGGTAAAAACATAAATATCAAAATAAAACAGGGGTAAAACAAAGTGAACACCGTTGCTGGGACTTCACAGAGCAGGGGTAAGTCTCCTTTCGTTTGAAAATCGCTAAGGTAAAATCACAAAGTTCAAAAACGAGGGCAAAATCATCATTTTACTCCAAAACAGGGGTAGAAACCCTTAAGCCCCTATCAAATAACCTATAAAATTACATCAAAACTACTCGCCTTCTCCACGATAGTTAAATAATAACTTGAAAAAGACCCTCTAGATTTTAGTTCTAGATAACTCATCTCTACCATTATAAAAAATAACACATGTATGTTATTCTAAATTGCCAACTTCTACTATTTATAATAAAATAAGAAAAGGTAACTCAAAGAATACAAGCTTGATGCTTGACACCATGCATTCCCAACTTTCATAATTTGCCAACAATTTATTGCAACTGATAATTGAAGTCTATTAGATCCAAGTAAATCCTTTATGTCTATAAGTGTATAACTAACAAATGGCAGAAAGCAAATATAAGCTAAATGATTAGCTGTGGCTCAAATGTATCCATGAACTTCTAACACATGTTTCTTAAAAAAAACTTATGGAGGAGCATGAGTTGATGGACTAGTTTTTGCATAAACATGTAAAACTATAAGTTTCACAAATTTATATAATCATGTTGACAGCATAGACATGGATTTACATAAATAAAGATGGCAATATATGATTTAATCATGTAGGGCCACTTTACTACAAGGGGTAATCATGCAAGAAAAACCTAAAAATTACCTAGAAAACTCGTCATGTAAAATGAAACCTTAAACGAGTAAAAACAACGTGGTAAGTACACCATTCATTTCATATTGAATTTAATAATTACATAATTTGGTGCAGCGTAATATGAAACCAATGATTTTTCTTATGTTACATTGCCCATGACAATAAAACAATACTATCCCCATCCTAAAATATATGCGACTTTGAATTGTCCTAAGTATAACTATTCTAAGTTTGATCAAATTTATAGAATAGAACAATGATATTAATAATACCAAAATGCATTTTCGTAATTTACCTCTTTGATGTGGTAGGTGCTAGCACTTTTCTCTACAATTTTTGTCAAACTCATGACAGTGTGCTTAGCACAAATTGATATCATAGTAATAAAAAATAATTTCAAATAATCTAGTAGAACCACTTAAGTTTTATCCTAAATTTTACAGATTATTGATCATATTTTTTTTGTCAAAGATTATGAAATTTAAACACAACTACAAATATAGTTTTTAGAAGCGAATGGAAAATATTTGTAGACATCCGCCTCTACCCTTGCATCTCTAGAAATCAGCAATTTCTAAAGGCATGTATCCGACCTCTAGAGGCTGGGCAAATGCTAGCCGCCTTTAGACATCGATTTTTAGAGGTGGGACAAATCCTAGCCATCTCTAGAAATCGTTTTTTAGAAATTGTAAATTAAGACCTAAAATAACAAAAAAATAATTAATCCATGAAAGCCCCCACCAGACAGACAATTCCTTTTGTATTCACTTTACTAGATTTTGAAATCAATATTTAGAATCCTAAACAAATTCAAATAAAATAGGTGTCAACCCGTCGAGTACAACTTTGATTTTGATCGTTTTTCCATCCAATGTTGTTTGAAAATTTTAAATTAATACTAAAACAAAATATATAGACCCTAAGGGTTCTTAAATAAAAAGGTCATCAACTACAAAGTTGCATATATCTTCGAGTACTACAACTTTAGTTTAGGTAGCGTCTCCATCCAAGGTACTTTCGAAAACTAGAAAATGATGAATTTCAAAATCTAAAAACTTAAACCAGAGCTTATGTGTACTAAATGATTTGAAATAAAAAAATTGTCAACTAAAAAGTTGGTCATTTCTCCATCGAAGTCATTTGGAAAATTTTAAAATATTGAATTTCAAATTATGAAAAAATTAAACAAAAATTTTGTGGCTTATTCAAATGAAAAAGTCTTCAAAGAAAGTCAAATCTCATATATAACTATAAATAAGGGTAATATCGAAAGACAATGCTCAATATATAACGTACTTAGTATAAAGGATATAATCTTAGACAGCAAACAGCGGAAAGACAACTACGATCTTCGGGTGAAGACTCAAATTCCACAGGTAAAGCAAGCGTAAGTACATGTCGTACTCAACAAATATAACATGAAGTTTAAAAGGCTGACACTGGTTTAACTGCGATTAGTTTTTAATGAGTCATCTTTTAGCAATTGGGTGGCAACAAGTTTATCCACAAGCCTATATAAACACATGATCAGATAAACATGAATAATGAATAGCATAAACAGTAATTATTAGTGGGCATCTTTATCATCAGTATCATCAGTGTTTATCATCTATTCCGTAAGGGTCTAAGGCCACTCGTGACCGTGAGTAAGGCTGATATACCAGTTTTACACTCTATAGAGGTTGTACACTTTCACTGTGAGTCATGATTTACCCTTTTGCTCGAGGTGATCAGCCTCTTGACCCACTACCAAGAAAGATCAGCAGAGTTCACTATAAAGCCTTTCAAAGGATCCTCTAACAAGGTAGGGCCGCTAGGTTTCCCCATCAATAAGCATGAACTCTCCTCCAAGAAGTGACTGACAAAAGGTCAAGAAACCAAAATGGACTCAACCTGGCAGGCAAAGGTCATACCTGTCGGAACCCCTCTTGCGTTATAAAGGTAACCACTAACAAACTAGAAAATATCCTCATACTTGACTAAAGCCAGAGCCATGTAGCCCTCACAGTTGTACTATAAGTCCCGAATGATCACTTACAGATAAGTCTTTAGGGAGAGGAATCTAGCATAATGCTCTAGCCCCCTTATTCCATGTTACTAAAAAGCATCTTTTAATGTTTATTGCATATTTCATTAGTCAAGTTATAAGATTATGGTTATAGTTGAGTATTAGCATCATACTACCCAATACAATAACCCATAAGAATCAAGGTACAGAGTAACAAAGTACTTAGAAATCCTTAGTGGTAGTCAAGGTAGACACATGCAACATGAATTAAATGATTAAAGATGTATAGAACAACAAGGAAGATCCCATGCTATATTTGCCTTAAAACTTTGATCCTTCTTCAAGTCGAAACCTTCAACGAATTGCTTCTCGATTCACCACGTATAGCTCACCGACTGAACATGATCATAAAGTACCACACAAGCATCCATGCAATCATAAACGAAGCAAACAATAGAATTAAATCATAACAGTACACCAAACATAATAAATAGCAAATAAAAAGGTTTTAAAATGTTCTACACGTTGCTACGAACACACAGACGCGAACATTAATCGGAGCTATAACGAAAAAGTTATGAATTTAATTAGATTTTCTTTAATAAAATAATAGATTAAATCTAACCACAAATTTCAAAAGTTGAAAATATATTTAACAGTATCTTGAACATGTAGATTACTCAATTATGAATCTAACGTAACTTGAACGAATCAAATCGGAGTTAAAACAGAGAAGTTATGACCTAAAGAAAATAGTGGCAAAATTGTAACTAGATGAAAACGTATTTTGAATCTACTAGAAAGAAACTTTGCTTTCAGAATATGAAAACGTATTCTGGATGTGCGCCATGGACTGCGGGTTAGATTATTCAAAAGCCGAGGGTCTCTTTTGAAAAACTATTGGCCAAAGGGGTACGATCTAATCCTGGCCCTTGATCCTTGATTGGACGGACGAAAATAGATCACAGAGAGAAAAAAACGTGGCCGGCCGGTGGCGAGGTTTGGCGGCGGTGACGCCATGGCCGACACGACGGTGTTCTTGGGGAGGAGCCTACGGGCCATTGTTTTGCACGGGAAAGGAACGGAAAGAGAGAGAACGGCGAGACGAACTTACCAAGGTGGATTTCGGTGGCGCGGAGCTTACGGCGATGGCGCACTGCGCATGGCAGGGTGACGGCGACTCGTAGGCTAGGGTTGCGAGCTCAAGCGAGGTGATTCAGCGAGCACGGTGGCTTTGGGTTATGCGGGGGCGATGCGGGCAGCACGGCGTCCTATTTATGAGGGCCGGGATGCTTGGGAGTCACGGCAACGGCGAGGCGTGGGCAGAGCGGAGTCGGGCCCATGGCGCAGCGACGGAGAGTCCGGGGCAGTCACGTGCGGGGAAGACGATGACTGACGCGTAGACCCTACCAGTCAGCGAAACAAGGCGGCGTGGGCGATGCTGGACCGAAGCGAGGAAGCGGGCCGCGTGATGAAGGCTGCGGATAGAAGAGCGGAGGCCGAGAAGGGTTGGGCCGGTGCGCGGGAAAGAAGCAGGCCGCGCGGGACGAGCTAGGCCACGGGGCACGCGGGGGAGAGGAGGAGCTGGGCCGAGCGGCTTGCTGGGCCAGCTAGGCTAGAAGAGAGGGAGAAAAGTTTTTCCTTTTCTTTTTTTTTAATGCTATTTGAAAACCATTTTTTAAAAACAATTTAAATTATTTTGAATTTTAGAAAAATCCACTCATCACAATAAATAAAATGCAACGGCATGTATGCTAAAACATGTTGCTACCTTGTATTTGATTTTAATTTTAACAATTTTTTTAAAAAATTTGCATGCTCACAAAATGTATAAATAAATTAAATTCACCTATTTTAAAATCTTGTAAATTTTAGGGTGTTACGGCAACTGTATGCGTGGTAATTAGTACATAACTAATCACTACGATTAGTAATCACAGGTGGGCTAACTGCAAAGATGGATGGGAACAGAGCACGTCTGCAAACTGAATAAGATGCTGATCAGTATACAACATACGCCCTTAAGATGCTGTCCTCTCATTTTGCGTTTGCACGCCTCTGCATCGAGGAAGTAGAAGTAGAACAGAGCACCAGCAATGCAAAGCCAGTCAAGCGCCGGCGAACACAATTGGGTGAGATCCCGCGCAGAACGGCGCGCGTCTCGCTCGGGACGGCCTCGAAACTGCCGTATCCCGGTCCCGGCCTCCAAAGAATAGGGCAGATCAGGATTAGGAATCAGTATTTGGCACTGTAGTATTTTCGTTTGTATTTGACAATTATTGTTCAATCATGGTCTAACTAGGTTCAAAAGATTCGTCTCGTAATTTACAATCAAACTGTGTAATTAGTTATTTTTTTTATCCACATTTAATATTCCATATATGTGTCCAAAGATTTGATATGATAAAAAGAGAGTAAAAAAACTTACAATCTCAACAAGGCCGAGATCGGCTAGGAAGACACTCATCCACGTCGGCGGTGGCGGCGGCTAAGCAGAGTCGCAGGCGGCAAGGTAAGGTCCCCGGAGCTCGCGGCATTGGCCACCAGCACAGTGTAGAGAGGGAGAGCGAGAGGAGGGGGCAGGGGAGAGTGGCGCTCTGAACTTGTGCTCGTGCTCGTGTTTTGAACGTCGTGCAAGTTTGCAACTTGTTGTGTGTGCAGATGCAGCATGAGCCATGGCGGGGATTAGCCATTTGTTATGCAATCGATGATGGTCTGCAAATTGTTAAAACGGGTAGGTCACATGGACAGGAGAGATAAAAGACATTAATAAAGAGGAAACAGACAAAAGTCCTGTAAACTAAAAGAATCAGTTCACATGGTTAAGCTTTGATAGGACAACTAGTAGGAAAGGAGCAGCGTCATTAGCCCCCTAATCATGTGGTTAAGCTTTGTTTATTCTTGGCTTATTTTGCCTTCTTTTTATTTATTTATTTATTAGGGCTAAGCATGGAGGGTTGCTCTTGTTTGATCTTGCTAATAAGTTTACGAAATACAAACTTGATTTTTTTAAGAAATATTTTGTGAGTTTAAGAGGGGCTGAATTGTTGTAAAAAAAATTAGTGGTAGAACTTTAGACAAGAGGTATGTTTTGTTTTGTTTTTTTTGCGACAAAGAGAACCTTTTAATACTGCTCAGAAATAAAGTTACAATCGTGCGCAGTAATATGCTATACACAAGCTTCGGTCAAAAATATGCTATATACAAGCTGGAGAATTAAAACACAAGATGGTTGAATGCCTTGTCCTTTTCGCCAGCTGTGCAAGCTCATGATCGAGTTGCCCTGTTACACTCTGTCCTTTTGTAGATAACTCTTTTTTTTTTAACCTCAGCCTGAAATCCGCTCCTACGGGGAGTCGAACCCAGGACCTAAGGAGTACCGCCGGGTTGCTCTAGCCAGTTAGACTAGAGGCCCTTTCTCACAGGGCTACGGTACCTCCTGCGTCAGGCTGGAGGCGGGGATTCGGAGGTTTTTCTCGATCTGTGTGAGAAGATCATCTTCTTCTTATAATGCCCTGGGGGCCGTCATACCCCCGCAGGTCGAGTTTTTTTTTTCTTTCGTAGATAACTCTGTTACAGCTGTGCAAGCTCATGGTTGGATCCGCCAGAACATTTTCCACCCAGGTCGAGACCCTTGCAAAGATGAGGAAGATTGTCGGGCCCCTTGCTCTTCCTGCTGCTGTAATGCCAGTGCTGGCCTATATGCACTTCGAACTGAATATATATAACCCATATGCTTCTCATAATGCCTGGCTAAAAAATCATCTGATGGCTCATCGGGATCTTCAGCTTTAGAATTTGATCTGCATCATGAGGCCTGAACAGGTCCAGGACCAAATCAGTTCTCCACTCACGTCTATCCTGGTTTATGAGTTGGCTCACCCACTTAAGACCTTGTTTGATGCATGTGCAGTGGCGGATCTAGGATTTTGTTAAAGGATATGCCATACCAAAATTTCACATGTATTTCGATAAAATCTATTTACCAACTCAGTAAATAGTTATAAAAATTTGCTACTCAATTCGGCATATAAGTAAGAAAAAACATGATAAGTCTTCAATTTATAGATTAGTTCCTCTATTTTTTATAAGGCGCACACGTATATCAAGAATCGAATTTTAATATCTTTGACCAATATTTGACTAACAAATTTGAATTATTATAATGCAAATTGAAAAATTCTAATACTGTTAGATTTGTAATTAAATGTACTATTCAATTATCATAAGTTCATAAATATCAATAATATAATATAAAATAAATTAATGATTACAACATAATTTAGGAGACCGTGTCATGCGAAACTACGGCGTTGATGTAGGAGTACAAAGTTGAAAAATTACATGAAGTACAATACGAATATAACTCGCACTCACGTGATATTGATATTGATCAATCTCGCTACAATATATACAAATATAACACCGCCGCAACTGTAGTATGTACTCCATGTGTCCTTCCAATAGGGAGTATTCGTTTGTGGGCTGACCCTGCATGCGATGTGTCTCTTCTATCGAGTCGTAGGTGACCGTGAGGCAGGCAGGTGAATCTACTCGTGCGAGCGACGGCCCGTTCCAAGCGCGCGAGGTGCAATACGCATGCCACGCATGGCTCGATCGCAGGGTATGCCGTGTCATATACGGCATACCCTGTAGATCCGTCAGTGTGTATGTGTATTCATCTTAGTTCATATGTGTTGAAGTAGATTGAAGTAAAATTAAATTAAGTTACGTTCCAATCCACTCCAACAAATATGAATTGAAGTAAACACAGGTGCATCAAACAAGGCCCTAAACCTGTTCGGTCTTTTCTTCCCAGACGGACGTAGTGACCACGACCGAGGATGCGAGGAATCCACGGATCTCTCCAAATGCGAATCTGATCGCCCTTGCCTATCCTCCACATTAGTAACTCTAGACCATGGACATTCTCTCTCTCTCAAAAAAAAAAACTCTGGCCATGGACAATAGCTCTCTAGATAGGCTACTGGCTGCTCGGGAAAGTTGCGTCCTATAAATTACCAGTGAAATATTTAGATTTTAAAACTCACGCACAGAGACAGGATGGCCGTTCAATGAGCCTTCAGGCCTGCCTACCCAACAGGGCTTGGTTGAACAACTTGAGATCTCTAAAGCCCAAGCCACTACTTGTTGGTTTTAAATTTACATCCTTTCCCTCTCTTCTCTGAAAGCAAAATGAATGATTGGATTAGTTTCTCTCAGTTCATCTCCCTCCGGCTCACGCATACGAGAGCAAGACACATCACACATGCATGCCTGCCTGCCACTTACATGAGCTGACTCCACCGGTCCACCCTGAGCCCGAGATATACGCACACTGGACCGAGAACTCCTTCAATGCACATCTTCAGTCTCCCGCGCTTCTTCAGAAGCAGCAGCAGAGCCTAGTTACAACTTGCCTACGAGAAGATACGTTTGCCATTTCAATGTCAAGTTACAGCTAATAAAATCTACTTTAGTAGCGGTTTTCAGTCCTGTAAAGCTGTAAAAGACACCAGAATCTACATAAGTTGCTCGAGACATAATAGCAGTTATATGGCTTTTTACATTATTATTAAAGGGCATACATCCAATGGAACGCAACAAGTCTGTTGTCCAGATTATTATTACACACAGAAAGAGTAACCAAGCACAAGGCACAATTATACAAATTGGTAATAAAGCAGTTCTCACGGCAGGAGATGCATGCAATTGAACAGACTGGCGATTACAAAGGGAGGATGCCAATGATGATGTGCAGGAGCTGCGGCTGTGCTGACGTGGATTGCCGATGACAATGGGGAAGGTGGTGACGTGAAGGCAGATCAAGACTGCCAGCTCTCCCATGGTTTGTAAACCTTAGACATTTGCAGCACAGGGTGATTCGTGTGATTCTCCACTTCCTCCCGTAGCATATCTTGCTTCCCCAAACGACAGAACCTAATAAAAATCTTCTTGAGTTTTGGAAGATGGTTGATACCATTGATCCCTGTTGTCAAATTGCATCTCCCGATGTGTATTGTTTCCATGTTAGGCGAGGTGCTCTGCTCAAAGGTCACCTCCCTCAGTGCCATTTCAGTATGAGACAGTATGAGTAAGATCCTGAGCTTTGGGAATCCATGCTTGCGGAACACTAAATTCTCTGCATTGAATGCATCTTCTTTAAGACGAAGTTGTACCAGGTTGGGCAGTTCAGCTAAGGCCTCCAATCCCTTGAGCTCACAATATTTCAATTCAACATTCACCAAGTTCTCACATTTACCAACCCAACCAGGTATCTCCTGAAGACGCCCCTTCAATTTGAGACGCTCAAGAGAGGGGAGAGGGGATGTAAAAGCAACCAACCTATCAAGCACCTCAGCTGTTTTTCGGAACTCCTTAGTACTCACATTGAGGGAACGGAGGGTGGACAGTTTCGGCGCAGCCTCACAGAATGCCCTGCAGTTTTTCTTGGAGGCCCCTCTCCCTCTCACAGCTATCTTCCTCAGCTGAGTTAGTTCCCCTAGCTCCTTGATTGCTTTCTGACTTGTTCGCTTGATATCCACTCTCTCTAGTATCTGTAGCTCTTTTAGTTTTCTCACTCCTCTAGGCAACTTAATGCCAGATGAATTAGACCAGCAGCTAGACAGGGCCATGTGCAGGTCAGCAGTTGCAAAAGCATTACACTTTAAATAATCTATGGCATCCTTGAACCACTCCCCAGGTTTGAATTCATCTGTATCGAAACAACCATAAGAGCGTACCTTGCTGCATCGAAGGCTGCGGAGGTTACGGAGCTTAGTGATTTCTATTGGTAGGGTCGAAACTTTTGACTTTTGTAAGTCTAGAGTCAGCAAACCTTGCAGATTACCTATAGACTTTGGAAGTGCATAAATATTATTTGGAGACTTTGGATAATGCAAGTACTTCAAGTGTAGCAACAACCCTATGTATTTTATATCTTGTTGGCTTGCCGCAAATTGAGCATGTTTTAAATCCAGAATCCTCAACATCTTGAATTTGGATGAGCAAAGTAAGGATGCTAGCTCCGGAGGCTCACTGAACACAGTTAAAGACCGGACACAGCTTAAATCCATGGCAATGTTCAGTTTCCTGCAAGCAACACATGACAGATGCCGGATACCAACTCTTGTTGCTATGTTGGAGGTGTGTTCTCCATGTATGAATGCATAGTTCTCCTGCTTAGAGATTGACACCGCAATATCATGCACAATGTCATGAATTCTGCATGTTTTCACCTTCCCCATATTATCTAACTTAGATGGTTGAATCATGCACCGGCTGATGAGCTCATAGAAGTAACTTTCAGCAACTTCTTCAAGGGTTCTTGTAGTTGTGTCATCTGCTACCAACCCTTCAGCTACCCACCTATTCACTAGGTGTTTTCTTTCAATCTCCAAATCTTCAGGAAAGATACTGAGATGCAAAAAGCAAGGCTTTAGATGCGAAGGCAAGTGGCTGTAACTAAGGCTAACCACTCGCCTTAGAGCATCAAGGCTTGGATTAGTTGCAAGATCCGAGGGGAGTTGCTTGTATATACTCTCCCACTCCTCTGTGTCTTTATTGGCAAGTAGGGCTCCAATTGTCAGAATGGCAAGTGGGAGTCCACCACATTTGTTCAGTATTTTTTCAACTATTCCTTTGGTTTTGTCACCTTTCTCTAGGTCATCAAGACTTCTCTTTGTCTTTTTTAGAAACAAGGTTCTAGCCTCTTCTTTCCCCAGGAATTCAGGTTGGTGGATGTGTGATGGGGGACTACAGTATTCAGCTAATTTATGATTCCTTGTAGTCACTACCACACAACTATCATCCTTACCACTATATTGGAAAGTAACCTTAATGCGGTTCCATGCATCAATGGTCCAAACATCATCCAAAACAATAAGGTACCTTGTTTCCTGAAGCCTTTTTGGATATGTAGTCAGCAAGATGTACTTCTCGCACCAGTTGCCCTTGATGATCTTCTAAGAGCTTGTTCAATGACTCAACTCCAAATAGTTGCTTCACCATCTCCTTAAAAATCTCCTTTTCGTCAAATGACTGTGACACTGTGATCCAAGCACGGGTGGTGAACATGTCACTGAGATCCTTGCTATCAAACACCTTCTTCGTGAGAGTTGTCTTGCCAATGCCACCCATACCAACAAGGGATACCACTCTTGGACCTTTACGTTCCATGGATTCCCTCGGTTTGCCTATTAATTCCATTATGTTCTTCTCCGGCTCATCCAAACCAACAAGTTGGGATTCCTCAACATTTAGAGCCGTGAAATTCCGGGTAAACTCTGTGTCACCTATCACATCAGTGGAGGTGGATGGTGTGAGCTTGATTGCATTGTACCTCATGTTCCTTTGGCTCACCTCCTGGACTCTTAGTTTGAGACTGCGTATCTGGACAGCAATGCGATGGCGCTCTCGCAAGCTGAGAAGTTGTTCCATAAGGCTCTTGTTCTTGACGAAGACCATGAACTCCTCTAGGTTATCTTCAATGTCATAGGCCAAATCGCGGATCAGCTCTGAATACGCCTTCACCACCCCAATGTTCTCACGTGCTCCATCAGCGGCTCTAAGGAATGCTTGCATCATCTTTAGCTCATCGCTGATGAACCTGACAACGAAAAAGATAAATAAATATGTATTGCATGCATTTTGAATATATATATATATATACACACACACACTTCATTTTTTTCTAATGCATTCCACAGCCAATACGTTTCCAGGAAACTGAATAGTATGCTGGCAAAATCCAAAAAAGTATTTTATGTCTGGGGCTAAAAATTTAACAACTTAGCATATAAGTACTAACTATGAGTTCACTAATATGCTGTGATAGTATAGCTGTAAGGCTATAGCTAGACTTACATTCTAGCCTGTTCGTTTGGCTGTGGCTTGTCGTAAACGATCGTAAATTTTCAGCCGGAACATTATTTTTCTCTCACACAAACCAGCTAGCAGTACTTATTCACGAACCAGCAACGAAACGAACCAGCCAACCGATCAGGCTGCAAGTAGGAAACATGCTCGCTCCGTATACAAATAAAACGACGTCCTGGCTCCTCGCGTAGTTTGCGGATAAAACGTCGTTCTAGCGTCGCAGCCCCTCCCCTGGACTTGTTTGCCCCTGGCTCATCGATCTCTGCGTGCAATTACTCAGCGCCGCGCGTGGGACGCTCGCCTCGATTCACGCCGCGCGTGCGACGCTCGCCCTCTCGTGTGGTCGTCTGCGTCTTAAAACCGCGCGCCGCTCGAGTACCAGCTCGCATCGCTGCACGTTGCGCCACTCGTGCTCGGCCCCAACTCGCCTCGCCGCTCGCTGTGCCGCTCGCCATGCAGCGCGAAATCGTGTTTTGCCAAAAAGAAGCGGGGCTAGAGTAGTAGAAGCGCCATGCAGCGCGAAATCGTCCAGGCCGCGCGCAAGCCATGCAAAATGCGCCGCTGCACAGTGCCATGCAAAATGCACTAAAACTACAAAAGAATGGAGACAGTGGGGAGTCGAACCCCGCACCGCTCTCAACACCAGACACCAGCCCCCGCTGCGCTAGCCAGTAAGGGTGTGCAACTTTCTTGTATAGAATGCAGCCACAGCTGTATTTAATAGGGGTAGACAGGGAAAACTTTACCCTAATTAATCATTCCTTGGTATGCTAAATGCTGTCCTAAACGTCATTTTTTACCAGTATGGAGGGAGTAACTGCCCCGGCCCATAAAGAGCCAGGTACAGTAGACCTTCTCGGCCGGCCCACAACAGAAATCAGCCCAACATACCAACCGAAGCCTACTATTCAGTATCCAACCAAGAACAAAATTTTTAACGACACAGCCCAGTTTGTTCGGATAGAAGTCGGGCCTTGTTAGGATGTTCTACTGTACACCTTCAAAATAGTTATTACTCCTACACATGTAAGTTGTTGCGCGATTCTCAAAAAAATAAAAAGAATTGTTGTGAACAAGAAAACTAGGTGTGGGGTCGTTCCTGCCTCCCACCCTCGCTTGAGGCTGGCAGGGGGAGGACGGACGAGGGTTTCCCCTCCGGAGCTAAGTAAGATGCAAACCGAAGGTAATCCAAGGGAAAATGTGAAATTAAATGCGGATTAATTGCTCGTTAAATTGCCCCAAAAACTCACTCTTGTCCAAACAGTGGCGTCCTAGGATATTTATAGAGCATCCCTAGGATGGTAGCAAAATTACATTAGGGTTGTCGTAGCACCCCCGGTTGTCAGTACATTGTCTAAGGGTAGAGGGGTAACTTCCCATACCCTAGCCAACTACCCCCAGCGTTAACCTGTTAGGATGTTCTACTGACCGCCAGCGACCCTAGCGTCTTGAGCGTCTTTGGTTCCACTTGCCGCGGGGCTTGCCGAGGGTTCTCCAGGACTCCGTTGGCTCTGCATTCTCCCGTCAAGCGTCACTGTCGCCTCGTCCTTGTTTTCCGCGGGCCCTAAAAGAACATGCCGTAGGAAGACCTTCGCTTGCGAGGGGTCAGTGCGGCCGTGAAGACACAACGGGGGTTCGTGAACGGCCAAACGCCAGTCGGGGTGGCCTGTTCGGGGCGCCTCCCCCAACACTAGGAAGTTATTATTACCAACTTGTAAAACTGTTTCTCAAAAAAAAATCAACTTGTAAAACTTTGTTTAGGCACCTGGTGAGAAACCATTGTATGTAGAGACCTGATGGCTGATACTCCCTTCATCTCATAAAGAAGACGATATGGGATGTGTAGAGGTCAAATTTTCTCAACTTTAACTAGGTTTATAGAAAATATGTGTAATATTTAAATATACAAATAAGTTTATTATAAAAGTATATTCAACGATCTATCTAACAATACTAATTATGTATTATAAATATTAATATTCTTTTATATATAATTGGTTAAAGTTAAAAAAAAAGTTGACTTCTCGAAAAGCAGTAACGTCTTTTATTTTGGGACAGAGAGGATCGCAAAGCCAATCCCATCACGGCTGCCCTCAACAAACAAGCGTCATGGCTCTTGTCACATTGGCAAGCCTGTTAACCTGTCAGGGTCGGATCACTCTAGGCTATTGGTGCAAACGTGCAGTGATCCCAAAGGACAAAGGGCAAACCTTGCAAAACCTCAAAGCTTGGGAATGGGATTACCAGTCATCTTGCATCATAAGAAAACTACAAGTTGCTTTAGACCATGTCACAATGTTGCTACTGTAAGCCTGAACCAGCAAGTTCAGATCTTGCCAACGATAAACACAGTTTTGCAAAAGATGAGCAACACAACAATCCACTAAAGCACAAGAACAGGATGTATATATTTTGGATTAAAATCCTAATAAGATATATATATTTCGAACTAGTGCATATCATTTGTTTTCTTTTGAAACCAGTTCCAAAGAATGTGCAATGCAGGTGTGTGAATCTTATTAGTCTTAATTAAAGGCTTCTTTTGCAGCTTCCACATTAATCCTCACGAAATTTGCTTGAGAGAAAAGATGAATCCTATAATTCGTAAAGGTACAGAAATATCTAACCATTAATTATGTATTGTATAACCATTATTATTAACAATAGTAGCCATTGAACCTTTTCTTTGAAATATCCATCCCTGCCATTACAAAAGTAAACCTTAAATAAGCCCTTTAAATCTCCATCAAAATTACTTACCTTTGCCATTATAAAAATATATAAACAATTTTGTATTTTTTTAATCTAAAGTACTCATTTATGTACCTATTTAAATAATATCAAATAACCCATAAAATTACATCTAAACTACTCGCCTCCTCCACGATAGTTAACTAATAACTTGAAAAGAACCTCTACATTCCTATTCTTCTAGATTACCCACCTCTACCATTATGAAAAATAACACAAAGTATACACATGTATATTATTCTAAATTGCCAACTTCTGCTATTTATAATAAATAAGAAAAAGTAGCTCAAAGAATACAAGCTTGATGCTTCACACCATGCATTCCCACGTTAAATGCAAGCGGAGACCAATAAGCCTAAACTTTCATGGTTTGCCAACAATTTATAGCAACGGATAATTGAAGTCTATTAGATCCAGATAAATCCTTTGTGTCTATAAGTCTATAACAAATGGCAGAAGGCAAAGAGAAGCTAAATGATTAACTGTGGCTCAAATGTATCCATGAACTTCTAACACCTACTCATGTTTCTTAAAAAAAATCTTATGGAGGAGCATGGGTTGATGGACTAGTTTTTGCGGAAACATGTAAAACTAATAGTTTCATATATCTCTTGAATTCAATAAAATTTATTATAATCATGTTGGCAGCATAGACATGGATTTACAGAAACAAAGATGGCAATATATATTTTTCAATCATGTAGGGCCGCTTTACTACAAGGGGAAATCATGCAAAAACCTAAAAATTACCTAGAAAAATCATTATGTAAAATGAAACCTAAAACGAGTGAAAACAACGTGGTAAGTATTCCATTCATTCCAAATTGAATGTAATTATTATTTAATTAGGTGCAGCGTAATATGAAACTAATCATTTTTCTTATGTTACATTGCCCATGACAATAAAACAATACTATCCCCATCCTAAAGTATAAGTGATTTTGAATTGTCCCAAGTATAACTATTCTAAGTTTGATCAAATTTATAGAATAGAACAATAATATTGATAATACAAAAATGCATTTTTGTAATTTACCTCTTTGATGTGGTAGGTGCTAGCACTTTTTTCTACAAATTTTGTCAAACTCATGATAGTGTGCTTAGCACAAATTGAGATCCTAGTAACAAAAAGATAATTTCAAATAATCTAGTAGAACCACTTAAGTTTTATCCTAAATTTACAGATTATTAATCATAATTTTTTATAAAAGATTTTGAAGTTTGACACAACTACAAAATAATAAAAAAAATCCATGGAAGCCCCCACTAGATAGATCCTTTTGTTTTTACTTTACCAGATTTTGAAATGAATATTTTGGACCCTAAAAGAATTCAAATGAAAAAGGTGTTGCAGATATCATCTACTAAAACTTTGTTTTGATCGTTTCTCCATCTAGAGTTGTTTGAAAATTTAAAATTTTAAAATCACTAATATTAAAACAGAATTTCTAGGCCCTAACTGTTTTTTAAATGGAAAAGTCATCAACTACAAAGTTCCATATATCTTCGAGTACTACAATTTTAGTTTAGGCCGTTTCTCCATCCAAGATACTTTGAAAAGCTAAAAAAGGTTAATTTCAAATTCTGAAAACTTAAATCAGAATTTATATGTACTAAATGATTTTAAATGAAAAAGTTGGCAGCTATAAAGTTGTAGATTGCTATGAGTATTACAACTATGGTTTTAGTCATTTCTCTATCTAAAATCATTTGAAAAATTTTAAAATATTGAATTTTAAATTATGAAAAATTTACACAAAATTTTTGTGGCTTCAATGATTTCAAATGGAAAAGTCTTCGAGTACTACAACTTTGATATAAAGTTTATTTTCAACCTATTTGATTTAAAAAAATTAAAAATTTATTATGCTACACATATTTTTAGAGACGGGCTAAATTGCCACTCAGAGGCCTCTAAAATACATGCGAGCTGGCCGGCTCAGAACCATTTTCAGATGTGAATTTACTAAGCCGCCTCTAACTGACTTTTTGTAGACAGAAAAACCTCCGTTACCAGGCGACAGTAGTAGGAAGTACCAGATATCGTCGTGCACCCCAAGCAGCAGGCCCATCTTCTCCCTTGCCGCTGACGAGGCGACGCGGAGCGCGCTGCCCACCAGTGTGGTGGCCATGCCCAGCGCCGTCTCCGCCATGGCGGCGCTGCTCTCCCTGCAGCTGCTGCTTCAGTCTTCACCACTCTCTCCTCCTGATCAGTATACAGCATACGCCTATGAGATGATGGTCGATGCAAGTGTGCAGCAGTGCAACTGTATGCGTGGTAATTAGTACATAACTAATCACTACGATTAGTTATCACAGGTGGGCTAACTGCAAAGATGGATGGGAACAGAGCACGTCTGCAAACTGAATAAGATGCTGATCAGTATACAACATACGCCCAAAAGATGCTGTCCTCTCATTTTGCGTTTGTACGCCTCTGCATCGAGGAAGTAGAAGTAGAAGTAGAACAGAGCACCAGCAATGCAAAGCCAGTCAAGCGCCGGCGAACACAATTGGGCGAGATCCCGCGCAGATCGGCGCGCGTCTCGCTCGGGACGGCCTCGAAACTGCCGTATCCCGGTCCCGGCCTCCAAAGAATAGATTGGCTAGGAAGACACTCACCCACGTCGGCGGTGGCGGCGGCTAAGCAGAGTCGCAGGCGGCAAGGTGAGGTCCCCGGAGCTCGCGGCATTGGCCACCAGCACAGTGTAGAGAGGGAGAGCGAGAGGAGGGGCAGGGGAGAGTGGTGCTCTGAACTTGTGCTCGTGCTCGTGTTTTGAACGCTGTGCAAGTTTGCAACTTGTTGTGTGTGCAGATGCAGCATGAGCCATGGCGGGGACAAGCTTTTAGCCATTTGTTAGACGGTCTCCGACACCTTATGCAAACGGCGAGGCAACCCCAAAATACGTAATGCACGGTGTTTTAGCTCAAGAAAACCGACTCCAACGGAAGACGCAAATGGAGCATGCATTTTGGGTACGAGGCAAACCGAGAGGCTTATTTGCGTCGTCTTTCTCCAAGACGCAAAGTCTTCGGCGCCCGTAGTGGTGGGCCCGTAGGAGGCGTCGGGGTGGAGCAGAGGTGGGTGCCAGGCGGGACCGCGGCGGGGCGTGGCCGGCTCGGCGAGGCGAGCTCGCCGTGGGAGCAGCTCCGGAGCTACCGGCCTTGGTTGCCTCGCCGGATCTGGGACCGCTCCCCCGCTGCCGGTGATGAGCAGCGCCGCCAGTGATGAGCAGCGTCGCGACCAGGGAAGAGAAGGTCGTCAGGGTCCGGCTCCACCCAGCTCGCGTTGTCCTCCCCGCCTCCGCCGCCGGCGTACGGCTTGCGCGCAGCGTGAGGAGCAGGTGGCGCTCCAGCCCGCCCGCCGCGCTGCCACGCCGAGGGAGGCGGGGAGAGAGAAAGGGGAGGCGGGAGGGGAGGGGGCGTGGACGGGAGCCACGGTGCGGGCGGAGGCGCGGGGGTTGGGACGAGGAGTGAGGGAGAGAGAGACGGATAGAGAGATGGAGGAGGCGATGAGATATTTTGGGCAGGCGCGGGCGGCTGTTGGAGAGGGACGGTTTTGCGTTGGTGACCTATTTACTGTACAATGGTCTGCAAATTGTTAATTGTGTTATCGAGGGCGAAACGGGTAGGTCACATGGACAGGAGAGGTAAAAGACATTAATAAAGAGGAAACAGACAAAAGTCCTGTAAACTAAAAGAATCAGTTCACATGGTTAAGCTTTGATAGGACAACTAGTAGGAAAGGAGCAGCGTCATTAGCCCCCTAATCATGTGGTTAAGCTTTGTTGATCTTGGCTTATTTTGCCTTCTTTTTATTTATTTATTTATTAGGGCTAAGCTTGGAGGGTTGCTCTTGTTTGATCTTGCTAATAAGTTTACGAAATACAAACTTGATTTTTTTTTAGAAATAACTTGTGAGTTTAAGATGGGCTGAATTGTTGTAAAAAAAATTAGTGGTAGAACTTTAGACAAGAGGTATGTTTTGTTTTGTTTTGTTTTTTGCGACAAAGAGAGCCTTTTAATACTGCTCAGAAATAAAATTACAATCGTGCGCAGTAATATGCTATACACAAGCTTCGGTCAAAAATATGCTATATACAAGCTGGAGAATTAAAACACAAGATGGTTGAATGCCTTGTCCTTTTCGCCAGCTGTGCAAGCTCATGATTGTGCTGCCCTGCCCCTGTTACACTCTGTCCTTTTGTAGATAACTCTGTTACAGCTGTGCAAGCTCATGGTTGGATGCGCCAGAACATTTTCCACCCAGGTCGAGACCCTTGCAAAGATGAGGAAGATTGTCGGGCCCCTTGCTCTTCCTGGTGCTGTAATGCCAGTGCTGGCCTATATGCACTTCGAACTGAATATATATAACCCATATGCTTCTCATAATGCCTGGCTAAAAAATCATCTGATGGCTCATCGGGATCTTCAGCTTAGAATTTGATCTGCATCATGAGGCCTGAACAGGTCCAGGACCAAATCAGTTCTCCTCCACTCACGTCTATCCTGGTTTATGAGTTGGCTCACCCACTTAAGACATTGTTCATTGTTCGATGTATATGTATTCATCTCAATCCACATGTGTTGAAGTGAATTGAAGTGAAATTAAACTAACTTAGTTCCCCTAGCTCCTTGATTGCTTTCTGACTTGTTCGCTTGATATCCACTCTCTCTAGCATCTGTAGCTCTTTTAGTTTTCCCACTCCTCTAGGTAACTTAATGCCAGATGAATAGGACCAACAGCTAGACAAAGCCATGTGCAGGTCAGCAGTTGCAACAGTATCACTCCCTAAATAATACATGGCATCGTTGAACCATTCCATGGGTCTAGCTTTACGGAAATAAAAATAACCATGTTCCTTGCTACATCGAAGGCTGCGGAGGTTACGGAGCTTAGTGATTTCTATTGGTAGGGTCGAAACTTTTGACTTTTGTAGGTCTAGAGTCAGCAAACCTTGCAGATTACCTATAGACTTTGGAAGTGCATAAATATTATTTGGAGACTTTGGATAATGCAAGTACTTCAAGTGTAGCAACAACCCTATGTATTTTATATCTTGTTGGCGTGCCGCAAATTGAGCATGTTTTAAATCCAGAATCCTCAACATCTTGAATTTGGATGAGCAAAGTAAGGATGCTAGCTCCGGAGGCTCACTGAACACAGTTAAAGACCGGACACAGCTTAAATCCATGGCAATGTTCAGTTTCCTGCAAGCAACACATGACAGATGCCGGATACCAACTCTTGTTGCTATGTTGGAGGTGTGTTCTCCATGTATGAATGCATAGTTCTCCTGCTTAGAGATTGACACCGCAATATCATGCACAATGTCATGAATTCTGCATGTTTTCACCTTCCCCATATTATCTAACTTAGATGGTTGAATCATGCACCGGCTGATGAGCTCATAGAAGTAATTGTCAGCAACTTCTTCAAGGGTTCTTGTAGTTGTGTCATCTGCTACCAACCCTTCAGCTACCCACCTATTCACTAGGTGTTTTCTTTCAATCTCCAAATCTTCAGGAAAGATACTGAGATGCAAAAAGCAAGGCTTTAGATGCGAAGGCAAGTGGCTGTAACTAAGGCTAACCACTCGCCTTAGAGCATCAAGGCTTGGATTAGTTGCAAGATCCGAGGGGAGTTGCTTGTATATACTCTCCCACTCCTCTGTGTCTTTATTGGCAAGTAGGGCTCCAATTGTCAGAATGGCAAGTGGGAGTCCACCACATTTGTTCAGTATTTTTTCAACTATTCCTTTGGTTTTGTCACCTTTCTCTAGGTCATCAAAACTTCTCTTTGTCTTTTTTAGAAACAAGGTTCTAGCCTCTTCTTTCCCTAGGAATTCAGGTTGGTGGATGTGCGATGGGTGACTAATACAGTATTCAGCTAATGTATGATTCCTTGTAGTCACTACCACACAACTATCATTCTTACCACTATATTGGAAAGTAACCTTAATGAGGTTCCATGCATCAATGGTCCAAACATCATCCAAAACAATAAGGTACCTTGTTTCCTGAAGTCTTTTGGATATGTAGTCAGCAAGATGTACTTCCAGTCCTTCCTGCCCTTGTTGATCTTTGAAGAGCCTGTTCAATGACTCAGCTCCAAAGAGTTGCTTCACCATCTCCTTAAAAATCTCCTTTTGGTCAAACGACTGTGACACTGTGGTCCAAGCACGGGTGCCAAACATGTCACTAAGATCCTTGCTATCAAACACCTTCTTGGCGAGAGCTGTCTTGCCGAGGCCGCCCATCCCAACAAGGGATACCACTCTTGGACCAGCATTGGAGGTTTCATGTTCCTTGGGTTCCTTCAATTTGCCTATTAATTCCATCAGTTTCTTCTTCGGCTCATCCAAACCAACAAGCTGGGATTCCTCAACATTTAAAGCCGCGAAATTCCGGGTGAACTCTGTGTCACCTATCACATTACTGGAGGTGGATGGTGTGAGATTGATGGCACTGTACCTCTTATTACTTTGGCTCACCTCCTGGACTCTTAGTTTGCGAGTCTTTATCTGGACAGCAATGCGATGGCGCTCTAGCAAGCTGAGAAGTTGCTGCCGGAGGCTCTTGTGCTTGACGAAGACCATGAACTCCTCTAGGCTGTCCTCAATGTCATAGGCCAAGTCGCGGATCAGCTCCGAATACGCCTTTAGCACCCCAATGTTCTCACGTGCCCCGTCAGCTCATCGCTGATGAACCTACAACAAAAAGGATAAATAAGTATGCACCCCATTTATTTTGAATATAATTTTTCTTTCTCTTGTAATATATTCCACCAGATATAAGGTCAATATGCTTCTAGGAATTTGAATAATATGTTGGCAATTCCCAAAAAAATATTTATTATGCCCGGACATAAAAATGAACTAGTTAGTATATATACGATGTGATGACCACGTCCAGCAACGGGACACACTGACGCTATACCTGTAAGACCACTAATATTATGTGGTCCAAAAAAAAAAGAACCACGAGTTCATTAAAATGGTGTGTCTATTTGATAAATAAGGAGGTTTTAAGGGTCTCTTTGCCAGAGCTCCACCAGCTCCAAATTCATGAAAAATAGTTCTAGATTCAATTTTTCTTGCAAAATGGTTCTAGCTCCACCGGCTCCACCTTGGATCTACTCCACCAAAACGGTGGATCTGCTCCCGATTCACCAAATTGGTGGCGCACCACAATGGGTGCTCCACCAAATTCAAGTTTGGTGGAGTTTAACAAAATTACCCATCATGTCGTGGATTACACAGAAAAAAAAACAGTTTGTTCTATTCTTTCCCGTCTTCTTCCCCGTCCTTCTATTCTTTTCCATCTTCCCCATCGCTCGACACCATTGCCCGCGACCTCACCCTCGGCTAGACGCGCGCCCGCCCCCAGCTAGCAGCTACACCACCCCCAAAGCCGCGCCTGGCCACAAGTGCCGGCAGCGTCCACGAGCTCCGCCCCTGGTCGAGGACGTGCGAGGTCAGACGAAGAAGAAAATACCATGTTTTGTTTTGCATTTTTCATTATGCCCCTAACGGCGTGGGGTCTAGATGGAAGTGCAACAGAGATGGAGGTGGAGCTGTATCAAACACTTTGACAATCCCTGCTCCACAAGTGGATTCAGCTGAATCTCAGATCCATATTCACTTTTTCCAGTGCTAAAGCTCTACCAAAGGGGGCCTAACTCCTAGAGGCAACCACATACGCAATAGATGATGGCTGTAGCAAAAAAATCACCAGACAACTCGAGGATCTGCCTGAAGGATTAAAAAAAGTTCACCTCAACCCCCACGCATGGATAGAACAAGGCGAAGGCTACGACTCCCGCGCAGAGGCGTAGTCGGTGCCCACTGGCTGCGGAGGACGCCAGTATGCGACTGGGCAATGCCGCCGCAGCAACCGTCAAGGCACCGGGATGTGTCGGCCATCGGGGTGATGCCACGGCGCTTGGCGCTATCCGCTTGTTTCTGCTCAGCCCACCCCCACCAGAATCTGAATCACACGCGCCTCCGCCAGTCCGCCCTCCGGCACGGCTTGTTCTCGCTGTCGTCGCCGCAGCGGATGTTGATAGGAGCCACAGGGAAAGGACACGTGAGGGGTAGGGATGGAAATGGATTGGGTTCGCATCAAATCGGATTCGGATATCACCTTTTACCACATGTGCGTCATGACATGAATGAACTTGGGTGGTGGGTGACATGAGTGGTGTGGTGTTGACGAAAATTTGCAGCTCTAAAAATCAAAGCAAGAAGAGTGAGAGAGAGAGAGAGAGGAACGGAGGGGGAGAAAGTGAGAAACGCAAGAAATTTTTACTCTTTACTATTAAAATAGATAGATAGATAGATAGATAGATAGATAGATAGATAGACATATCCGTGTGTTGTAACGGGACACATAACTTATGTGCAGGTGCTTATACCAATGATAATAAGTTAGCTATTTTTTTTGTTTTAATTGAGCTTGACCCTACCTTGAATGAAATAAATTTCAAGGTCTATAAAATGCTAGTAGAATAAAGTATCAATTCTTTATGCGAAATTGGCAAGAGATTGACTCAATTTAAATATGACTATTGTTCCCCCGCCAATTATCAGTTTCTTTTTTTCTTAAAAAAGATAAAATGTGAGCCCACATGCGTGCAGCGACGTGAACGAGCTTGAGCGTCAAAATGCATGAGTAGTGTGGAGCCATGTCATTGTCCCTAAGGTCTCTCTATGTCTACTATACATTTCGGATGCGCTAAGCTAAGGGCCTAAGGCTACAGTCACACTTATACCATATTTTGGATTTTGGATTAATAAAATACAATAGATATTTCAAACTAGTCCATATGAAAGGTTTCTTTCAAAATCAATGCCCCTATGCGAATATCATACTATTACTAGAGACTCCTTTTTCTGCTTCAAAGTTAATCCTCACGTGAGGTGCCAAGGGGAAAAAATATATGAATCCCAGAAAGTGTAAAAGGAGAGAAACACACATTTAGACTCTAATCAATATCAGAAATAATAGACATTGGATCTAGTATGCTTCTAAATTATCTACATCTCTCATTATGAAACTAAACCTAAAATAACCTTTAAGTCTACATCCAAATTACGTACCACTTGCATCTAAATTGGTATCTAAATTATTCATCTATATCATTATTAAAATAATATAAAAGATTCTATAAAATTGCATCTAAACTGCCTACTTCCTCCGCAATTATTAAATAACTTCAAATAACCCTCTAAAGTTCTCCATCTAAATTATCTACCTCCATTCAGCCTGTTCGGGAGGCCGTATCGTATCGTGGATTATTTACTGCTGGCTGGTTTTGTGTGAGAGAAAAACACTGTTCCTGGCTGAAAATTTCCGATCGTTTACGAGCAAGCGAACAGGCTGATTATTATTAAAAATAACATAGATTACTCCATATATGATTCTAGCTACTTACTTCTACTATTATAAGTAAATAAAAAACTAACTCAAAGCATGCATGATTCTTGACACTACACATTCCACATATGCGTGCATGCAGAGAGCGATAAGCATATATTAATTTTCATATTTTGTTAGAAAAAAGAAATTTTTTTAATCCATCCTCTGTAAGAGATTTGTACACATTAGCAATCATTCATAACAACTGAAAATTAAAATCTGACCGAGTGGCCAGTGCAGGTTCAGCACCTCCCCTTCGGGCTAGTCAGAGTTCGAGTCCTGAGGACTCACTCTCGTGGCATCAGCCAACGACTGGAGGGGAAAAAAACTCCCTCGTTCTAGATTCAATGGTCAACTCATCTCATGGAGCTGCGGTACCGCTGTGTAAGGGTGGAGCAGGGGTTCAGGGGTTTTCTTAATCCGCATGAGAAAATCTTCTTCTTAAACCGGAACACCCGGGGCTATCTAGCCACCGCGGATTGAGTTTTTTTTACCAGGACAACATGAATCCTCACTACTACACAAATAATTTTGCGCGACACCCCCCGGAGGCCACCGAGGCTGGCACCTATTTTTGCCCGTCACGGTAAATGCCACGGTTTACCTAGGCGGACATTTTTTATTTACCACGGCAGGCATTTTTGCCCGCCACAGTAAATCAATTTACCGTGGCGGACGTCTTAAGATGTCCGCCACGGAAAATACCCTATTTTCCACGGCGGACGTCTTAAGACGTCCGCCACGGTAAATCGATTTACCGTGGCGGGCATCCTAAAATGTCCGCCACGGTAAATACCCTATTTTCCGCGGCGGACATCTTAAGGCGTCTGCCACGGTAAATCGATTTACCGTGGCGGGCATCCTAAAATGTCCGCCAAGGTAAATCGATTCACGGAAACACATCACCCACATCCCTCGCACCATCGTCGCCGCCTCCCCCACTCTCTCTCTCTCAGCTCCCCGCCTCACCCACTCTCTCTCTCAGCTCTCCGCCTCCCCCACTCTCCCTCTGCCTCCCTTTACTCTCCCTCGACTCTCCCTCGATGCAGGCAGTGGCCTCCTCCAAGGGCACGCGAGGCCTCCAGATGGCGGATTGATGGCGCGCGGGGCGACAGCGACGGCTGCGCCCTCCTCCTCCCCCACGGATCCTCCATGAACGACGACGGCGCGGGGCTAGGGTTTCAAATCTAGTGAGTTCATCTCCCTCTTCCTCTCCATCTCCCTCTTCCTCTCTCCATCTCCCTCACTCCTCCCTCTTCCTCTCTCCAGATCCGGCGACGATGACCTCTTCCTCCACGGATCTAGCGGCGGCGACCTCCTCCCCCACGGATCTGGCGACTGCACCCTCCTCCTCCGTGGATCTGGCGGTGGAGCAACCGGATCCGGCAGTGGATCTCCACCACGGCCACGACGCTGGGACCTCCACCACAACGGGCGAGGACGCATCGGCGTGTGGCCTCCCTCCACCACGGCGTGGCGGGATCCGCGAGGAGGCACGGGGATCCGTGAGGAGGCGTCGGCCTGGTCCCCTGCGAGCGACTGGCGAGGTGGTGGCGGCCCTGCAGTGGCGTCGGCGTGTCCAGCCGGCTTCTCCAGAGACGCTGGGGCCCGGCCGGCTGCTCCTCTTCTCCCTCCTCGAGCGGCACGGATCTGCGGCCATGGGATGCCCGGATCCGTCGCCGGTGGGCTCGCCAGTGGGCTCGAGAACAGGCTCACCGGTGGGCTCCTGGTTTTTTTTGTTTTTTTAAATGATTAACCGCAGCGGGCATCCTAACATGCCCGCCGTGGTAAAAGTATATTTACCACGGCGGGCACGTTACACCGTCCGCCGCGGTAAATCGATTAACCGCGGCGGGCAAGGCCGCTCGCCGCGGTTAAGCCACGATTTACCGTGGCCTCTAGGCCGCGGCGGACGGCTTTGCCCGCCGCGAAAAACCGAAAACGTCCGCCTCCAGTAAAGTTTGTGTAGTAGTGCCTTAATATCTATAAGCATAGATGTTACGTTTGAATGTAAACAGATGATAGGGAGCAAAGCTGGCTAATTCTTAATAGTTGTAGGCTCAAACTTTTAACACTCGTGTCTCCTCAAATTGATTGATTGTCCAAGAGCATATGTTGATGTTGCTACTACTTGCTAAAATATGTAAAACTATCATCTTCATATATCTTAATACTTTGAATTCTTTGTTTTATTTTAATCTTGTTGATACCATAGACATGAATTTACAAATATAGGTGACATTATACTTCACTCACGTAGGGCCTCTTTACTACCACTACTAGAGAACAGACTTTAGAACGATGTTCTAATTTGGCATTAGCCTCGGTATTATTTGCCCCCAGGACTAAAGGTTCCTACCCAACGGTCGTCCGCGGGGCAGGGATCTTTAGTCCCGACTGGTATTACCAACCGGGACTAAAGGTAAACCTTTAGTCCTGATTGGTAATACCAGCCGGGACTAAATCGTTTAGTCCCGGTTTGGGTGATGCCCCGGGAATAAAGATTAATCTTTAGTCCAGGTTTGACCCCCTAACCAGGACTAATTATCCCGACCTATAAACCAGCTTATTTCTTCCTTCCCGAGACCAAGTCATTCCATTCAAACTCACTGCCTCTGTTCTTTAGCTTGCTGTTGTTCTTGCTCTCTCCCCCTCCATTGGTGTTGCTCTTCGATTTTGGAGGTAACCAACTTAATTCTCTTATGTTTTATCAGTAGCTTATCTCATTTTACGATGTAGATGCATGTGTAACTTTATATGTTGGACTTTATTATGATTTTATGTCATTTTTAGCTTAAAATCACATGATGATTTGCATATATGTTTGGATAAACAAAAGTTAAATTAGTTCATCAAAATCTTACGTGATCTTATAATTAAAATTTCCATAAAATGAAAAACTTAGAAAATACTTAGAAAATTATAGAAAATCCGTACTAGTTGAACTTGCGGACCGTATTCATCTCGGCGAGCATGTTCTCTGCCGAACGGTAACGGACATCAAGGAGGAGCTTTGATTCTACGAGGGAGAGCGGCAACGGTCGTGGAAGACCGTGTTTCCTTCCTCGTAGAATCGGAGCTCTTCCTTGGCCAAGTACGGTGTCGCCCGGTGGAGAAATGCTCGCCGAGATGATCACGTAAGCAAGGTCAACTAGTACGGATGGTTATTTATTAAAACATGTTTTTGAGCTATAATTTGATGGATATTTGATAACTTCAGACCTACAAATGTCATCTACAAATGTTACTATCCTCAGCAACCTAAACGCCCGTGAGCTCGCCGATATCGAGCAGGTCACTTAGAATTATTTTTTTCATGAAATGAAATACTTAGAAATCATGCCTTTTATTTTTTAGAATTAAATTTTCCATGAAATAAAAAACTAAGAAAATAGTTAGAAAATTATAAAAAATCCGTACTAGTTGAACTTACGGACCGTGTTCATCTCGGCGAGCATGTTCTCTGCCGAGCGGTAACGGACGTCAAGAAGGAGCTTTAATTCTACGAGGGAGAGCCGCAACGGTCATGGAAGACCGTGTTCCCTTCCCCGTAGAATCGGAGCTCTTCCTTGGCCAAGTACGGTGCCATCCGGTGGAGAAATGCTCGCCGAGATGATCACGTAAGCAAGGTCAACTAGTACGGATGGTTATTTATTGAAATATGTTTTTGAGCTATGTGATTTCTATGTCATTTTTAGCTCAAAATCACATGATGATTTACAATAGTAAAATCACTTGATAGTTTGGTATTTTACTATTATACATAGTATATATTTCATGGTTTAGTTAGATAAATAAATAATTTTAGTTTTGTTTAAATATATTATTTTAGAAAATATGAAATTTACACTAATTTGCAAAAATAAGTATAGAAAGTAGATGACAACTGGTACCGGATCCTCGGCCTCTCGTTCGGTTGTGAAACGACTGAGGCCAGAACTCTCTCTCATTATCTGCGGCAAGTGTAAGCAGAAGATTGTGATGGAGTACCGAGTCAAGAGACAGGAACCCAACAAGGGTCGTGTTTTCTACAAGTGCCCGGATCGCAATATGAGTTTCTTACGCATTTGATTATTATGGCTAATTGACCTGCTTTTCTTGAATATTTTTGACTAAATATTTTTTGGCTTTAATTTCAGTGGGAGGGCAATGGATGCGATGGTTGGTACTAGGAGGAAGATTATGCTACATACGTGCAGAATTCGGGTGCGCTTGAGGTAGCAGCTGCTGATGATGAGGCAGTGAGCCAACAGGAGAAGCTTATTGATATTCAACAGACGAATGATTTGTCTGTTTTAGTTGCGTACAGTCACGAAATAATTATGTTACTGAAGTGCATTGTAGTTTTAGTTTGTTTAGTGATAGTTGGGATTGCTTACATTGTAGCCAGGCTTAGTTAATTAATCAACCATGTGTGTCATATATGTTGTGTAATAAAATACTTAATTATGTTCAAGGTTTTCATAATTTGTCGTGTAATGCAGATTATGTCACGCCATTGGATGTACAATGCCGATCGCCGCTCCCAAGACTTTATTAAGGGCGTGCACTATTTCTTAGGTGTGGTCGAGGCAAATAAGCGGGATGGTTTCATGTGCTGTCCATGTGCCCTATATAAGAATTTAAAGGAATATTCAAGCTCAATGAGTCTTCATTCACATTTACTTAAGTCAGGTTTCATGTCAAACTATATATGTTGAACTAAGCATGGAGAAAGCGGGGTCATGATGGAAGAAGGTGGAGGAGAAGATTTAGACATTGATGACATTATTGCTCACTATGGTGCCTTTGATGATACTACAATGGGGGGAGATGAAGAAGAGGTAGCGACAGAAGATGATCTCGGTGATGCTCTTGGCGATGCCATTCGTGATGCACAACAAGAATACGAAAGTGAAAAAGAGAAAGTTAAGTTTGAGCGCATGCTTGAGGATCATAGGAAGTTGTTATACCCGACGGCCGAAGAGGGGCAAAAAAAGCTGAGTACAACACTGGAATTGCTACAGTGGAAGGCAAAGAATGGTGTATCCGACAAGGCATTTGGGAATTTATTGAACCTTATAAAGAAGATGCTTCCGAAGCCAAATGAATTGCCCACCACTACGTACGAAGCAAAAAAGGTTGTTTGCCCTTTGGGATTAAAAATCCAGAAGATACATGCATGTCCTAATGACTGCATCCTCTACCATGGCAATGAATACGAGAATTTGGATGAATGCTCGGTATGTAAAGCATCGCGGTATAAGATCAGGCGCGATGATCCTGGTGACGTCGAGGGTGAGCAACGTCCTAGAAAGAAAATCCCTACCAAGGTTATGTGGTATGCTCCTATAATACCATGCTTAAAACGTTTGTTCAGAAACAAAGACCATGCAAAGTTATTGCGGTGGCATAAAGAAGACCGTAAGGTAGACAATATGCTGAGACACCCAGCTGATGAGGCTAGAAACTTAAGGTTCGCCTTAAGTACAGATGGTATGAATCCTTTTGGGGAGCAGAGCACTAGTCATAGCACTTGGCCAGTTACTCTATGTATCTACAACCTTCCTCCATGGTTATGCATGAAGCGGTCCGAGGTCCGAGGCAACCCTAGATTGTTTCAAATTGAAAAGTTTTGAATACCAAGTTTGTTCATCTTATCAAGATATACAATTGTTATTTTGATCAACTTTCCATTTGAGAAAGTTTAGAGGGTTCAAATTTGTGATTTTTAAATTTCAACGCCTACAAACTAGTTTTCGGAAAACTAGATTATCTCAAATTGAAAAGTTTTGAATACCAAATTTGTTCAGCTCATCAAGATCTACAATCCTTATATAGGCCATTTTTTCATTTGAAAAAGTTTGAACAAAATGTAGTTCAAATTTCACAAGTGTGTGACATAGTTTTAGAAAGTCTATATGAGATTCAAGAATTTGTGACTAGTGTTTGATAAAACTTTCTCAAATGAGAAAATGAGCTATGTAACAATTGTAGATCTTGCTGAGATGATCAAACTTGGTATTCAGAGTTTTTTCATCTGAGGTCATTTAGTGTCTCATTCGAGCAAGTTTGACCAAGTCAAATTTGGTCAAATGAAAAAATAACACTTTGACTCTAGTATTATGAACTCTAAATGACTTCAAATTGAAAATTGTTGAATACCAAGTTTGTTCATATCATCAATATATAAAATTGTTGTTTTGGTCAACTTTCCATTTGAGATAGTTTGAATGGTTCAAATTTGTGATTTTTAAATTTCAACGCCTACAAACTAGTTTTCGGAACCCTAGATTGTCTCAAATTGAAACGTTTTGAATACCAAGTTTGTTTAGCTCATCAAGATATACAATTGTTGTTTTGGTCAACTTTCCATTTGAGAAAGTTTAGAGGGTTCAAAGTTATGATTTTTAAATTTCAACACCTGAAAACTAGTTTTCGGAACCCTAAATTGTCTCAAATTGAAACGTTTTGAATACCACGTTTGTTCAACTCATCAAGATCTACAATCCTTATATAGGTGATTTTTTCATTTGAAAAAGTTTGAATAAAATGTAGTTTAAATTTCACAAGTGAGTGACATAGTTTTAGAAATTCTATATAAGATTCAAGAATTTGTGACTAGTGTTTGATAAAAATTTCTCAAATGAGAAAATGAGCTATGTAAGAATTTTAGATCTTGCTGATATGATCAAACTTGGTATTCAGAATTTTTTCATCTGAGGTTATTTAGTGTCTCATTCGAGCAAGTTTGACCAAGTTAAATTTGGTCAAATGAAAAAACAACACTTTGACTCTAGTATTATGAACTCTAAATGACTTTAAATTGAAAAGTGTTGAATACCAAGTTTGTTCAGCTCATCAAGATATACAATTGTTGTTTTGGTCAACTTTCCATTTGAGAAAGTTTAGATGGTTCAAATTTGTGATTGTAAAATTTCGATGTCTACAAACTAGTTTTCGGAACCCTAGATTGTCTCAAATTAAAACGTTTTGAATACCAAGTTTGTTCAGCTCCTCAAGATATACAATTGTTGTTTTGGTCAACTTTCTATTTGAGAAAGTTTAGAGGGTTCAAATTTGTGATTTTTAAATTTCAACGCCTACAAACAAGTTTTCGGAATCCTAGATTGTCTCAAATTGAAAAGTTTTGAATACCAAGTTTGTTCAGCTCATCAAGATCTATAATCCTTATATAGGACATTTTTTCATTTAAAAAAGTTTGAACAAAATGTAGTTCAAATTTCACAAGTGTGTGACATAGTTTTAGAAAATCTATGAGATTGAAGAAATTGTGACTAGTGTTTGATAAAACTTTCTCAAATGAGAAAATGAGCTATGTAACAATTGTAGATCTTGCTGAGATGATCAAACTTGGTATTCAGAGTTTTTTCATCTGAGGTCATTTAGTGTCTCATTTGAGCAAGTTTGACCAAGTTAAATTTGGTCAAATGAAAAAAACAACACTTTGACTCTAGTATTATGAACTCTAAATCACTTCAAATTGAAAATTGTTGAATACCAAGTTTGTTCAGATCATCAAGATATACAATTGTTGTTTTGGTCAACTTTCCATTTGAGAAATTTTAGACGGTTCAAATTTATGATTTTTAAATTTCGACGCCTACAAACTAGTTTTCGGAACCCTAGATTGTCTCAAATTGAAAAGTTTTGAATACCAAGTTTGTTCAGCTCCTCAAGATATACAATTGTTGTTTTGGTCAACTTTTCATTTTTGCATTAACAAAATACTTAGTATTAGTAACATTTATATTCTATATTCATAAAAGAAATTAAAAACTTTAGGTTACAAAATTTTCCTATTTACAATAAATAATTTGTTAATCAATAGTATTTTTTAAAATAAATATTACAAAGTATTGAAGTTTCTATAAAATTAATTGATTAACCTAGTATTAAACAAGGAGAACAAAATCAAAATTCCAAGCCTTTCCAATAACTCTAGCGGGCTGCCAAAATTTTCAGGCCTTTAGTCCCGGCCCAGGCCAGGAACCGGGACTAAAGGGTGGGCGACAATTTTGATGCCTACCCAAAAATACCTTTAGTCCCGGCTGGTAACACCAGCCGGGACTAAATGGCGTTTAGTTCCGGCTGGTGTTACCAGCCAGGACTAAAGGCTCCCAGCCTATATATATCGAATGATTCCTGTTCTGTTCATCCTCTACTTTTCGATCTACATATCGATCCTCGCCGCCGCCACCGCCATCTTCGATCTCGCCTCCGTCACCCAGCCCCGCCCGGCCGTCGAGCTCGTCTCTCCACCGCCGCACCTGAGCCCACCCTCCGTCGCCGACCACTTCTCGCCCGACCTCATCGTCGAGCCCCGCCCGGCGGCCGTCGAGCTCTTCTCGCTTGCTGCACGTCGTTGCCGTCCTCACAGATCGATCTCGCTATCTCCGCCAGACGTCGTCCCCAGCAGTGAGGTGCTCGGCTCGACCCGTGGCTGCCAAAGACGCTCTGCCCGGCCCGCCATCCGCGCCCCAGCTAGCTTGCTAGCTAGCTGCTCTCGGCCATATTTTTTTAACAAAGTTTCTAGTTTTTTTAGATTGTTTTTGATATATATGTTAGATTAAAATGTATGTTAAATTTAATTACTAGTTTATTTAGATAGTTTTTAGATAGTTTTTGATATATATGTTAGATTAAAATGTATTAAAATTTAATTAGTAGTTTATTGTTAGTTTTTTAGTTAGTTTTTTAGATAGTTTTTTATATATGTTAGATTTAAGAAACTTTTCCCTGTGTGTCATTATAAAAGATTGAAATCCCCTGTGTGCCTCTGAAAAAATTCAGCGGTCTTCAGCGCCACTACTCCAACTTTTTCGGGTCCTTCATGCCACTTCCGTCAGTTCAGGCTCTAACGCCGTCAAACTGCAGGTGTGAAAAGACGAAAATGCCTTTAAGTTTAAATATGTTATTAATTTTTTTTATCATCTTAACGATTTCAAATGAAAAAACTCAAAACTAGAAAGTTGTAGATCTCGTCGAGATCTATAATTTTTATATAAAATTTATTTTTATTTAATTCCGCAAAAAAATATGAAGATTTTTCTAAGATATATTAATCATATCAAATCATATTTTATTGCGGAATTAAATGAAAATAAGTTTTATATGAAAATTATAGATCTCGACGAGATCTACAACTTTCTAGTTTTGAGTTTTTTCATTTGAAGTCGTTAAGATGCTCAAAAAAATTAATAACATATTTGAACTTAAGGGCATTTTCGTCTTTTCACACCTGCAGTTTGACAGCGTTAGAGCCTGAACTGACGGAAGTGGCATGGAGGACCCGAAAAAGTTGGAGTAGTAGCGCTGAAGACCGCTGAATTTTTTTCAGAGGCACATAGGAATTTCGATCTTTTATAATGGCACACGGGAAAAGGTCTCTAGATTTAAATGTATTAAAATTTAATTAGTACTTTATTTAGATAGTTTTTCATATACTTTTTTATTATAGTTTTTGATATATGTTAGATTAAAATGTATTATCTATTACTAGTTTATCTAATTTCATGTTAGATTTATTTAATTGGATTTAGTAATTATATATTCTATCTCTCTATATATATGTTAATTAGATTTAATTTTATTTTAGTAATTCTATCTATATATCACTTGGATATTTTATTAGTAATTCTATCTCTATATCACATGCATATCTAGAGAGAGATTCTATATGTATACATATGTACTTAATTATTTCTATGTGTATATATACATGTACTTATTTCCATGTGTTGAGAGAGAGAGAAAATTGTATCTAGAGAGACATTCTATGTGTTATCACATGCATATCCAGAGATATATACATATGCACTTATTTCTATGTGTCGAGAGAGAGAAAAAATTGTATCATTCTATGTGTATATATACATGTACTTATTTGAATGTTTTTGGATCGAAAGTGTTTTTGATTCGATTCCAAAGCCTATACCTCATTATTGTTTATCCTTATGAAATATTATGTGTTATTATATTTAATTAGATTTAGTAATTCTATATGTGTTATCACATGTACTTATGTTATGTGCCATAGCAATTCTATCTATGTGTTATCTTGAAGATACAAATGGCTGCTCCAGATGATAACTTGAATGATGACATAATGGCCGATATTATCAACGCCGACACCAATGCGAATGTAGATGACACGAGTCAGTACTTTGCTGATTATGAGGATATCCTGAATATCCTGGTGGTTGAAGATCAACAAATTATCGCGCAAGAAAATACTGGCGAGGTATATTCGATTATCTATCATCTCTTATAGATGCATACGTACGTATATTTGTTGTTAATCGTTGTGTTTCTACTCATGTAGCCGGTCTCTGGATCTACATCAACCACCGACAAGAGTAGGAAAATCCGAGGGCCAAAAAAGCCATTAGAGGGCCGTTTCATAATATCAGAATTCGACACCGACACCGACAAACCATTGGGACCACATGCTCAGACATATGTCAATCAATGTGGGGTCATTGTAAGGGATAGGATCCCAGTTAGTGCTCGTGAATGGAAGCAGAAGATATCCGCTCCTAATGTTAGTTTTGTATCTGATCGTGACAAGAACCTAGCTTGGAGAGATATCACTCAGTATTTCACATTATAAGCAGATGATGCTTTGAAGGAGCTAGTGAGAGATTGGACAATAAAGAAGATGGCAACATTGTTCCAGAGTTGGAAGAAGACATTGTATAAAAAGTTTATCTTGAAGAATGAAACGCCGGATTTCAATGCTAAGGCGTTTGTCAAGTTGGAGTCCCATTGGGATAACTTCGTACAATACAAGACATCTCAAGAGAGTGATGAACGTGTGATGAGGAATCGGTAGAATGCCCGACAGAAGCAATACCATCATCGCATGGGATCAGGTGGTTATAGGAGTGCTATTCCCAAGTGGCAGAACCTAGAAGCAGATATTACTGTTAAGGGAATCATACCTGAAACAATAGAGAAGAACTGGCCTCAACGCGCGAAGAATTGGTTCTACGCTCATGGGGGAAGCCTAGACCCAGACACTGGCAAGCTAATTTTTGGCCAAAAAATTGAGAGAGCAACACAGGGACTAGTTCATGCTAGGGAAGAAGCTGATAGCGGTGTTTTCAAGCCCAACAGAGAGAAGGATGAATTGACATATGCCCTAGAGAATCCCGAACACGGTGGTCGAACAAGAGGCTATGGGGCGGTTCTGTGGCTACAAGCATTTCCAGCAGACAAGGATACCTACAGAAGTCGTTAGAGAAAGAAGGATGAGGAGGCAGACCGAATCCGTGTATTGGAGCAATTTGTTAATGAGTCACGACAAGCATTGCTTGAATCACATGAACGAGAAAAATCTCTTGAGGCATGAATGCAGGAGGAGATCAAGAGGCAAGTGCAGCTAGCAATGAGTCAAATGCAATCGCAATCAACGCCGGGAGTCACCATTAGCCCCGTTGGTCAGATGAAAAGCAGTTGTGCTTCCACGGAGCTGCTAGTTATTCAAGATAACGCTGGGTTGCGCTTCGCTATTGATGACATTACCGAGCCTCTAACAACATGTGAGCTGCACATTCTAGATGGTAATAATGCATCAATCATGGTGGCTGTCGGGGTTGTATCTCCAATAGACCGAACGAAGACACCAAGAATCCATGGGTCAGTTATTCAACCTGGATATGCTAGCGTCTCGGTCGATAGAGTGCTCAAAGGTTACAGCAATGTTCCTCTTGACATTGAAGGTGGTGATGGGGAGAAGACACTAGGAGAAGCAGAGAAGACATTTATTCAATGCCGCAAACGCTTCATCATCATTC
Organism: Miscanthus lutarioriparius; assembly: GCA_904845875.1. Taxonomy (NCBI): domain Eukaryota; kingdom Viridiplantae; phylum Streptophyta; class Magnoliopsida; order Poales; family Poaceae; genus Miscanthus; species Miscanthus lutarioriparius. The sequence goes on from CAJGYO010000018.1 coordinate 82,990,724, forward strand.
CTGGGACGCTTCCCCTACCTCACCCTAGGTACGAATGAAAGTGAATGAAATATTATTTTCCATTAATTTTATATTAGCTTCAAAAATAATTGACTCACAACTTATTTTTGTAGCAGGGTCTCCCCCCAGCCTAGACCAATCATTCATTCCCCATCTCATCACAGCGTCGCGGGGGGCGAGACGACTTCATCCCCACGGCGATCTCCAACTCCTACACTGGCCCCATCGCCTCCACAACGATCTCCAACTCCTACACCGGCCCCACCGCCTCCACAACGATCTCCAACGCCTCCACGCCGGTCTCCAACACCGGCCTCATCGCCTCCATGCCGGTCTCCAACACCGCCCCCACCCCCTCCATAGCGTTGCACTACAGAGACGTCTAAGGTCCCGGCGGCAAAGAAGACCCCAAAAAAAAGAGTTATTTCTCAAGAAATACTTCCAGAAAAGACTGATGAGCAAATAGCAGCTGAAGAAGACAAAAAAGTGAAAGATTTTTTTATAGATATCAAAAAGCATAGACAAGCGAAGCTTAAGGAGAAGCCATACTTTTACATACCACGAGATCTGTTGAGGCAGAAGGTCGAAGATCACAAGAAAAAGATGCTTGAACTTCGTAAGCCTTTGCCACTATCAGACTATGACCGCTCCCTTATGAAGTCACATGATGCAGATAAGAAAAAGAAAAGAGCATCAGGGAAGGATGTCCCACAGCTCGGACAACATAATCAATTAATGCAAAATCTTGTTGTTACTAATGAATATGGTTCCAACATAGAAGTCTATCGACCAGACAACTCTAGAGAAGTGTCGGTTCAAGACCTTAATGCTTTTTTTAAAGATACTGGTTTAACCTTGGATCAATTGATGAGCAAAGCTCCAATCTAGAACCTAGAAGTTGATACCTGGAAGACTTATAAATTTGACAAAAGTTTGTACAACCCTGCGGCTCTGAATTAATTGGGTACGCAAATATACTTGCTCAACAAGTGGTACATGCAGGCGTGTGGCAGGGGTGAGGAGTAGATCTTTGTCAGATTTAGAGACCATCATTACTTCCGTGACGATGACATCTTACATATTAGTTTCGAAGAATTGCATCAACTATGCCACATGGACGCTCTGGACAAATCAATCATTAGCTCCTTTTGTTTGTAAGTGATTCTTACTTTTATTTAATAAACTCACTTCCATGCATACGTGTATATAATTATCCTCACATGTAACTTATATTTATATATAGATTCCAGATGTTAGAGCTCCAAAGAATACAAGACACCAGTGTTGGCTTCATTGATCCTTATATTGTATTTAAAACCAATATTATTCCTAATGAGTAGTTGGTATCTGAAGCACAGAAGAATATCATGAGGTTCTTCGTGAAGCAGCACGACAAGACAACAATACTTTTCCCGTACAGCTTTGAGTAAGTGTTAATAATAATGTAGTCTACACATTTTATGTAATATCAATACAACTTATATGCATGTACGTGTGTGTATAAACCAATGTAGGTTTCACTGAATACTCATTGTCATTGAGTTAAACTCAAGTCGGTTAGCAATCTTGGACTCGAAGAGAAAAGAACGGGTACTATACCAAGATATGATAAACATTATCCAGGGGTAATTTCGATCTCTCGCGCACAACTATTATTGAATAGACTTTGTCATAATTTATTAACGATCGTACATTATTGGTCGCACAGGGTTTGGAAAGAGTTTATTCGGCAACACCGCAAGGATTGTAAGGCACCACTTAATGTAGTTGAAATACCAGTAAGTTGTACTATATATACTTCCCCATGTGTTTAATTACTATATCGTACTTCAATTTACGTGTGAGATGATGAGAATAATCTTCTTCTCGTATAGTGGTGTTTGCGGCAGCAACCAGGTAATAACTTGTGCGGATACTACGTTTGTGAATTTATCACTACGCACATAAGAAGAACTCCTAAAGATGTCCTCAGAGTACGTATATATCAATTTTTTATTTCTTTTTAAATGAATATATATATATATGTATTAATACTTTTCCTTTTATTTCAAATGCAAGACTGAATGATTGAAACAAAGGGTCTTGCAAAAAGACCATCTGAAAGCAGTTCAAGAGTCAATAGCAGGATTTCTTCTAAAAAGTGCTAAATCCCAACGACGAGTTGTACTTTGATCCTAAGGAATAAATGATATAAATTAAATGTTTATTGATATCGTTATTTTCGAGAACAAGATTATGAAAATGTTGTATATATATATATCTATAATATATATAGTTTCATACTTTATTCGAATATAATAATGCTCGAGATGAGAAATAGATGTAATTATATGCGCGCGTGTATTTATATTAGCAGCGTAGAATACGTACATAAAAGTATATTATATATTAAATAAATATGTGTAACTGATCTGAAAACAAATTAAATAAAAAAAAAGAAAAAGAAAAGGAACCTTTAGTCCCGGTTGGGGTTACCAACCGGGACTAAAGGGTGTGGCCACGTTTGCTCGGCTGGAGGGCATTTAGTCCCTGTTGGTAACACCAACCGAGACTAAAGATCCCTCTTTAGTCCCGGCTCGATGACCTGGGACTGAAGGTTCCACCTTTAGTCCCGGGATCGTTGTCCCGGTGTGGTAACTGGGACTAAAGGCCGTTACCACCCGGGACAACAAGACCATCCTATAGTAATGTACATGGGAAGATGTAAAAAATAAAAAATAAAGGACTTCAAGATTACATAGAAATATCATCATGCAAAATGAAGAACTTAAAACGAGTAAAAAACACATACTCACTCCATACCATAAAGAATGACGCTATGGAGTTCATGCGGGTTATTTTTTTTTAAGTTTAACTAGATTTATAAAAAATAGTAGCAACATTTGTATTTCCAAATAAGTTTATTATAAAAATATATTCAGCGAATCATCTAACGATACTATTTATGCACCATAAATATTATTGTTTTTTTTGTATTTGTTCAAAATTGAGATTGTTTGACTTCTCGGGAAATAAGAATGACATTCTTTGTGGGACAAAGGGAGTAGTAGGTACTCTATTCATTTCAAATTAAATGTATGCATAATTAACTTGATGTAGTTTAAACTGAAACTAGATGTTACATTGAGAAATTTTACAATGGTTGAAAAAAATGAGTCATTCATTGGACGAGATCGAACGGTGGAAAAATAGAAGGTACCCAACTGAAAGTACTTGGAGATACCAAATAGGTGAGGATAGTACCAAATTAGATGGGACCAGTACCAAAAATATGTGGGGCAAGATCTATTTTTATTTTATATTTTATTTTTGAATAAAGGTAAATTAGTCATTTTACTACTGTCATTCAAGGGCAAAAATAGGATTAGGCAAATATTTTGCAGTTTTTTTAATGTGACTTTTTTATGTGACTGATACAATGGTGCTAATGTGCATAGTTAGTGTGTAACATTTTTTAATGTGACATATATGATGGTGCTAATGTGCATAGTTAGAGTAACATTTTTTTAATGTGACATATATGATGGTGCTAATGTGCACGGTTAGTGTGTAACATTTTTTTAATGTGACATATATGCTGCTGCTAATGTGCATAGTTAGAGTAACATTTTTTTAATGTGACATATATGATGGTGCTAATGTGCACGGTTAGTGTGTAACATTTTTTTAATGTGACATATATGATGGTGCTACATACAATGTGGTACATGAGAATCCGTGAATCCGTGACGCACATACGGGAACATACGTGACACAACTATTAGTGATCGCTGGGTCTCTTATAGCAAACAAATATGGCAGCCTCCAATTTATGCATGCATGCCGACCTAGCTGATTTCCGAAGGCTTGGTGGCGTATAATGTATACTGCATGCATGCGGAGAAGGTTTAGGCAGGCTAGCATGTGATACCCTCAATTACTAAAATACCCTCTATAACATATAGGGAAACAATTTCAAATTAAATAATCCAGTTGTACAGCTTCAGTTTTATCCCAAATCTACAAATTTCTTGATATTAATTGCCTGCCAAAATTATGAATTTTGAATCTTATACGTACACGTGTACCTCTTAATGCTACGGAGAACAAAAGGAGATATATAGAGGATGTACCAGATATCGTCCTGCACCCCGAGCAGTAGGCCCATCTCCTCCCTTGCCGCTGACAAGGCGACGCCGAGCGCGCTGCCCACCAGTGTGGTAGCCATGCCAAGCGCCGTCTCCGCCATGGCGCCGCTCTCCTTGCAGCTGCTGCTTCGTCTTCACAACTCTCTCGATCTCCTCCTGATCGATCAGTCTGTGACATACGCCTATGAGGTGACGATAGATGCACGTCTGCAGCAGTGCACCTGCGTCTATGCGATATGCGTGGTTTACTTATAGGTGGGCTATCTTATCTAGCTGCAAAGATGAGAGATGCTCGCCTCCTCAATGCAACTCTCCTTTAGCCTTTGCTCGCCCTTGAAGCAAAGCGAGCACCAGCTTATTCGCTCTTTGCCGTCGTTCCTGAACATTCTATTTCGTGAACCTTTGGCATATCTGAATGCCTGAAAGATGGAAAGGCTGGCCATTGCTGCGCCAGAAGCTCAAGCTAAGCATTTGATTCTTACTCGCCGGTGTCGAGGCAACCTTGGTCCCTCAGAGGAACAACGTTCAGGCAGCATCTTGCAATGTGTGGGCATATAGAAACCTTTTTCGTAACGCCGTGTGAAAGCTAGAACCAGTTTTATGACTGAACGACACAGAACAACGTTTTCTTAAACTTATGGATAAAATGCGAACCGAGGGTATCTCAGTTTGTTAGATTACTTATTGTGGAATTTGTATAACTGAGTTCAAGTTCTTGACTTACAACGGTATTTTGCTAAAATTATTCTAAAAGAAATGACACTATTTTTTTAATGGTTGGTGCTAGCGATGTGCCTATCGATAATACCAACAAATTGCTGATATCTAAAAAAATCCAAGAGCTCAATAAAGCTAAATTTAAACTTCTCAAGTCATGAATACCTAGACCACCAGCCTCTTTCTTTTGTGCAATCAATTGCCAGCTAGCCAAATGATATTTATGACTATCCTCAGCGTTATTCTACAGGGAATGTCCCATATGGGAGTTTATCATTCGTATAACCCATTTTGGAAACTTAATAATAGACATCAAGTAAATGGGGATGCTTGCCAAACAAGCCTTAAGAAGGGTGAGCCTACGAGCATACGAAAGCAATCTTCCCCTCTACCCAGCTATTCTTTTGATAATTTTGTCAGTAACAGGTTGTAGGTCATTTCTTGTCAGCTTAGTAAAATGAAGAGGAACTCCAAGATATTTGATAGGGAAGTTACTTTTCTTACAGCAAAACACCTTAGCAAAATCATTAGCTCTATCTTCCTCTAGCCCAATAGTAAATAGGTCACTTTTGTCATAGCTAATCTTCATGCCAGACATTTGTTCAAAGCAGACAAGAATGCAACCCCTTAAGAGTGCTTGCTTTTTCCAAATTGTTTTCAAGAAACAGCGCAACATATCATCGGCATACTGTAAACTAATGATCCCACCTTCTGTTAACTGAGTTCAAGTTCTTGACTTACAACGATATTTTGCTAAAATTATTCTAAAAGAAATGACACTATTTTTTAATGGTTGGTGCTAGCGATGTGCCTATCGATAATACCAACAAATTACTGAACGTTGGAACACAAAGTAAGCTGCAAAAACCATGAGCTTTGACTTGAAACACAACAGGTAAGCTGCAAATGTGCACAAAGTTTTGCAATCAGTCCAGTACAAAATGTTATGTCCTGAAGGTGAGGTTAGAGTCTACCAAACAATGACAAAGCTTCGGGCCTAATTACCGGGCAACTACACTTTGGGCCCAATGACCAACGAAGCCCAGCTTCGGCAGTGGTGGGCTTTGATCAAGCGCAAAGTGTCAGACTGCCAGTTAATTAAAAAACAGAAAATTCCACTTAAAAAAGGCGAGTCTATCGCGCTTCCAGTATCCTTTCGCGCAACAGGCCCGGCCCTTGGGGCGGACGGGCACAGGGCGGCCTTCCTGGGCCATCAGGTGGCCCGTATGTATACGATGTAGTATATAGTAGTTCTTGGTCCAACTAAAGTGGAGGCATATCAGTATTTTTTCACGAGCCAAGGAGCGACCACCAACGTTTGCATCAATGCTGTTTTTTTTTTTTTATTTTATATTTATATCAGAGCATATATTTTTTCAGTCACCCTTTCCGTTTACTGAGACATGATTTTCATTATTTCTTTCAGTCTTTGTTTTTTGTTTCATTTTTCCTTTCAGTTTAATAAGTTTGAATTTCATTTTTCAGTCTTGTGTTTTTTAATTTTTAGTTTTAGATTTCAGTGACCTTTTTAAGTTTGATTGTGTTCCTAAATCCAGCATATTAGTTGCCTCACCTACAATGTATAAGTTGTTATAAAAATATAGCCATTATACACATAAGTTGACACAAAAGAAATTATCCCCAGTTTTAGTTTTCAGTCAAGTTATTTTTCAGTTTTTTTAGTTTGAGTTTTCAGTAATGTTGTTTTAATTTTTTTAGTTTTAGTTTTCAGTCTAGTTTTTTTTTGTTTTTAGTTTCATTTTTCATTCAAGTTTTTTTGTTGTTAGTTTCATATTTCAATCAATCTTTTAGGTTGAATGTCTTCCTAAATCCTAGATATTAGTTGCCCCACCTATAATGTATAAGTTGTTACAAAAGGATAACCATTATACACATAAGTTGCCACAAAAGAATTTACCCCCAGTTTTAGTTGTTGGTCAATTTTTTTCAGTTTTTTTAGTCCTAGTTTTCAGTCATGTTTTTTTAATGTTTTTAGTTTCTGGTTCTCAGTCACCCTTTTAGGTCTGAATGCATTCCTAAATCCTACATATTAGTTGTATAATAATTTATTGGCACCTTATGCAATACTTCATCATCTAATAATTAACCCCTTAAAGTGCAGCTTATCTTATTTTGGGTTGGTACTCTTGTCTTTTTAATAAATGTCCCTCCAATTTTCAGCTAGTCATGTTTTCCGACTTATATAGTGTTTTTATAATAACGTGTCCCTCTAGTTGGCAGCTTATACGATGTGTATTCTAATAATTTGCCCCCAAGCTATAACTTGTCTTGTTTTGTATCGCTACCCTCATTTTTTTAATAAATGTCCCAGTTGGCAGCAAGTCATGTATCCTAACTTTTTATAATATGTTTTATAATAACTTGTTTCTTTAATTGACAGCTTATGCAATGTTTATTTTCATAATTTGTCCCTCTAGATTACAGTTTGTCTTGTTTTGGTCAGTTACTCTCTTTAGGGGTTAGTACCTTTATGTAAACAATACAAAAAAAATTAGTATATTCACATGGTAACAATCGATGTGTATATTATGTAATAACTTCAGTATATTTTTGGAGTAGCAACTTTAGCATTTCATGGTAGTAACTTCTTTGATAAATCTCCTAGCACATATTTACACAATTCGCTATTAAAATAAAATTTATCAAAACATATGCAACTGGGGTGCAAACAGGATTGAAAACGGGTAAAACGTTCAAAAAGTTATAGCAATTGAAAAAAAATATTTTGTTTTTTTTTGTTTTGCGTCAGGCTGACGTCAGTGTAGTAGCATGCTGGGCGGAAGCGGGATCTCACACGCGTGTCTCGACAGGATTCGGGAGCTCTTGAGCCTCTGAAATTGTGTAAACACCCTCTAAAGGTTGGCACCTTATGCAATATCATCATCTAATAATAGCCTATAGGATATTAAATATATCTTAATTATTGGTAACTTGTCTTTTAATAAATATCCTCCAATTACGAGGCGAAGTCATTTTTAAGCTTATATAGTGGGTTTTATAATAATTTGATAGTTGTGCTGCTATGATATGCGTGTTCTAATAATTTACCGGATTAATTGGGCTAAAAATTTTTTTAATCTCGTAAGAAGCAAGTCATGTATCCTCACTTTTTATAATCCATTTATATAATTTGTTTTTTAATTAATCTTATATTTTATTTTCATATTTGTATATAAATTTTCTTGATGTGACGTTAATTTTTAGGGTTAGCGACTAAACGAAAAAAAAACCCTGAGTTTCACGTGTGCTTGGGACAGCTGTATGTGTCTAGCATTTCATGGTAGTAACTTCTTTGTTTCCTACCACATATTTACACATAAATCGCTATTATAATAAAATTTATAGAAACATATGCAATATTGTAGCAGAGCGGAATTCAAAACGGATACAACATTCAAAAACGGAATTCAAAACGGATTAACATTGTTATTATTTGATACTTTGCTTTAGTGTTTCTAATTATAGTATAATTAGTAGCTTAAAAGATCCGAGTCTCGTGGATTTGTGTCTGGGGTGAAACTGTGTAATTAGTTTTATTTTTTATTTATATTTAATCTGTCGTATCCCAGTTATATGCAACATCCAAAGATTCGATTGAATAATCAAAAATATTTATGAAAATTTTGGTATCCTATCCATTGTGGAAGGGAACTAAATATAAGGGCCTAGAGGTCGTATCATGTCGGCGTAGCTGGTGCCTGGGGTCACGCGCTACGCGCCTGGGGTCTCGCGCGACGGGTCGCGGCTTATCCGCCTAAAAAAATATCCCAGCAAAATCGCGCCTTATCCGCCTTAAAAAAAAACCCAGCAAAATCGAGGTAATGGATTTATGGACACGGACACGGTAGGTTACGACTGACGACCAACGACTCTAGTAGTCTAGTGTCCACTAGCAAGCAAGCAAAGCAACCATGGCCGACGACCAACCATGGAAGATACCACCGATCATTCAGGAGCTGGCCGCCGGCGTGCAGGAGCCACCGAGCCGATACGTCGTCGGCGAGCAAGATCGTCCCGCCGTAGCCGCTGCCGCCATGCCCGAGCCCTTCCCATCGTTGACCTCAGGCTCAGCCGGCTGTCCGCAAACGACGGCGCCGACGACGAGGCCGCCAAGCTCCTTTCCGCCCTGCAGAATTGGGGCCTCTTCCTGGTAATAATAAATTAAAGCTCTCTTTTCTTCTTGTTTCCACAGTCCGACCAACCTCAGACTCTGTGTCTCTGTCCAGGCAGTCGGGCATGGGATGGATCCAGAATTTCTCGCCAAGATGATGGGAGTGACAAGGGGATTCTTCAATCTCCCGCTCGACGAGAACCAGAAGTACTCCAACCTGACGAACGGCAAGGAGTTCAGGTTCGAAGGGTACGGCAACGACATGGTGCTGTCGGAGGACCAGGTCCTGGACTGGTGCGACAGGCTCTACCTGACGGTGGAGCCGGAGTCCCGGATCATCCGGAGCCTCTGGCCGGCGCAGCCTCCTGCCTTCTGCGACGTCCTGCGCGAGTACACCGCCAGGTGCTGGGAGATCGCCAGGCTGCTGGGCCTGCACGAGGGCCGCTTCGTCGTCATGATGGACGAGGGCGTCGCCATGACGCACGCCAGGTTCAACTACTACCCGCGATGCCCCGAGCCGGACCTCGTCTTCGGCCTGAAACCCCACTCCGACGCCTCGGTGATCACCGTCGTCCTCATCGACGACGCCGTCAGCGGGCTCCAGGTGCAGAAACCCAACGACGGCAGCGGCGTCTGGTACGACGTGCCCATCGTTCCCAAAGCTTTGCTGTTCGAGAGGTTCGCCAGAGGGGAACGTGTTTTGATCGAAAATATCATCCAGTTGGAAAATATCATCCAGGGTTCTCTATAACGTGAATGTGATATCGAGAATAGAGGGATAGAGAGGAATAGAAGAACATGTTGAATTGACACCGCGGAGGGAGATGGTCCAGAAACCGTCATCTCGTTTGTCGGTGAAGTCTGCGCACGGGCAGCGATGTTCGGGAAAAGATCAATGAAGTCGTCGACGTCGATGGAGCGGGGCGGCGCGGCGTGGCTGGTGGCTTCCCATCACTGGCTGCGCCCCTTTTTGATCGGGATTAGGGTTTAGGTTTCGGTGGGAAGCTCGGCTTAGGCGAACCTCGTACTCAGAGCCGCATGCCTCTACCTCTATATATTGCGCAGTGTGACAGGGGCCCTCCAGCCATAGTGGGCTAGGCGTCCCCGATCAAGGCGCGGATCCAAGGCCCAACTAGGCCGTTGGGCCTAGTTTGGGATTAAAGATCAATCTAACAATCTCCCCCTTGACCTCCTACCATCTTTCAATTTCATATCATTTACTTTTGTTTATTCCAATTCAGATTAACGCATAGAGTATGTTTCATCGTCACGGTCAATTGCCGATAGATTTAACAACTACAACACACCACTCTGTTCTGAAATAGATACTTAACTTAGGGCCTTCTTTTGTCCAGAAATTATAGGCTTTCCCTTAAACCCATACCGGCTACATGTTCTCTGAACACGTGGGGTGGTAAGCCTTTTGTAAGTGGATCCGCGAGCATCTTTTCGATACTTATATGCTCAAGACTTATGACACGATCCCGGACTTTATCTTTCACAACATAATACTTTATGTCAATGTGTTCGGCAACACCACTTGACTTATTGTTGTGAGCATACTGTACTGCCAGATTATTATCGCAGTATAACTTAAGTGGTCTATAGATGTCGTTAACCACCTTCAAACCGGGTATGAACTTCTTTAGCCAGTTCACCTACCCCGTTGCCTCATAACACGCTACAAACATGGCATACATTGTGGATGATGTAGTGACGGTTTGCTTTGAGCTTTTCCATGAAATAGCTCCCCTGCGAGAGCGAATACATATCCAGACGTGAATTTTCTATCATCTCCCGCATAATCAGAATCTGAATATCCCACTATATGGAGTGAATCTGATCTTCTATACGTCATCATGACGCTTTTCGTTCCTTACAAATAACGCAAAACTTTCTTTACTAATTTTCAGGGTTCTGTTGCAGGATTGCTCTAGAATCTACCTAGTAACCCGGTAACAAATGCCAAGTCAGGGCGCGTACAAACTTAAGCATATTGCAAGCTTTCGATAGCTAAAGCATATGGAACCGTTTTCATTTAATCGATCTGATACTGATTCCTAAAGCATTGAACATCCCCATATCTGTCGCCCTTGACTATAGGAACAGGTGAGGTACTACATTTGTGCATATTGAATTTCTTTAAGATCTTTTCTATGTATGCCTTTTGTGACAATTCTAATACCCCTTTACTTCTATCTCGGTGAATCTCGATTCCTAGAACGAACGAAGCTTCACCAAGATCTTTCATATTAAATTTTGAGGACAAAAACTTCTTTATCTCCAGTAGTAAACTGACATCACTACTAGCAAGTAAGATATCATCCACATACAGGACAAGGAAGATAAACTTTCCATTCTTAAACTTTGCATAGACACAATTATCCTCTAAATTATCTTTAAACCCAAAATTTCTTATTATCTGATCAAGCTTCAAGTACCATTGTTTTGAAGCTTGTATTAATCCATAAATGGATTTTTTTAGGCGGCATCCCATTCGTTCTTTTCCTTCTATGACAAAACCTTTCGGTTGTGCCATGTAAACATTTTCCTTCAAGTCTCCGTTGAGAAATGTCATCTATAGATTCATCTGATGTAATTCTAAATCGTAATGTACCACTAATGCCATTATGATTCTGAAGGAATCATTTCATGGGACTAGAGAAAATGTATCATTGTAATCAATTCCTTCTCTTTACGTAAAGCCTTTTGCCACAAGTCACACTTTATATCTCTCTATATTCCCTTGAGTGTCAAGTTTTATTTTATAGACCTATTTACAGCCTACTGTTTTGGTTTCTTTTGAAATTATTTCCAAGTCCTAAACTTCATTGGCATTCATAGATTTCATTTCATCTTCCACGGCCTCAAGCCACTTTGATGAATGATCACTTCTCATGACTTCTTCAAATGAGGTGGGATCATTCTCCATTTGAAATTTCTCAGTATTGTATACTTCATAGTCAGCAGGAATAGCTGATTTTCTAACTCTTTGAGACCTTCTAGGGGCCTCCACATTTGGCACATCTTCTGTTTGAGGCTGTTGTTTCTCCCCCTCATGTAACTTATCATACTACGCACCATATCCATCAGGGTATGATTGCGTCTTTCAGCTACTCCATTCTGCTGAGGTTCGCCCGGTGTAGAATACTGGGCTACTATGACATTCTCCTGTAAGAACCTTGCAAAAGGTCCAGGAACTTGGCCATATGGGGTATGCCGACCATAGTACTCCCCCCCACGGTCGGACCTGACTATCTTAATCTTTAAATTGTGTTGGTTTTCAACTTCTGCCTTAAATATCTTAAATTTATCTAATGCTTCTATTCTTTCTTTGATTGATAAATATAGCCATAACGGGAATAATTATCTGTGAATGTTATGAATGAATCATAACCATCCACACTCTTTACAGGAAATGGACCACAAATGTATGTGTGAATAATCTGTAAAATTCCTGCGCTTCGTTTGATATCTTTCTTAATTTTCTTTACATACTTTCCTTTTATGCATTCTCTGCATTGTTCTAAATCGGAGAACTCTAATGGAGGAAGAATGTCATTCTTAACTAGTCTTTCTATTCTCCCCCTCAAAATATGGCCTAAACGACAGTACCATAATTTCGACGACGTATCGTGAGCTCTCTTTCGTTTTCTGTTTACATCCGCAGACGAGGATACATTCTCATTGTCGCACGCAACGTTCTCATCATCGCATACAACATTCACATCATCATGTAGTGATAACAAATAAAGCTCATTTTGTAAGATAGCAAGACCAACACATGCATTGTTAAATGTTATCTTACATTTGTTATTTCGAAAATGGCAATCATATCCATCATTGTCCAAGCATGAAACACTAATCAAGTTTCTCTGTAAAGAGGGAACATAAAGTACATCTCTAAGTAAAAGTGTGAAGCTATCAGCAAGCTCTAGAGAAAGATCGCCAACGGCTTTGACATCTACTCGGACTCCATTTGTGACTTTAATGTGTCTTTCTCTTCTTTGCGTAGTCCTCGTCGAACGGAATCTCTGTAAGAAATTAGCAACATGAATAGTTGCACCTGAGTCAATCCACCAAGTAGATTTCGAATATTGTACATACAGGGGTTCATTTATGAACGTAATAATGTTCTCACCTTTCTTTGCTATGATCATCTTTAAATAATCGGGATAATCTTTCATATAATGTCCCGTCTTCTTGCAATAGAGACACTGGTCTTTCTTTACTGTGAACTTATTTTGCTGAGGCTGATGTAGCATGGGACCCTTTTCCTTTGACTTTGATAAGGAGTTAGCATTATTATTCTTTTTCTTGTTGTCTTTTACATAATTGATAGTGCCACCATTGGCAGCTTTCATTCTCTCTCCTCTTGCACACACATAGCCATGAGCCTCTCTAAGTCTCACTTCTCGGACTGTATGTTGTAGTTGACAACAAAAGTGTCAAATTCCTTTGGCAATGAAGCAAAAATCAGATGGATAAGGAACTTTTTCTTGAGAGCCAGATCCATTGGTTTTAGCTCGGATGCTAAATTGCTCATCCTTAGTATGTGCTCTCTTATACCACTATTTCCATAGTACCTCTCTATCACTAGCTGCTTTATCAGCTGGGTAGCATATGTCTTTGAAGAACTAGTGAACTGACTCTTTATTCTATCGAGGTACTCGGTGACCGTGTCACACTCTAGGATTAAGCCCACAATTGTAGGCTCAATCGTGTTCTTTATCACAGCCAAACATTTTTTATTGGCAGTGACCCCACTTCCTATGCTCAAGATCATAGGACATCTTTTGGGGATTCAAAATCCCTCTCTCTAATTGCCCAAGCGGCATCAGCCTCATTTGTCTCCCTCATCGGTGCCACAGGCTTAGTGGGACACGGTGAGGTGACTATCCAGTCCACCTCAGCCAAGATGAAGGCCAGGTCAATCTTTTTCTTTCACTCCGTGTAGTTGTCACCTTTGAGAGTAGGGATCTTTTTTATACAACCCATCAAGTTGTATCCGCCTGAAAACACAATTCATATAGAGTGAGAACAAAAATAATAACAACAATTGCATGCCTTGATTCCAACGTTGGTCAAAATTAAAACATACAACTGTTTATACATTAAATCTACATCACCGTTGGGCAGAAATAAAAATAATACATAAAATCATTAAAATTATGATATTGTTATTAACAACGTTGGTCAGAAAATAACAACATCATAATCATGTCAAAATCTCTTTTTCTCCAATTAAATATCACGTTGATTCAAAATAACTGGAAAATAAATAATTTCTTTAGTAGCGGAAACTTAAACATAATTTGTGAATTTTACCCACAAGGAAAATTCATATTTCTACTATTTTCTTTGAGCCATTTTTCATTTTCTAGAAATAAACATTTACTGGAAAACAAAAAACAAGGAAAGAACTGAGCTCAATCAATATTGTTTCTCGGCCCAAAACGACAAAGCCACCCGGCCCAGCTCCCTTACACTCGCGCTGCCTGCACCCAGGCCACAACCTGGGCCTGGACCAGCAAAGCCGCGCGGCCGCGCGCGCCCGCTTGGGCCGGCCTCCAGTCCGGCTACTCTCCGCCGTCCATCTTAATCCGACGGCCACACGCGCGTTTCGCTCGAACAAAAAACGCCCGGCGCGGCGTCCTCCCCAAACCCTAACTCATTCTTCTCTCACGCTCTCTCTCTTGCGCGCAGCAGCTCTCAGCGCAACGAGCAGTGGCGGCGACCGAGCGAGCATGGCGCCATTGCTGGCCCTCTCGCTAGCGCGCGCGCTCCACGCGGGTGAGCGCGCCGCCGTTGAGCGGACTAGCGGCGGCGCCTTTCTCTGATCGGGATTAGGGTTTAGGTTTCGGTTGGGAACTCGGCTCAGGCGAACCTCGTACTCAGAGCCGCCGGCCCCCACCTCTATATATTGCGCAATGTGACAGGGGCCCTCCAGCCATAGTGGGCTGGACGCCCCCGATCAGAGCGCAGATCAAAGGTCCAACAAGATCTAATTTGGGATTAGAGATCAATCTAAGCGAACGAGCCTGGGACACGGTGAAGATCGACCTCAATGACGACTGAAAATATGCATGATGTTTCTTGAACGACAGTCAACTACGATGATGATGATAGATTCGCATTCGCTTTGTAGGGAAGCTTCAATTCTCCCAATCCTCCATCGACCCGCATTCAATTTGTCGCCATGACGCCATGCTTGTGTGAAGTAAATCAGTTGCTGCCTGCCATTCCCATTTGTGCTTTGAACTCTGTCTTGGTTAAGCCTTGTTTAGTTGGTGAATTTTTTTAGGAAATGGTACTGTAGCAGTTTTGTTATTATTTGTCAATTAGTGTCCAATCATAATCTAATTAGGCTTAAAAGATTCATCTCGTGAATTTTGTCTAAACTGTGTAATTAGTTTTATTTTTTATTTATATTTAATGCTTCATGCATGTGTCAAAGATTCGATGTGACGATGAATCTTAAAAAATTTTACAAAATTTTGCGAACTAAACCGTACTGTAGCAGTTTTGTTATTATTTGTCAATTAGTGTCCAATCATAATCTAATTAGGCTTAAAAGATTCATCTCGTGAATTTTATCTAAACTGTGTAATTAGTTTTATTTTTTATTTATATTTAATGCTTCATGCATATGTCAAAGATTCGATGTGACGATGAATCTTGAAAAATTTTACAAAATCGCATTCTCGCAATCCAGCACTGTCCATCAAGTCAGACTGATGCGCTCCTCGCTTGACACGTCGCTTCACCAGTTGACCGAGATACCTCTCGCTTCCTTCAGACCAAGACTGACAATACAGTCCGTTGCTGGTTTACCGACCAAAAGCTGGCAGGGATAGATATAAAATACTACTCGTGAGCAACAATGTCCCATTAAAAGGGGTGTTTGGATCGAGCTACTAAAATTTAGGAGGTATGTCAAGAGGATATTGCATGAAATGTTCGGATATTAATAAAAAAATAAATTACATAATCCGTTGGTACTTCACGACACGAATTTTTTGAGACTAATTAAGCCATCATTAGCACATGCTTAATGTAGCAAAACATTATCAAGTCATGGACTAATTAGGCTCGAAAGATTCGTCTCGCAAATTAGTCGCAAACTATGTAATTAGTTTTGTAATTAGTCTATATTTAATACTTCATACATGTATCAAACATCCGATGAGACAGCGACTAAAATTTAGGAGGGGCAACCAAACACCCCCTAACTGGCATGGCCACTCATGAGCAACAATGTCCCATTAACTGGCATGGCCGTTATTAGGTACCTGTTCGCTGGTCTGAAACTTGACTGAAACTGGTTGAAAAGACTGTTCTAGCTGAATTGTTGTGAGAGAAAAACACTGTTCCGACTAAAAAAAAGTCGAACAAGCCGAATATGGGGTAAGCCGAACAGGGCCGTATTGTTGAACTTGCTAAGCAGGGCAGAGCCTGAGGTCAGTATTTAGTATTGACAGCATAGGCAAGGCCGTTATTAGGTACTCCTGAGCCAGACGTCCTCGCTGCACTCAGTTTCCGCGCTCAACCCAGCATGATCCAGTCTGAGCCTGCATTTTGTGCGTCGACTCGGGCCACGCACCGTCAGACCGCACGCAGGGACCACTTGTACCACTCTACTTCTCACACGCATTGCAACATAGGCAACACCCGATCTACTTTTACAACATCCAGATGAAACACTTGCAACATACGTCTGAAACAGTTAAAACACTTGCAACATACGAAACACTTGCAAAACACCAGAAAAAACTTGAAAACACGTGTGTAGCACAAACATATGCTAATATCAAGATGAAAACACTTGCAACATACGTATGAAAACACCCGAAACACCTGCATATATATGCAACATCCCGATCTAATTTTGTAACATTCAAATAAAACACTTGCAACATCCGTTTGAAACAGATGAAACATTTAGAACAGACACTTAAAACATACGTGTATAGCCTATTGCAATGTGTGCAACATCCCGGTCCACTTTTGTAACATCGATACTAAAACACTTGCAACATATCTCCGAAACATCTGAAACACTTGAAACATATGCTTGCAACATGCGCATCCAGCGCAATGTCACCTTACTGCTTGGACGAATAGAGGCTCGTCGTTGCGGAGCTCAACGCCGATGATGAGGAGCCACACGATGCCATACCCAAGGAGGCACGCGCCGACACTGATCAGGAGGAGGAGCGCGGGGTGGAGCCAGTTATAGAGCACCCCTAGGAGGCTGAGGTTCTCGTCGACGTCATAGACGACCCCGAGCAGCGCGAGGCGGCTTTGGTGGGCGCCGAGTGAGACCTTGAGCGCGTGCGAGTAGAGCGCAAACGTGGAGCTGGTGCCGCCCGCGACCTGCACCCACGTGGCTGCCCCTAGCCCCACCCACAGTGGCTGGCTCCATGTCTTCATGGACGTCGGCCCCCGCATCTCGCTCACCGAGAGGAGCACCAAAGCAGCATGTGCGATGTACAGATCAGACGTACTGCTTGGCTATGAGGGAGGAAAGACGTACTGCGAGGCTACGAGGGAGGAGCAGTGCGTGGTAGAGACAAGGCCATGTGTACGCATTTGCCAGTGGCAAGTTGTTTAGGCTAGTCCGCAGGCCCAACAAGCAAGCGTTACCGACTTCCAAAACATGGCCAAGTGGCAAAACAATGCCCCTCTATGTCTCTCATCGTGTGGATGTGGATCCATTCTAATCTATAATTAAAGCACAAAGAGTAGCATTCATTAGTCGTTAGTGACACAATTCATGAGCATGCAACTGACTAGCATGATCAGGAGCATTGAAATACTTAACTGGATCGTTCGCCTTTGAGAACATGACATGCAAATATTTCATTAAGAGCGTGACTATGTTTCATGAAAATGGCATGCACCCGTATTACTAATATAATAATCAACCTGATCGGCCAAATTGTTCATGAGTTATGCAATTCATAATGTGTAAGTACATCTAGCCCTTTATTGGGTTTTGGTGAATTGAATGACAACACCATTAAAGGTCTAACAAGTTTGCTAAGTGTTGAACAGAAAATTGAGTTTATTACATACACTTGTGGACCGTGGAATTAGAAGTGTATATATGTTCAACGAGAAGGCAAACCTGATGATATTGCACATAATGTTCAAATGAAGGCCAAAGTTGTGTATTATTGTAAATTGAAGCTTGATTGATCTCAACATTCATATCAAGAAGATATTCAAGCAAGGATCATAATATTGAAGAAATGGTTTTTCAATGGATGATTAATATGATGTGACTTGAGTATAGCTCGATAGGGTGAAGATAGCAAGGAAGCGAAGGTGAAGGGCAAGCAATGGCTTGGAGACCGAGTTACCATGGCTAAGGTGAAGAAGAGAGTACTTGCATTGAGTCGAGGTACTAATATAGTCATGAGGAGTCATATTGTGTTGAGGATCAAATCATTAGTGGAAGTGACTTGAAGCCATGGATTGAACTCACATGTGTTGAAATGGTTCATGTCACATGCTCAAGCTGTGTTTGCTCAAAGAGATGAGTCAAAGTTGATTGCAACCCCTTATGAAGTGATATTGAGAAGAAGTGGCATGTGAAGACTCAAGTGGTTAAAATGATTATATTCTTTTGATCTTGAGTTTAGGATATGCCGCACTATAAAGAGGGATGCAATCTAAGCTGTCTGAGGAAGATAGAGTGCTCAAGTATTTAACTAAAATTAATTGAGAGACACTCTAGCACTACACAAACACTTAGAACTAGTTTTCTGACCTTTGACTGTCATAAATTCCAACAATCGTCAGAACTTCCAAGTGTCGGAAGTTTCAACTGCTGTCAGAAGTTTTGAAAGGCATCAGAACTTCCAACACTTCTTGACCAGCACTCTGCTTAACATTTTGAATAACCATAGGTGTTGGAAGTTCTGGCGATCTGTGTCAGAAGTTCCGACGCAGATCGGAACGGTCATTTTTACCTTTGGGTATAAATACCACCCTCCTCATTTCTAACCATTACTCACTCACTCTCTCACGCCCCAAACTTCAAAGAAGTGCCTCCTTGCTCCCATAACCTTCTCTTCTCTCCTCTTTGCTCCTAGCTTCAAATCTTGGAAGAGACTAAGTTGAGAGAAGGATTTGGTGAGAGAAACATCGATTCAAAGCTTGGGCACTTGATTTCTTTGTTAAGCCGGTTGGATTTGCGTTTGTTACTCTTGGGGTTTTGCCCCTAGCTGGCTAGGTGTCATCCAAGAGCTTCCCAATTTTGGGAGAACCTTAGAAAGTTTGTATCATCCTCAATCATCTAGTGAAATCACCCCTCATCTCAAGAGTTCATTATCTTGACTTGAGAACAAGGATAAGGTTGAAAGAGACCAAAGCCTTAGTGGCTTCCTCATCAATGTGGACATAGGCGAGCCTTAATGGTGAGCTGAACCATGGGATAATCACCTTGTCTCTCTTGTATTCTTGCTTTAGTATTGTTCTATACTTGTTCTTCGTTGTCTCTCTCTCTTCCTCGAGCTATTTCTTAGGTTTTGGTCCTGATCTACAAATTGGTGGCGCTCCAAGGTCAAGGTAGTACATGGACAGCTTCATCTATCCATAAGGAAGTGGGGTAATTCGTAGATTTAAATTTGAAGTCAATTTGACTCTGATTTTGTAGTCCATAGGCGTCAGAAGTTCTGACTATCGGAAGTTCCAACAAGCGTTAGAACTTCCGACTATCAGAAGTTCCCACAACTATCAGAACTTCTGGGTGTCAGAAGTTTCGACAACTATCAGAACTTCCGACAGTGTACTGATCCGTTGTTTCAAGTCTGTGTTTAAGAATTTTTAGGTATGCCTATTCATCCCCCTCTAGGCGACGTCAAGGTCCTTACATAATGTTTCTAAAAAAACTTCGTTTTACCTCTGGCCTCTTGCTCCTTATATCGACCCATAGTGCCTTGAGGTATTTGTACATGTCTCTTTCTTGTTTCATGGATTTTGAACAGTACATATGTGATGAAATAGAACTTATTTGCATCTATTCAACCACCTTGAACAAGAATTCATTCAGTCGGAAACCAATTTATGTCCATGTGAGAGGGAGATTATGAATTGATGTATTAGAGGAAATTGAAAGTGGATGTTGTTGTATGTCGATGTTGTTGTATGTCTTCATCATCCAAATCAAAGATAAATTTTTCTCTTTGTTTGTTTCTTGAATGTAAACAAGGATGTAAGCATTTGAATGCTTGGTATAAATCAAATTGGGGTAGGTATGAGGGAGCTGCAACAAGGAATTATCAGAGAAAGATCATGTACTGGAGTTAATGGTCAGGAGCATGGAAATACTTTGGGGGATATTCGATGAATCAAGGACCAGATTTTCAGTTCAGCCTGATACAACAAATGTGTGATGGTACTGTGTTTCACCGTTGCGTCCATTTACCACGGTGTAGCAACTAGGACAAGTGGTGCTCCCAGCCTCCCTCCCACAATGGCTATAATCTATATTTAGTAGATTAACAAAATAACATTGGTCATGTATGGTTACAAAAAGCGCTTCTTCGATAAGTTGCACAAATGAATGAAAAGTGGCGGCCAAAAATAAGCAGGTCTAACTCAGCTTTTGTGTTTTAGTACAAACTGGTGCTGTTAGGAGAAGCGTCATGAGAATACCATTTGGCTTTTCGTTTATATTATTTTGGCCATAAGCAGCTTATAAGATGTACCAAACAGGTCCATCTCCACCTATACTAAAGCTATAAATAGAAGGTACCGACTCAATCACTCATATAGAAACAACGATATCCAATCCTCACGTGGATCAAAGCAAATCTAAGGTTTCATTTGTTGCATGTCCACCATGAATTTCAAAGTGGTGTATGGTTACCAAGATGCAGGCTGTCACAACAAGTTTCCTCATCCTTGCTACCTCAAAGTAAGGTGGTGATGATCGCCGCCCCACACTTCTCATGGGTCAAGCAGCAAAGTGCCCAACATTTCTAGTTTCCTCTAAAAATCTCAGCTCAATTCATGATCTTGACAAAAACGGTGCGGACCTCGTGCCTAACGCACTACCCACATCAATATCATCCAACACCCTCTCAATCTAATAGGCAACACCAATTTTCAGTTTCCTCTAAAATCTCAGCTCAACTTTGTTTTGAGAACCTATAAAAATAATGAATTATAGCCAAGAGAGGTGACTCTGCAAGGAGTTTCATCTAATCTCACGTCCTCATGGAAGGTAGAAAGAGATATCAAACATGCAAAAGGGGCTACAGGGTCATGCAATCTTGAGAGGCCAAAATTGTAACACCCCTGTTATTACGAGCTTGTTTAGCACCTAAGTTAAGGCCTAAGAGAAATTAGCTAAACAAGTTCTCGAGTTTTAAAAATTTAAAACACACATGAAATGATAACAAACCCTGTGCAACTCACTTTTATGGTTGGAAGAAATCAAATAAATATCTAAGTTAATTTACTCAGTGCGTAAAAGTGCTAACGAAAATCCTAACAAGAAGAATAAAATAAGTAGTTTTAATTGTTTGGTACGAAAAACAATTTCTATAAACAAAAATAAAATATAACTTGTGTATAGTGCTTATGTAAAGATGATGAGCAAGTGGTGTAGATGAAAATGCAACTTTAATTTTTAGAAAATAAATGTGTTAACTAATGTTCTTGGAAGCTCCAAAAATCAAATTGGAAATTAAAATCAACCTTTTTGTTAAGTCGGCAAAGATCTAAACTTATGTTAAAGTAATATTTTTGGCAAGTTATATTAAGCAAAATAATTAAATAGTGCTTAAATGTTTTGTTCCTGTGGTTTAGTATAAAGTATGGACTATTGCATGAAGTATTTGTTGGTTTAAGTTAACAAGGTTTAAGCCTTTTAAAATTGTGACAAAAGAGTTAATGGCTACTTAGTTCCAACTGAAAACCCTTAACTTTTCTAAGTATGGAAGGGTGGTAGACAATGCTATTTTGACGTTTAAGTTCTAACTAAAATACTTAAACACTAGTTTCATGTTTTTGTATTGTTGGTTGCCTCTAAGTGAGCACTTAGGTACGGTGTAGGTCGTAGGTGTGTCGGATGCCACGTTGCCCTCATTTAAAATTGCTCAACTTCGTTGGGATGTGATCTAACCTAGTTGTTGGCACTCTGTTCATGCACCAGCGTTCAGTGCGACGATCTTATCTTGGCGTCTCTCCATCTTTCTCTTGGGCCATCCTCTGGTCGTAAGCATTGCTTCGTTAGTTAGCTGTTAGCACCAGCTACAGGTTAGTGGAATTGGTTGAGTCTTAATCGAGATGCTAAGTAGTTTTGGCTCTCTTTAAAAACCGTGCTTGGCACCGTTTCGGCCACTGGCCCCGTGGGAGAGGTCACCACGCATGCATGCGCTGTTGGCACCGAACTCAGGCCGTGGCCAGGCTATTGCCGCTGGCTAGCTCGTGTGCCCGGTCGGTGCTGCGCAGCTCCCTCGACCTCACGTTGGTCGTCCCGACTGGCTATGGTCTAGCCTGCTATCACTGTGTGCGTGTGCCACCCTCTGGCCGCCGAGCCACGTGCGGGGTCGAAACGTGGCTGTGGCTATCATCGCCTTGCCATCGTGGCACTCGCCTCACCCTCATTTCACCTACCGCGTCGAGCCTCTAGGCAGGTGCCAATGCCGCCGCGTCTGGGCCAATGACCTCGATCATAGGGGCGATGGTGATGTCTCTCTGCCGTGCTTGCCCACACTAGCCGACGCCGGTGCGCTCACTTGGGTCTGGCCATGCCATTCAGAGCGCTTCGCGCCAAGCCTCTAGGTCTCGTCGTCTGTGCGCACGTACTCGTACTGCTACCATCGATCGGGGTCACCTTGTCTTAATCCGCTTGGGCTCACTCATGTGACCTCCCGACAACTGCACCGTGCGCAAAGCCACCATTCCTTCCTCTTCCTAATGGCTTCGCAGCGCAATTCCCTGCATCAGTGGGTGGCATAGGTAGTCAGCTAGGCGCCCTATTCTCCTCAAGCCCGGCCGATCACTACCAACCGGCAATTTGGCGTTTTGCTCGTTGCCGGTCAGCCGTGCCGCCGAGCGGGTAGGTTGGGAGGTAAGGCCCATAGGATTGGTAGCAGTTCAACGGCTTGAACTTCTCTTGACTACCTCTATCCGGTGCTCACGCTATTTTATCTAAGGAACTCATTGGCGACGGGGTGACACGTTGGTGTCTGGCTCGGGCATCGCTGTTGTGCCCAGGTGCACGTGGCTAGACCTCCTCAGCCCTCCCTTGCTTCAACTGTCACTATAGCGTGCACCACGGTGAGCTACTAATGCTTCCTTGCCATCTCTACCTTTCCGTGAGGACATAGGCTCGCTGGAACTCTCGTGCCGTCGTACGGATCCACCGTCTTTGAGGCTAGGGTTGGGTAGTACACCGTTGGACCTTCCGCCGCCTCCCACCATTGCGCGTTGGTCCATGGGTTGACGTCGGCCCGATGGACGCGTATTTTTGGCCCTCGGTAGGCCGGCGTGGCAGTGCTGTGCTTGCCGGAGTCGCGCCATCGTGCACAGGGCATCAGGGACCGACTCTATGAGAAGGTATAGTTTTTGGGGGTGCTCGATGTAAAATGTATCTCTAGTGCAATAGTGCTCGGAATCGCTGCGTAGTAATCTAATAAGTCAGGGACTCTTTTGCAAAATGCACGGACGTGCTCACATAGCGGGCCAGTTGGGCCAGCCTGCTAACGCGATCACGCCCCCGCGCGGGCTACAGTGGGCTGCTAGGCTGAATTGTGGCCGCTGGTTCTCCCTTTTTCTAAAACATTTTTTAATTTACTTTCTAAGGCAAACTCGTAAATTCCATATAAATTTGTGTAGTTGACCAAAAGTTGTAAAACAAATTTTGTTAGGTTCCTAAAATCCTGATCCATCTGCCAGTATGTCTTGTTCACATAGTTTCATAGTATTTTCAGGAGTTATCTAATTAAATTGAGATGCGTAATATTGTTAAACTATAAACTTGTAGGAATTTTTATGATTTATCAGTTCAAGTGTTAATTCTGGAAATTTCACAATAAATTCCTAATATTATGAGGTGCTCGCTATAATTTTTGTAGCTCCATAATAATTAGTTTGCTAAGATAACTAAGGAGCCCTTGTTCGAATATAAATTAAATCAATGAAATGAAATAAAGAAACACCCTGAGATTTTAGAACTAAAACGCTTGTCGGAAAACAACGCCTTATTCGACAACTGAAAAGTTCTTGTGTGGTTTTGGTAATTGAGTGACAACCTAGGTAGACTAATTGTGTTTATATGAGATACACAGGTGATTAGTCCACAGGTACATGCGTGTGAGCAACATATGCCACGGAGGTGGAAATGGCTTAGAGATGTTGCAAAGCTCACACATGTGACGATGGAGGAGCTTATTGCACATGAGACATGACATTGAGTCATGTGATCAAGGTGGAGAAGATCAAGACAAGGCTTGGCTGGATGGACCGGTTGCAAGCGTGAAGGGCAACTCTGAGGCTTTGGAGCGATGGACCACGTGGTGGTGAAGCTTGAGCAAGACTTGGCGCCGATGGACGAAGGCAACGGTGAAAAGCAAGTTAAGTCAAGATCGATGAACCAATATGATCACGTGATGATATTAATTGGATCATATTATTATTGATCGTGTTGGTGCATGTGTTGCATCGACATTGGAGGAGATGAAATGGAATGCGCAAGGCAAAGGTATAACCAAGGACATTTTATTTCACTGGTCATAGGTGTATAGAGAAGTTGATGATCGAGTTTAGGATAGATGGCCATACTATCAAGAGGGGCAAACTTGTTTGCATATCGGTCATCTAGTGCCACTTGAGTGATCTAACTTTGCATCGTCGCTAGGATCGAGTGGCGTGGCAAGTTGAGTGGCTAATACTTTGGAAAATGTTTGTGAAAAGCTAAGACACATACACATGGTGATGCACACTCGATGGTGTTGGCACATTTGTAAAGGAGAAGAAGTTGGAGTTGATGTGGATCAACTCGGTAAAGAAACAGAGGCGAAAGGTGATACACATTGTGTTTAGCACTTGGGAGGAAGGGTCGACGGTGCCATCGACGCCTGTACAGAAAAGACAGGGTTTCACAGAGTGCACCAGATGCTGGTCACACAGTGACCGGATGCTGGGGTCCTGCGTCCGGTCAGTGACGCGTAGTGTAGGCCACCCTCAGTCTCTTGACCGAACGTAGGCGACCGGACTCTAGCTAAGCACTATTCAGCGATCCGGTTGTGCTAATGTGGCAGCGCATAGAGAAGACGGTGAGTGACCGAACGCTGGGCGAGTCCGGTCGGATGTGACCGGACGCGTCCGGTCGCGACTGGAACCTTACTAGAAGTGACCGAACGCTAGGGTCCTGTGTCTGGTCGTACACTGTAGTGCGTCCGGTCATAACTAAAGTATACTAATGATCGTTGAGATTGGGAGATCAGTATTTGAAGAAGGTGCCATGTGGCATGCATCGCGCGATCGGACGCTGGGGTCCTGCGTCTGGTCAATACGACTGGAGCGTCCGGTCGCCCCGAGCTGTGTCCAGTGAAGGGGTACAACAGCTCTATTTTCGTGGGGGCTATAAATAGAAGGTGGTTTCGGCCATGGCTCGAGTTGAGCACCTTGGGAGACTTTGTATCCATGCTTGAGAGTGCTTCGGAGCCTTCCATCTCACATATGCTTGATAGTGATCATTCAATTATATGAGAGAGCGATTCTAGTGCGATTGCATCATGAGGTTGCATTAAATGGCACTAGGTGATCAAGTTGCAAGCCGGTGGTGCTTGTTACTCTTGGAGGTTGCCACCTCCTAGATGGCTTGGTGGTGGTCTCCGTTGAAGCCCGCAAGAAGCTTGTGCGGTGCCCCAGAGGAGAGCTTTGTGAGGGGCATTGTGCTCGCCCCGCGGGAGCCACGAAGAGTAACTCTAGTTGAGCATGTCATTAAGCTACCCTCACTTTCAGGGTAGGTTCTTGCGGTGCCCGACGTGCGGGCTTGGCGGGTGATGCCAATTAGCCGCCGAACCACCAAGTGAACGGTCAAGGCAAGCACGTGAACCTCGGGAGAAAATCACCGTGTCAACATTGTTCTTCCCGTTGGATTGCAATCCCCTTACACAAGCTTGTAATTACTTTTATATACATTATACTTGTGTACTTGCTCTTGTAATTAGTTAGCTTGTGTAGCTTACTAGTTATCTTCTTGCTTGTGTAACATAGAAGTAGCTTCCTTGCGTGGCTAATTTGGTTTGTGTAACCTTGTTAGTCACATTGCTTAGTTTGTGTAGCTAAGTATTTGCGTTCTCTAATTTGGCATTGGTTGCCTTGTTATTGAGTATTGCTAGTGAGCTTAGGAGCTTTGTGCTTTTACTTACTAGCATGTGTAGGAGCTCCCTCATTGCTTAAAGTACTAGTGGCATAGGTTTGTGTGACTTTGCTTCTAGAATTGGTTAGGTGAGCTCTAGCTAGCCCAACACCTTTATTGCTTAATTAGAATCTTTATAAGGTGTTTGTGAACTTCGATAGAGGGGTGTAGTCTTGGCTAGACTGATTATTTTAATTCCGCATTTGTTTTGGTTAGCCGGCGCGATTAAATTTAGAAATGACTATTCACTCCCCCTCTAGTCGCCATCTCGACCCTACAACAATGTGGACACATAGCCTAGTACGTTAGCTATTAGGGCTAGCTTGTTAGCTTGAGAGGCGTCAACACACTTTAAGAGTTGCGGTTGCAGTTGGTTAATTACGTCTCTGCGTTGCATCCACGTATATAATAGGAACGACGATGGATCGCGGAGTCATCTAGAGTAGCAGAAAAGATGGTGCCTTGATGATTGTGTCACCACGATGGAATGCTAACTTTTGGTTATATCTTATCCAGGCAAGCCCCGATGCATAACCCCTATTATTCTGCACTTTATTTTATGTTTGTGCATTAAGTTTTAAGGAGTTGAATGAAACCCACTTGCATATATATATCCTTATCCTATGAGTCTTACTAGTATGGCAGGATCATGTAGCTGCTATGCTATAGGACC
The DNA here is from genome assembly GCA_904845875.1 of Miscanthus lutarioriparius. Classification (NCBI taxonomy): domain Eukaryota; kingdom Viridiplantae; phylum Streptophyta; class Magnoliopsida; order Poales; family Poaceae; genus Miscanthus; species Miscanthus lutarioriparius. The sequence goes on from CAJGYO010000018.1 coordinate 83,017,759, forward strand.
CCGGTAGAAGTCGAGTGATTACCTGTCACTCGTGAGAGATAGGAAAGATATTATTATTGTTATTATCATATTACTATCACATGGAATATATATGGATGATAATTGGAGACCAGGTGGGATTGTACATTGGATTTGAACTTGGTTAGGCAACTAAGCGAGGCTCCGGTTGCATTTGTTTCGCCTGAGTCGATTGAGGACCGTTCGTTGCTGTGGATGATAGTCAGGTCATAGACTTATTATCCTAAGCACATACTTGCTTATGGGAGCGGGAAGACTTATTACTCTCTTGTCATGGGTTCTGGCTCTTTCTGTATCGGCTTTTAGGGGTGGGTACTAGGTGGAGGTCTAAGCACCATACTGAGACCGGGTCTCAGGTGTTGGGGGCTTGGAGTCCAAGTTTGGACGGGGACCTAGACCCCGTGACAGGAGTGAAATGGGTTGGTCTCATTTGTGCCTGAGGTACAAGCGAGGCGTGTGTTTCAGGATACCCCGCTGGGATACATTGATTCGTAAATCACCGTTTCTGTGAACGGTACCGACTTGGCTATGGTCTAGCACCATAGTAAGAACTAGAACATGAAAGGTGATAAAATAATTCTGATTGCTACCACATGCTTGAAAGTAGCATATGTGCTTACATAGAATAGTTAGGTAATGAACTAATAATGACTGCTAATAAAAGTTTGAATATAAGGATGCACATTTAGTAATGCTTCTGCAGATGCAATAACCCACGAGCCAGATAGCCTTGCATATCCTTGGATTCTTTTACTTCCTCCTGTCGGATAAGTCTTGCTGAGTACAATTGAGTACTCAGAGTTTGTTCTACCCTGTTGCAGGTGACAGGAATGGTTGAGCTAACACTTGTGTGTGAAACCCTCCTGGTCGGCTCAGCGAGGGTTTCCTTTACGTTGCGGACCTAGAGTTATTTGTAGCTTTCACAAAAATGTTGTACAATGAAAAGACCTACAATTTGTCATTACCTCATGTACATAAGTGTTCACCGTGATGAGATTTAAACTTGTCATTAAATAACTTTCTTTTCCGCTGAAACTCTGATCATATGTTTAATTCCGCTGATGCAATTGTCTTGTGTATAATTCCTCTATTGTATTAAGTGATGTAAGAAATGGCTAAAAATGTTGTAAGCTTTATCCTCTCATTTATGATCCTGATGGAAAAATATGGATTTTTGAGTTCTCCCTTGAGGTGTGCTCGACAGAACTGCATAGTTTGGTGCACTCTCTTGGGTATTTAGTGTATAATGAAAGACATGTACTCTTGGGAGAGTATTAGATTAGACGGTTCTGCCACAAAAATGTTCGGTTAAATAGACAGTTTGTAGTGACTACCTTTCTTTGGGAGTGTAGTGAGTACCACTTATGGAGTGACATGATGCATGAACAATATGGTTGATCAGCATGACCATTGAATAAGGGGAGCATGACACTGTAATACCTCAACTCATTTATGCTCTGGTTTGATCCCATTGTGACTTATATGTCTATTCCGATGGAATTAGTCCCAGTTTGATTGTTTAAATACGTTTGGGTCAACTCATAATCCTTAACTATGGTTCCAAACACTTCTCCACAAAGCGAAGACGGAAGTGTAACAAGGTATACTATACATGGGGGTCGTAGCGATAAACTCAACAATAGAGGTGTTGCTACAAATTAAATTGTGTAGTAGTGATAAACTCGACAACTAGAGAAGCAAAAGAGTACAAGGCTTTTAAAGCCCAGCTGATAGTCCACGGCAAGCAACAACTCGCCCGGATCATGAGGGCACAATGACTGACTCATAAGTTAGCTTGAAGTGTTTTTTCATATTTTAATAGAAGTGAGAGAAAAATTAGCTCTTGATTAAGAACTAGGCTCATATATATATATATACATTTTAAGATCACGTAAAAAGGTATTCATACTATGAGCTATGCGCCTTAAAGTTATCAATATTGAAAAAGTGAGCTAGTAACTAGCCTATGCGATTGCGGGTGCCTAAGCCATGCGCTCCACCAACCGTCCACTTGTTTGTTCACGCGTACGTCTGCCACAAGGGCTCCACCAGATGACCACGAGCCACACCGCCTCCACGTCGTGGCCTTGCATGCAGATGCTAGCTTCTCGCCTTAATTATTCGCTAATGGAACACTAGCACAAACTACTAGCTGACTCTACGCGCATGTGAGTAACTCAATGCATGCCATGACCAATGAGAAAAAATTGCAAAAATGACACTCGATAGATTGACTCTATTACGATGACACTCGGGTGGATGACAAGTGGGTCCATCTGTGTCTATGAATATGGATCCAGTGTCAAATCTGCAAACGACCGATATTTCGAGTCCCATTTTTAAATTGCCCAACTAATGACGTCAACCACAACTAATGACGCCGAGCCACAAACTGGATCATGCATGAAGACTAATAAAATAAAATGCATGACTACCAAAACTTCGATCCTGCTATACGCAAGATAATGACATGCAAGTGAAGATTAGTGCTAACGTCTCTGGGACCCGGCCCGCTGGAACGACGACTCTCATAGCTCACGTGGTGCCGGGAAGAATAGGACAGCGCGCTTTCGGCTGCCAGATGAGTAGATGACCACGGGACGTCGCCGTTCATGCAGTGCTGAAACGCGGGAGGAGAAAGCAGAGAAACTAGCATTCATTAGTCGTGAGTGACATATATAATTCATGAGCATGCAGCTGACTAGCATGATCATCGAGTATGAAGAGCATGGAAGAATACTTTAGGGGAAATGATTCCGTAAACTAAGGACGAGATTTTCGGTTGTAAGTCCAATACAACAAGTGTGATGCTCACTTGCTCAGTTGTACTGTCTTTACCATTGTGGTCATTTAGCACCGTAGCCACTAGCATAAGCGTTGCTCCCACTCTCCCACAATAGCTATAATCTAGATTTTGTAGATTAGCAAAAACATTGTCACGTGAAACAGAGCACGTCTAAGGTTCCCATTTCAATTTAAATATTTTGTGTGGTACCTGGGAGTTGTATCTCTCTTGACTTCTTCTTAATGGAACACATGCTAAGCACGTTCTCAAAAAAAATTTAAATGTTTTGTAAGTCCACATGAATTAGAAAGTGGGATGACAGAAGCAAACTGAATAAGTATTATGTATGATCGAGGTAAAATGGTGTAGGGATACAAATATGCAGGCCATCATTGCGAGTTTCCTTATTCTTGCTACCTCAAACGGCCATGATGATGGACGCGTGACGCTTCTCATGGATCATTCAGCAAAACACCCCACCATTCTAGGTCATCCTGACAAAAACAGTGCGGTCCTTGTGCTTTACACCACTACCCACATCATTTACCAATCCTCCATCTGATAGGCAGCACCAATTTTCAGTTTTCTCTAAAATCTCAGCTCATAATAACTTTCTTTTGAGAGCCTATGAAAATATTGAATTATAGCTAAGAGACGTGACTGTATGCAGAGTTTCATCTAATCCCACATCATGATGGAAGGCAACAAAACATGTCAAACACGCATAAAGGGCTACATGGTAGTGCAATCTCGAGAGAGCAAAATGTCTAGTTAAATAGACAGTTTGTAGTGGGTGCCTTTTTCAGTGTAGTGAGTGCCATTTATGGAGTGACATGATGCATGAACAATTTGGTTGATCAGCATGACCATCGAGTAAGGAGAGCATGCCATTGTAATACCTTGGCCCACTAATGTTCTGGTTTCAGCCCATTGTAGCCCATGTGTCGTATTTAGGTAGAATTAGTCCCAATTTATTATTGTTTCAATAGGTTTGGACCAGCTCATAGTGCTTGTCATCTCAAACTTAGTACCTTTTTGGTTAAGCCTTTTACACGAAGAAAGAACAAAAGTATAAGAGAGATGCTATACTATGCGTATATGGGCCCGTTCCACATAAGGAGCCAGACTGTAAATAGATTTTTGGATGGGGTGTTATAGCCATTTCCTATGATTGCTTGAATTTACTTCACTATGCTTCGCTTGCTAGTTGTTAAGATCACATTTTTTTCATTCATGTATAAAAAGCTTTTATGCAAAACCAAATGCAATCTTTGCTAACAAACAAAATGCATTATCCTCGTATTTATATTGGGTAAGTCCTGTTGAGTATATTTGAGTACTCACCTTGTAATTGCTGAGCTTTGCAGGCACCCTCGCTCTAGCCTATGGCTTTTTCTACACGCCAATCCTCTAACGACCAGGATTGGTAGAAACTGCCTTTGTTGACGTAGAATGCATGGAGAATGGCACGCCCATGTGTTGTATTAAAAAAAACTTATGTTGCTTTCGCTAAAAGACTTCCGCTCATACTCTGTGATGTTGGTGTAATGAACTAAGTGTGGAACAACTTGTTATAAACTTAAGTACTCCTTTTAATGTGATGTGAACCTGTTATGGGTTGTAATAATCATTTCCGTCCACTTGATCCTGGATGAAGATTGGTTTAGTTTACTATATGGGTAGTGTACTGGGATGACCAATTAGGTTTATTATCTAACTAATGATAGTCAATGGAAGACTATCTAGTTAGCTAATCAACTTGAGAGGGAGGAGATCCTGACGGACCTGCAATGAACAATTTAATAAGAAGATTAGAAACTCATATATATTTATACTTTCATAGTTGATGGATCTAGGTAACAACACCTCCTAAAAGCGTCTCTAAGAGTTTGTAAAACCCACTCCCAATCTTGAATTTTTGGCAAGGTTGAAAAAATTTGCTCTCCAACAACTCATAATCTTTCACACTTGGGAAAATCGATCCAATGGCATGGAAATATACACGTGTGTATCAATCGACCAATCTAGATATGGGAGGATGTGGGGAAGAGTACTAAGGAGTAAGGATATGATTCCCAATGCAAATGTACAAGAGAAAAAATATAAAATAGTTGGGTGATTTAGAAATAGTCCGAGATTCTCGCTGCAAAATGTCTTCTATCTTTTAGGAGCGAGATTTTAAAAATAGCTAGAGTCACCCAGCAAATATGTTTCCAACTTTTTTGAGCCACTTAGAAAACTCATTAATTTAACAATTTTTTTTTGGAAACTATTGAAAATGATCTAAGTTAATAGATAGCAAATGCATGCATTTTACTGTCTACAAATCTAAAAATCCAAATAAACATAGATAATATGAGATACTGCATTCTATGAATCCCTGACCAATCAATCCAAAGGGAACAATAGTAAATATAAAGCAAAAAAGGTTGAGACTTGAGAGGTAAACATGTTCTGCTCATCTACTTTTTCAGCCGACCTGTGCTTATTTCGGCTTATTCTCTCTCACAGAAACATTATTGAATCAGCCAAAATCATTAGTACTAGCAGACCATGGGATTTGGAATGTAAAGTCTACAGAGGGAAACAGTGCTGCGTTTTGACGCTATAGTTGTGATTAGCAAGGCGGGGCTGTACCAAACCGACCACGTAAATATTCCAACTGGCTTCCCTAAATGCAAACTCAAGTATCGCATTCAAGACAACACAGGCACGCGACACGCGTGCATCCCGCCGCGTCAGCATCCCACGTGGACAAAAAAAGGCGGTGCCGCAGGCGACAACGGCCGCATCCCACCCGCGCCGTCCACTGCCAGGCCCTGCCGGATCACGTGGGCCCCGCGCGGCTGTCCACGTGGACGGCGTGTGGGGGTGGAGCCCCAACGGTAACAAGGAACGGGGGCGGCGAGCCGGTCGTCACGTGCCGCGCACCTGAAATACTCAAGGCCTCACGCCTCTCCACGGGGCACGGCCACACGGCGTCAGAGGCAACGGTCACATTGACCACAGGCGGGGGCAGGCACCTCCCCACAACGGTCACATCCCGCCCTGCACGCGCAGCACAGCCGTCCGGTCCGGATCCGACGGCGCAGGCAGCGTCTCGGGATTCGCCACCTGCCAGAACGGCCGTTTCGCTTCCCCTGGCCCGGGGCTTTCTTCTCCCTTCCCACCCTCCCCCTTCCAACAGAGAGAGAGAGAGGTCCGAGAGCCAGCCACAACAGAATAGTGAGAGTGAGTGGGAGAGGAGGAGAGCCACAGAGTGCTCATGGTGAGGCAAGAGGATCAGTAGCTGTAGGAGGATCATCCATTAGGAATAGGAACACGCATTGCATCCCCATCTCGATCTCCATCGCCATTGCATCGCATCCAATGTTGCATTGTTAGTTAGATCGTCTTCATCATCCCCTGATTCCTGGTTTCTCGCAAAAGATTTCTTGTTTTTTCTTCTGTTTTTTTCGTTTGGGCAATGGAGGCGCTGGGGTTCGCTGCTCGCAGCTGGCTGGGTTCCGCCGTCGCCGCCGCCGCGCGGGCTCTGCTGCAGAGGGTGAGCCGCCCCGGCATTTCCGCCCGGTTTTTCTAGATGTTTTAGGCAGTTTCTTCTTCCTATACTACATTCTTTGATTCTTTTGTACTACTGATCCCCATTCTTTCCTGCATATACAGCATTGACATACACATACCCATCTCTTATAGTCATAGACATTGATTTGTTCTTTTCTACCCAAAAAACGAAGTACCTGACCAAATTCTTTCTTCCGAGAAACAAGATCCTCTGGTTTTAGAACGAGCTCTCCTCTTTCGTTTGTACATCGATTCGTTCATTCATTCATATACAGCAGCAACTCACCTCACAAAGAAACAAGGAAAGAAAGATCCTCTAGCCGTAGCCAGATAGCACAGAGAAACAGTGAGGAGACCAGTGAAAGGGAGTGAGGAGTGAATCGTCAGAGAGGAGGAGATCCACGAACAAGACGACGAAGCAGAGCAGAGGAGGAGAGTAGGTCTCTTCTTGGCACACCGCGTCCGGCCACGTCTCCGGGATGTTGGCTGGTTTCTCCTTCTCGTCGTCGAGGCATCAGATGAGCACCGCCCAGCGATTCGACATCCTCCCCTACGGCTTCTCCAAGCGGGCGACCAACCGCGGCGACGGCCCCGGCGCCGGCGCCGCGCCGCGCGTCGCGGCGGCCGACGCCAGGACCGGCGGCGGCGGCGCCGCCACCTGCTCCTTCCGCGCCCACCCGGCGCCGCCGGTCACGCAGGCCGTGTCCTGGGGCGCCAAGCCGGAGCCCGGCGGCAATGGCGCCGGCGCTGTCTGGGAGAGGAGCAGGGCCGTTAAGCGGGCCCATGAGGAGGACGCGGGCGAGGACTACGGCGCCCCCGTCGTTCGCGCCAAGCGGACGAGGATGGGCGGGGACGGAGATGAGGTATGGTTCCATCGATCCATTGCAGGGACAGTGCAAGCGGCGGGGTCCGGGGACGGAGAGGAAGCCGAGGAAGAGAAGGTCTTCCTGGTGCCGAGCGCAGCGGCTTTCCCCCACAGCATGTCCGCCGCCGCGGGCCCGTCGCTGGCCGCGGCCAAGAAGGAGGAGTTCAGCAAGTCGCCGTCCAACTCGCCGGCCTCGTCGGGCGGCACGGACGGCGGCTCGTCGGCGGTCCGGCCGGAGCAGCTCCACGCGCATAACGGCGCCCCGGCGGCGCGGGTGGAGGCCATGGAGCTGGTCGTCGCGCTCACCGCCTGCGCCGACTCCCTCGCCGCCTGCAACCACGACGCCGCCAACTACTACCTGGCGCGGCTGGGCGAGATGGCCTCCCCCGCGGGGCCCACGCCGATGCACCGCATGGCCGCCTACTTCGCCGAGGCGCTGGCGCTGCGCGTGGTGCGCATGTGGCCGCACGTGTTCGACGTCGCCCCGCCGCGCGAGCTCACTGACGGCGCTGTCGCCGAGGACGACGACGCCACGGCGCTGCTGGTGCTCAACGCCGTCACCCCGATCCCGCGTTTCCTGCACTTCACCCTCAACGAGCGGGTGCTCCGCGCGTTCGACGGCCACGACCGCGTCCACGTCATCGACTTCGACATCAAGCAGGGGCTCCAGTGGCCGGGCCTCCTCCAGAGCCTCGCCACGCGCGCGGTCCCCCCCGCGCACGTCCGGATCACCGGCGTCGGTGAGTCGAGGCAGGAGCTGCAGGAGACCGGCGCGCGGCTGGGGCGCGTGGCCGCCGCGCTCGGGCTCGCGTTCGAGTTCCACGCCGTGGTGGACCGCCTCGAGGACGTCCGCCTGTGGATGCTCCACGTCAAGCGCGGCGAGTGCGTCGCCGTGAACTGCGTCCTCGCCGCGCACCGCCTGCTCCGCGACGAGACGGGGGCCACGATCGCCGACTTCCTCGGGCTCGTGCGCAGCACGGGCGCCGCCATCCTCCTCCTGGGCGAGCACGAGGACGCCCTCAACTCCGGGCGCTGGGAGGCGCGGTTCGCGCGCGCGCTGCGGTACTACGCCGCGGCGTTCGACGCCGTGGACGCGGCGGGGCTGGCGGACACGAGCCCCGCGAGGGCCAAGGCGGAGGAGATGTTCGCGCGGGAGATCCGCAACGCAGTGGCGTTCGAGGCCGGGGACCGCTTCGAGCGGCACGAGACCTTCGCCGGGTGGCGGCGGCGCATGCAGGAAGGCCGGTTCCAGAGCGCCGGCATCGGCGACAGGGAGGCAATGCAGGGGCGCATGATCGCGAGGATGTTCGCGCCTGGCAACTACAGCGTGCAGGCGCAGGACGACGGCGAGGGGCTCACGCTCCGGTGGATGGACCAGGCCATGTACACCGTGTCCGCGTGGACGCCGGTCAGTGATGCCGGTGGCGGAGGCAGCACGGTGTCTGCGTCCGTGTCCACCACAGCATCCCATTCTCAGCAAAGCTGAATGGGGGGAAGACACACAAGGTTAAGTGAAGAAGAAAAAGAACAGGGTTTTTCAGTGGTTCTTTTGCTGTTAGTGATCATTCGTTAGTTCATTATACAGTCTGACAATTCTTTTATACATTCAGAAGAACAAAAAAAAAACAAAGGAGAAAGAAAGATTTGTAGCTTTGTTTTTATAGGTGATAGGATGAAAGATTCAATTGTTAGTAGTTGTAATTCTTTATTCTTTTGGCTGCTGAGTCTTTCCTGCAAAAGTTAGCTGCATAATGTAGAAGAAGGAAAGGAGTTGTAGATGTTGGCAGGGAAGCTCACAGCGTATATGGATGTCTCCAGTTACAATACATCATATTATTATTTTTTACTTTCCATTCTTTCACCATATCTGTTTAGATATTTGTAACCTGTAATCTCTATTCCGAGTTGGGCAATGCTAAGGTACAAACTTTACCTCCGAGGAGGTAATATTTCAAATCAATCTTAGCCATTGATTTTTCATATTATATAAAGTACTTAATAAATTAAAAAATCCAGGAAAATGAAATAAAACCTGACCATCCCCCTAATGACGGGAGGACATGCATGCCGATTCCTCACATGCTTGCCGACTCCCCCTAATCAGTTAATCACGGACTAATCACGCGGCAGATACGGAAGCGATTGTTTCCCTCTCCGTGCGCGCAAATTTGATAATTTTCGTATGAATTTGAGACGTGCCGAAAATTTGAGACGTTATCCTGGGCCTATTGCAATGATCATTTTCATATGAATTCGAATTAAAATCGATTAAATGGTGCTATCCAAATTCGATTTCACACATATTTGATTTCTCTTGGTCAAGAAAAAATATTGTCACTTCTTGGGGAGTCAAATAAATTCAAACTTGATCAAACTTATACTTATGACGTTGAGTAAGTATCATCGAATAACTATAAAATATGTTTTTATATTAAATCTATTTCAACATATAATCAGTGGCGGATATAAGGCTAGGGCCAGTATGGCCATGTCCCTAGGCGTGAGAAAAAACATTAGAGTAATCCTTTTGTTTTTTCCACCTAAATCTATATACTAGCATTACTTTTGTCCATTAACATGTGATCTGGTGTTAGTGGTTCATAATATTGGCCCTAGTCGTGAAAGTTCCCTAGCTCCGCCACTGCATATAATGATTCATATTACTTTGTATACACACACGCTAACCAGGCTAACCACGTGTACACACACGCTCACCACACAACGCTAACCAGACTAACCAGGCTAGCCGCGTACACACACGCTACACAGGCTAACCACACACGCTAATCACGTACACATGCAAATCCTAACACATACAAAATCATATGGTAATCGAAATATATCAAGTAAAAGTTATAAAATAAAAAAGATTTACCATATCAATCAGAGATCACGTATGCATCAATCAAATCTAGAAAAAAATATTTTTCTATCTAAAACTTTCCTTATTTATCCTATTTTATAAAATAAAGAATAAATAAATATACATTTCATCTATTACCTAGTTCATCGTGACGGCCCTATCGAAATCAATGAACGGCTCATAGTCATTTGGGGTACCACAGCAAAGCCCTTCAGAGTTAGAAGGAAATGGAATCAAACAACTATGGTTTTCATTCATCTGAACATTTGTCAGGTGGGAAAACGGTTGCTCTTACTCTGTTGTTGTTGATGAATGGTATTGCTCTTGATAAATGGTATTCTGATGTCGGATATTTGAATTAATCGGAATGCATTATGATCTGGGTCTTGAATCGTGCTGTCATCTCTATTAGCGATCTATCTGTGTTATAGTGAGATTGCAATCACCATTGTCCGGGTCTGAAATGCAATGAAACTATGGGAATTATTGAGCATAACCAGTCACATTTCTCACTGAATTCTCTGCCAAGCAACATTGGAGGCCCGTCAACGGAACCGGCTGAAAGATCAGCCCATCGGCATGCATAGTTACCGACGGCCGATCCTTGGCCACAAGATGGCACAAAGCCCTGAAACTGCGAGATGTGCCTTTTTTTTACATTGCAAGAGATGTGCTTACTTAACTAGAAATCTAAGCTTTAATTAAATACATACAAGTGAGCACTAACTGTTGAGCCCATACAGCCAGACCCTTTAAGCAACCAAGCAGGTTTAAGGAAAACCAGGAACAGCACAAGTAAGCAGGAGTAACCTGTCATGATCGGCAAGACCTACGCTAGGAGGAGGCAACATCCTAAGTCTACAGTTAGTGGCTAGTAAAGGGCAATAGGCCGATTTGTTATAATTTAGCCTTAACAGATAGTTAGGCTATTGGGCCAGGCCTATTAGTGATTGTAACCCCTTTATATATACGAGGGAGACACTTAATGAGAAACTAAGCAAATTTAGAGTTAATCCCTTTATCCCTTCTTCCTTCCCCTTCTCTCCTTGCGCCAACCTTCTCTTCTCTTCCCAGCCGCCGCCACCTTCTCCAGCTAGGCCACCGCCCCTCCCTGCCAGGCTGCCGACCACAGCAGCCAAGCCGTTGGCCACCCTTAGCCGGACGGCCACACAGCACGCTGTCGTTGCCCAACCCCTCAGATCGGCCCCCATCCGATCCTGCAACAGTTGGGGATCATCAGGCGTGTTACATCTGGTATTCAGAGCCACGTCGTCATCAACTCCATGGAGAGCATCAACGATATCACCGATCATTTGGAAAAAATATTCGATTTTTTTCTCCAATCAGGAGGAAGAACATAAATATGTGCCACTCTCAAAACGATCCATACTACCGACTCCTCCACCGGACCAGAATCCGCTTCACGACCCAGAGCCGACCAACATCGTGCAGACCACTTCATTGGAGGCACCCCTCCAATCCTAGCTCAACAAGGATTTCCAGAAAGCAGATCAACAACAGTCGAGGTGATCATCAAACTCCCACAAATTCTCATTCCCTGAATACAACAGGAACGATGAACCTTCACAATGGTTGTACAAATGCAACAATTTTTTTGCTGCCTAGAATACCGAGGAGGAACGAATGCATCTAGTGGCGTTTCATCTGCATGGCAACGCTCTAACTTGGTTCATTAGATGGGAACAAGAAATAGGGCATCCAACGTGGCCTCAATTTTCTCAGGCTATTGACAAGCGCTTTGGCCCACCAATACAACACAACCACCTCGGCGACCTTACTTCAGCCCATCAGACAGGAGAATTGGATGACTACACAAATCAATTCCTCCTCATGGTAACCAAGGTAACAGGGTTGTCTACCGCTCAGCAAGTTATGCTTTATATAGCGGGACTGGCATCAACATTGCAAATAGACATACAACTTCAGCAACCACCTGATCTGGAATCAGTGATAGCAATGGCCCTTAAATTTTATATATCGGACAAACAAAAAGAATTATCACATTCCTTATGCAATGAAAGACACGACATACGGATATCACTCAACGGCGTCACAGGGATCACCACCAGCCCGACTATGCAGGTACAGATTTCCATCAACGGCCGTGACTTCCTAGCACTACTGGATTTAGGATCTACACACAATTTCATTGACTCTGACACAGCAGATGACCTTCAGCTGCCACGGACAAGAGCACCAAATTCCCTATCAGTGACAGTAGCAAACAAAGACGGCATTTCTAATGTGGGCATATACAATAATCTCAGAGTGCAGATTGACACTGAAATCTTCAATATTGATTGCTGCAGCATCAAATTGGGAGGGTATGACTTCGTGCTTGGCGTCAATTGGCTGAGTTCACTTGGTCCAATCATATGGGATTTCAACAACCTCACAATGAAATTTTGGCGCCATGGACGTCAAATCATCTGGACCAGTTTGGGCAAACCGCACCCTGATCAACCACGGCTTCACACACTCAGTCCTACAGCAACAATGGAGGCACTACTGACTAGTTTCTCACATCTCTTTCGGGATCCTCAAGGGCTACCACCCCAACGTCGATATGATCACCGAATTCATCCGAAGGATCCCATAAACCCACAGTTGTTAGACCTTACCGCTGCCTGCACCTCCAAAAAGCTAAATTAGAGAAACGGTGACAGGATATGCTGGCACAGGGCATCATAAGGTACAACACCTCTCCATTTTCATCACCAGTACTACTCGTCAAAAAACAAGATGGATCATGGCGTTTTTGCGTGGACTACCAAGCACTCAATGACAACACCCTCAAGGATAAATTCCCAATACCGATCATTGATGAGTTACTCGATGAATTGGAAGGAGCCAAATATTCACTAAATGAGACCTACGCTCCGGGTATCACCAGGTACGCATGCACCCAGATGATATTGAGAAAACAGCTTTCCGAACCCATCATGACCACTTTGAATTCCTGGTTATGCCATTCGGTTTGTGCAATGCCCCTTCTACGTTCCAAGCACTTATGAATGATATATTGGGTCCCTACCTCCAAAAGTTTGTCCTGGTTTTCTTCGACGATATCTTAATTTACAGCAAAACCTGAAACCAACATGTGGACCACATACAAAAGGTATTCTCAATCCTTCAAAAGAGTGCAGTATATCTCAAAAAATCTAAATGTTCATTTGGCCAAACAACGGTGGAATACTTAGGCCACATTATATCAAACCAAGGAGTGGCAGTCAACCCAGAGAAAATACAGGCTATCTCCTCTTGGCCCCAACCAACAACAGTGAAACAGCTCAAGGGATTTTTAGGATTGGTAGGATACTACAGAAAATCCATCAAAGATTTTGGCGCCATTGCCAGACCTCTCACATAGCTATTAAGAAAGGACTGTTTCAGGTGGACAGAATTGACAACAACAGCATTCGAGCAACTGAAATAGTTCTGTCTACAACACCGGTACTCTAGCTGCCCGATTTTAATAAACCATTTATTGTCGAATGCGATGCCTCTTCGGTGGAATTTGGCGCTGTGCTACATCATGAAGCAGGACCAACCGCTTTCTTCAGTCGCATGATTGCTCCACGACATGCTAAATTAGCAGCTTATGAAAGAGAATTAATTGGTCTAGTCACAACAGTTAAGCATTGGAGACCCTACCTTTGGGGCTGCACATTTATAATCAGGTCAAATCATTACATCTTAAAGTACATCCTGGACCAATGACTATCGACAATCCCACAACATCAATGGGTCAGTAACTTATTAGGATATGATTTCTCTTTGAATATAAACCGGGCAGACACAATATAGTGGCCGATGCTTTATCCCGGAAAGAGACTGCAGCATCACTAATGTCATTATCAGAGATCCAATTTCCAATATTCAACCAGCTCAAAGAAGAAGTATCCACTAATGAGGAGGCCGCAAAAATTGTTGCTGCCATCAGCAAAGGACTCTCTCCATCTTGAAAACTGCAGGACGGCCTCATTCTTTACAAAAGGCAGGTACATGTTCCTGCATCCTCTCCAACTCTTCACGATATACTTCACGTTATTCATGATGCTACTCACGAAGGACCAGAGAAAACACTCCATAGATTCAGACTGACTTTGCACACTCCCAAAGCGAAACAGACTATCCAACAATTCGTCAGTAATTGCATGATATGCCAGCGCAACAAGACGGAACATCTTCATCCAACTGGATTATTACAACCACTGCCAATACCAGAACAAATTTGGGAAGATATATCCATGGACTTTATTGAGGCATTACCAAAGGTGGGAGGTAAATCGGTCATCCTAACAGTGGTGGATCGTCTATCCAAATATGCTCACTTCATCCCCTTGGCCCATCCATATTCAGCAACCACAGTAGCTCACACCTTCTTCTCAGAGATAGTTCGACTCCATGGATTACCCCACTCGATTGTTAGCGACAGAGATGTGGTATTCACTAGCAGGTTGTGGACAGAACTCTTCCGGTTGTTAGGAGTGAAATTGCAGATGACATCAGCCTACCACCCACAATCTGACTATCAATCGGAGGAAAATTATTACTATGTATCTCAGATGCTTAACCGGTGACAAACCCATAGACGGGATATGATGGCTTCCTTGGGCAAAGTTCTGTTATAATACAACATACCACCAATCCATCAAAACAACACCATTCAAACTGGTTTATGGAAGAGATCCTCCACAATTGAAATTGTACAGCCCAGGTGATGCTATAATACAATCAGTTGACGATCTCCGTGATAGATTTCTGGAACAAACCAAACTCCGCCTCCAACAGTCTCAGGATTACTAAAGCAAGCACTATGACCGAAAGCATACTGACCGGCAGTTCAACATAGGCGATTGGGTATGGCTCAAACTGATGACTCGAAAAACAGTAGCAGTAGCCACAATACGGAAAGGGAAGTTAGCCCCTAAATATTTTGGGCCATTTCAGATCAACGAGTGCATCAACTCTGTTGCTTACCGCCTCAACCTACCTGCCGACACTCGAATTCATAATGCCTTCCATGTCAGCATGCTTAAGAAACACAACGGGCCACCACCAACAGAACCAGCACAATTGCCAACCCTGCATGAAGGCACAGCTGTTCCAGAACCAGAACTCATGTCGAAATCCAAAATCTACCGAGGCCAACTGCAAATATTGATCAAATGGAAGAACCAGCCAGCAGCCAAATCATCATGGGAAGATGCTGAGCTGTTTCGAGAAGTCTACCCATAATTTTAGCTCGAGGACGAGCTAATTCTTCAGGCAGGGAGAGATGTCATGATCGGCAAGACCTACACTAGGAGGAGTCAACATCCTAAGTCTACAGTTAGTGGCTAGTAAAGGGCAATAGGCCGATTTGTTATAATTTAGCCTTAATAGATAGTTAGGCTATTGGGCTAGGCCCATTAGTGATTGTAACCCCCCTTATATATATGAGGGAGACGCTTAATGAGAAACTAAGCAAGTTTAGGGTTAATCCCTTTATCCCTTCTCCCTTCCCCTTCTCTCCCTGCGCCGCCCTTCTCTTCTCTTCCCAGCCGCCGCCACCTTCTCCAGCTAGGCCACCGCCCCTCCCTGCCAGGCTGCCGACCACAGCAGCCAAGCCGCCGCCGGCCACCCTCAGCCGGGCGGCCACATAGCACGCCGCCGTCACCCAACCCCTCAGATCGGCCCCCATCCGATCCTGCAGCAGTTGGGCAGTTGGGGATCGTTAGGCGTGTTACACTACCATTAAGGCAATCTTATACAACACATGGGTGAAATCTTTCCTTCAGTAGATCTTATGGCTGCTCTATGAATTGAAGCCGCTTGATCTCCTTCATTTTCACCATCTTCCCACCGCCTTTGCTTCACTATTATATCCAACCTATCTATAGTTAAAATCTCCAATGCAGGAGCATTTTCCACCATGTACAAAAGGAATTCAAGCTGGCCACTGGATCCTTCAAATCCAGTAATGAATAGGTCTTTAAGATAATTGTGTGGACGCTGCGGAAATCTCGTGATCGGTTCATCTCCCACATATAAAGGGGCAAATATGCTAAACTGCAAGTTGGAATAACAAAATTAAGACCTTTTGGAAGCTTAACAAGAGCTCTTTATGTACCCAAAAATCAAAGGCAGTAGTTTAAAGGGGAAAACAATAAATAAGAGGACGTGATGGAGAGAAATAAAATATTTCATCCTGATGATCTCTGAATCAACAAAGCAGATATGTTCACTCAATCAAATTTCACAATACAGTCTCTGAGCAAGCCGATGAATGCTGATATACACCTTGTTAATGATTTTACTAGTTACAGCAGTGTGCTTGGGAGTTATAATGTTAGGGCAGTGTGCTCGGGGGTCTCCCCTTTCCGGTCCGCATTCGAATCCTGGTACAGCTTCTTATTAGAATGCACCAGGGGGTGTCTTCCCCTCTATGGTCGAGTTTTTTTTTTAACGATGTTACTCAATTAAAATTTTAGCCACTGAAAAAAAATCTATTGAACAAACCAATAGAATGGTTCTCTCTCTTTCAAGACACAATAGTTAATTTCAAGCAAGGATGGTGCATTTAAACCCCAAGAAGAGTAAACAAATCTACAGTTCCATCTGCATCAATCAGCTCTCTCCTGCACCTTCAGTAAAACCTGTTGGGATATACTTGGTATCTGCTGTAACCTTTCTGTTGATATTATTGACAGATTCTATACCACTAGTCATTCATCCCCATCACACAAAAACGTTGACTGATCAATATTTGGTGTCGGCATATTGGATTCAGAGGAATATATGCTCTATGATAAAGCGCTTCCTATCAAGCACAGATGGAGAGAATGCTCATTGAAGACATGTGTCTGCTATAGGAAAGTCTCTAAAAGGCATCCAATTTTTAATTGACTATTTGAAATTAGGATATGGACCAGGGACAAGAGATGAATCCTTAATGGCTGAGGCTTGAAATAGCTACTTCAGTAATATGAATTAGTAGTATAGTACAAATACATTATATGGCAGTGCCATGGAATAATAGTCACATATACATTAGAGGAAACCAGAGCACTTACATGCATCTCGAGCTTTTCAATGAAAGGAGCAGACCTTAGGAAGGAGATCAAAGAAAGGGTGCCAACATCTTCACTAAAGAATAACACCAATTTTAAGAACTTCAGGTGAGAAACTTGCATCGGTGATCTATTAGACAGGGTAGCTGCAAGACAGTAAATCAAACATCACGGTGAAAAGGAGAAACAATAAATCATATCTGAAAGTGTAGAACAACAAACCTCTGGTGGTTTACAGGAAGTATCAAGGGTCAGATTCTCCACATTTATAAGCACATTAGCAAGTTCGGTGAAAACTTGCTCAAGAGCTACTATATAGATAGACACGTCTGCAGTTTTCAGTTTTGAAGATTTATTGAGGTCAATAGGCACTGGGCATCCATCGTACACAAAATGTGTGAGTTTCGCAGCATGTATTGCTATGCTTGTTATCTCGCAACATGCAACGTTCAAGTATAGCAGGTGTGGAAGTGGACCATTAACCTTTAGTTCATCACTGAGATGGCATTTAATAATACTCAACCACTCCAGGTTACGACACTTTGACAAGAAGATTTCAAGATCTTGTCCACTAACATGCACCGGTGCAGATCAAGCTTTTTAAGGTTCATGAAACCACTGAATTTCATTGGTGGCTGGATATATCCAAAGCTGAGTTGAAATTGCTGCAAACGGTATATACATCCAATGTCTAAAAGTTCAAATGGAAATCTGTACCGATCGACACGACCGCGAAATTTTTCAGGTGTCAAATCAAAAGCTAGGGACTTTGTCCATGATGATACAGCAAAACTAATGGAGTCAAAATCAATTTTTACCGCAAGCTCTTCTACCACTGTGCCATGGCATTGTGCCAAGACTGCATTAGTATTACTGATGAACTTTTGGATATATTGTTGTTTCCCATGCATATTCTTGCTACGTATTGTAGTCCCATCAAATCTCAGCTTGGGACAGACTGTCCATGAGCATTTCCATTTCCTTGAAAGAGCACTAGTTCTTACAACCTCTTTCAGAGATAACTTTGATAAGATTGTACAACGGATGTCCTGCGGAAGAAACAATATCATAGTAGCACACAGGCTTTTTTTAGATAAAGAGTAGCACACAAATTTAACAATGTAATATGCAAACCAGAGAAACCATGAGAATTGAACATTAGCATACCTCTGGAAGGTTTTCAAATGGATCACTTGCTATGTCCTTTTTGTTAATTTGTTCATGATGGACGTAATAAGATACAAGAACCGTGATCAGAACAGCATACAATTGATTGTTCGCTGCACCCTTTTCATAGGTTGATTTATGATGGGCGTGTTCTGAAATTGCACTGCAAAGGAGAATACTCCACAGTTGAAATTTGCAGTCTGCTGGCCCATCTTTAAGGTTTAACTTAGAACGGATGTGTTCTGATATAGCTCTCAGAATCCGAGGCCTACAACGTTGAAATCGATCACTGTTGCTCTGTCTTGGCAGATTTGTTTTGCATGGCAGTGTTCCATTGTAGTTCTTCCAAGCATGAGAGTGTTCCCCATTCTAGTGATGAATAAGGAGAGGTTCCATGTTTAGATGTAATGTAATCTAATATTACGATAACAGAAGTGGGAAGTCGTATAAACAAAGCAAATGACATGTAGGCCTATTCAAGCAGGGTACTCCACAAAACAATTGTTTTACTGTAGGTACACCTGTACAGAAGTTTGGTTACCTTTGGACATCTTGGGCAACTAGGTGATAATCTAGTATAGTATAACAAAAGGCCAACGGCTGAAATAATTCAATGTTGGACTGTGCACTTATGTTTTCTCTTCAATCAGGTGTAAAGAAACAACGTATGGGGCAAATGCAATGATTTGTAACCTATGCATCTTCTGAAATAACATAACAATAGCCAATGGTAGGAGCCCATACAATAATTCCCCAATGAACTGGGAATAAAGTTGCTTACTTTACCAAGTAACAGCCCCTTAAAAATAAAAGCCAACGTACATGTTGAAGCATTTACTGACTCTATGAACTATGAAGAAGGTCCAGAAAGTTAAAACGTACTAGGGGAGCGCTAGAGCATCAACTAGTGTGAGCAGAGCATCAAACAGAGCAAGAGCAAGGCACTGTGAAGAAACTAGCAGAGCAGAGGAGGAACACGGAGGAGAGCGAGAGGGTGCATGGACTCACCGTCGGAGGTGGGGGACGGAAATACGGGGTCCAGCGGATTTTAGAACGGCGCCGCCGGGCGGAGGTAAGCTGACGCCGGCTTGAGGAAGGGACCCGCCCGGCTGTGGCGATTTGGCGGCGGCGGGGCAGGGATTGCGGACAGGCGACGGCGGCTACGTATGGCGCGTCTACAGCGGCAGAAAGACAAAAAGGAGCGCTTTGGTTGAAGGCAGGCAAGTCGCGCCCGGATTCAGAGCTTTCCGCGCGCCGCCACGCACCCGAATTCCGAACACAGGTGGATCCGTGGAGGAGGAAGCCTAAACGGAACACAGGTGGCTGGCTGCTCCCCGTTCTGGCTCAGGCGCTCGCAATCGTCCGTAGCCTGCGGGCGACGTCGCGGATGGGGAGGTCTAATCTGCTTCATCAACTGCCGGGAGAGATGACTTAAATACGTTTTTTTAGTGCTTATTAGATAGATACGTATATATGACGTGATATATAGCGATCCCTATATCAATATCAATATATATTTTGTACGTATTTGATATAAAATAGATTTCAAAAGATTGTCTGCAGCTGCGGTATGATGACGTAGCTAAACTATTAACAGGAATAATACTCGTAGATAGACAGATCAGAAAAGATTGCCAGTTGCGGTGAGGAGTAGTGAAATATATTGCACAAACAACTATACGTAACACTCGTCAGCAGATCCACATTTCCTAGACTGAACAACACATGCAGCTGCCTGCTTGTTCCTGTTGATCTCTGACGGGGCGCTCATCGCCAGGCCATGGCCGCTTGACGTGTCCTCCCAATCTGCTTCGAATAATTCACTATCAACATCATCGCTCATCGTCAAGCTCCAACTGAATCCCTCCTACCGGTGGCCACACGAATGTAGGCTTGGCGAGTGGCACATCCAGTGGCTTCACCGACTTGGCGACGACCTGCACCACCTCGGCCGGTTCGACGGGTTCGGATTGCAGCACGCCAACCAAAGGAGCAGCAGCCGAACGGCGTCGTCCGGATCGAACTCGCCATCCACCACCACCCTGCCCTCCTGGTGAAGCTTCCAAACCCAGTCGGCGAGGAGCAGGAACGTCGTCGTTCCATGGCGCTGCTGGCCGCCGCCGAGCGCACGCCGGCCGGTGACGATCTCGAGCACCGGCACTCCGGAAGCGTACACATCGGTCTTGCGCGTGGCCTTGTGGCAAACTGAGTACTCTGGCGCGATGAAGCCCCAGGTGCCGGCGACGCCCAAGTCCGTGTACGAGTCCTTGTTGAAGCCCACGATGCGTGCGAGGCCAAAATCGCCAAGGCGGCCGCGGAAGCTGGAGTCGAGCATGACGTTGCTGGCCTTGATGTCGCGGTGGAGCACCCTGTGCTCGTGCTCATGGTGGACGTAGTGGAGCACCATGTTGTAGCGCCTGCTCATTACCATTACGGAAAGGTGCTGGTCGAGACTGCCGTTAGGCATGTACTCATAGATAAGGAGGAGCTCCCCTTTTTTTGTAACACCGTAACACCAACCTGAATAATATATTCAGTCATAATAATATGTAAATAAAGCACGCGCAGGCGCAGAAATATATACGTACGAATTACTATTTATATCATTGGTTTAACAAATAGTATATATATATAATGTACTCCCTCCGTCCTGTAATATAGCATTCAAAATTTATCATCAAATATAATACATTCTAGAGGACAAAAACTAGTTTTGCATTAAATAATTTTCATTTATCAATCAATCACAATTAATCACCTTGATGATAGTGTCTGATTAAAAAATAAAATAAGGGTACATGCGTCTTTTATGTTCTCTCTTAATTTGTTTTAAAATTCATAAAATGCCGTGGCCCAATAGTGAATAGCGCAAGGTCAAGTCAACGTTCACAAATTCCACATCAACCACAAACACGGTCATGAGATTGTCAACAACAAAAAACACGGTCACGAAGCATTCATAGTTCCGACATGTTAAGTGCTAGGCTGGACTGCTGGCACTACACATTGCCAAATGACAGGATCGTCCACTTCATCAGTTGCAAAGACCAAAGAAGTACAAGAATATAGGTTGTTTCTTGCGGTAATTTTGATTTGTCCAATACTAATAGTACTTAAATAGTTCATTTGTTGTTAGCTTGTCGTAGAAAATGTGTACAGAAAACGAACACAAGGTGTGACTACTGTATCTAAACATTATGGTGATTATAGGTTATATATCATTTTGTATTTGGATCATTAATTTGATGCATGGTGCATTATATATATAGACTATGGAACAAAAAATTCTTCTCATGTGCTTTTTAACAAGAGTAACCATCTTCAATTTTTGTATATATTATTTACTTACCAAATTAACGTTCATATGCGATATCAATAGAAATATGGTATACACATATGTATGTGCTTCAATCGAAACATAATGAGTTAAGTTTGGCATACAGAAATGTATCTAGTGGTCCACCCTGTAAGGATGATCTCCACCAGTTGGCCCAACGGCCAATTGGCCCTTGATTCACGCCCTGATCGGGGGCACTCAGCCAGTTCTAAGTGGCTGATGGCCCCCCGTCGCGCAGCACTATTAAAAGGACGGTGGGGGCTGGGGCACAGGACATGAGATTCACCAGCAGCCGCCAGCGCCCCACCGACGTCCTAGCCCTAGTTCGATCTAGAAGGGCGCGCTGTAAGCGACGGGAAGCTCCACCTGCCTTCACCGCCACCACTGGACAGCTCCTCCACGTCGCTGCTACATCTATGGCCGCGACTCGGTCCGGCGAGGTACATAACCAAAGTCTTTATATAAATTATATTTTACCCACTAGATCTACGCCTATATAGTCCAAGACTTCTATCGATGGTACCAGAGCCAAGGTTGTTAGTGGGTAGATCCATTTTGGGGTAGAAAACAGAAAAGAAATCAACAAAGAATTGATCCAAACCCTAAATGAGAAGTAGACATGGGGCTCACCAGGGCTCCTCCGCCGCAGTAACCACCGCCGTCGCGCGGGAAGTAGACCGCGCCGCCGCTTCGCCGACGCACGGGAAGGGAGCCGCACCGCCACTACATTTCGTCGGGGCGCGGACTCAGGGCACCGCCGCACGGCTACTTGACGGCGGCGCGCTCAGCCTCGGGCGAACGCGCACGCCGGCAAGGGGCCCTACGGTGGCACCGCCGTCGTTTCCGTCATCTTCGGACGCCGCTGGCGAGAGAGAAGAGAAGGGGAGGGAGGCGTACTAGTGTGTAGATCTAGTTGGGGTAGTTCTTTTTCGCATGAATCAGATACTAGAAGTTTAGAAGAAGGTGATTTCGAATCAAAGGGCAACGGCCACCGGACACAACTCGCCCGCCGCCACTGTCGAAACCCTAACCCTAAGCGAAGGGGAAGAACGAGAGAAAAAGGAAATAACTCATCGGATCCGCTCCGCGCTCCGGGAAGAAGAAAGGAAGCCGCCGGCCGAGGGTGGCCACGGCGCCGATGCTGGACCACTCGACGGCGGCGCGCTCACCCTAGGATGAGCGCTCGCGGCGGCGAGGGGACCGGGGGGTAGCTCCATCTCTCGATTTCACCCGCCAGCGGAAGGAGCTGCAGCGGCCCCATGGACGGGCCTGCCGAAGGGAAGCCTCGAGCCAGGCGTCGTGTCGCTCGTTCGCCGGCACTCCCTCCCGCTCGGGTCCGCCGCTCGGCTCTTGCTCGCTCGCTCGTATGGCAGCGCTGAAAGAGAAGGAGGAAGGGAGAAGAATGAAGCTATGGTTCGGAGGAGCCGGATGGCGCTGCGTTTTTGTTCGCTCGAGAGTCGCGCATGGCCGTCCGATCAAGATCAACGGCCAGCGCTAGCCTGACCGGCTTTAGGCCCAGGCAGGAGGAAGAATTCCTGGCCTAGGCCCATGTTGCGGCCTGGGACGCGTGAGAGCGACGAGCGCGCAAGCAGGCCGAGCCATTTTGCTGCTCGGGCCGAATGAACTGAGAAGAATGAGCCCTTTTCTTTTTCTTTTTCCAGTGAATTTAGTGTTTTCCTGGAAATTGGTTAATGGCTCAAATAAAATTAGTTAAGAGGAGTTTTTCTGTGGGTAAAATTCACAAATTAAGTTTAAGTTTCTGCTGCTATGATTATATTTATCATCTAATTAAATTGGAACCTACGGAAAATTTTAAATTAGAGGAGTAGTCCGATTTATTTAAGTCAGATTATGGTATTGTCATTTTCTGACCAACGTTGATGATGACAATATTATAATGAGTTTAAGTTTGAGGTTTAAATCTCTAATAAATTTTACACCAACGTGGTTAATTTTTCAGAGAGTAGATAAGGACCAAAAAATGCTCCTGAACTAAAAGAATGTATTTCATTATTAAGTTTTCGCTGCAATGATGTTGATTATCTTCTAAGTAAATTCAAACCAACGGAAGAATTTAATTTTAAAAAGTAGTTATATGTCTTCCAAGTTAATTTATGAGTTTTATGCATTAATTCTATTTTCTGTCCAACGGTTATGTAGAATTGATGCAGAAGCATCTTGTATGTTTTATTTTTAACCGACGAGATCACTTGGCTGCATGCCAACGGGCTGCAATGCTGTGCTATGTGAACGAAAAGGCTTGAGTCAAGCATGACTGTTTTTGTTAGTTTACCAATTTTCTGATTGAATTGAAATCAACGGGAAGATTTAAATGGAAAATAAAGTATAAGTGAATGTTTTATTATAAGAGTTGCAATAAGTAACATGCATGTCTAATTGGACCAGCGTTGGATTAAGCATGCGTGTTTGTATATAGATTTATCCCGCATGGGGAGAAGTTTTAGCATAGTACTTATGCTAGTTAATCCTGCATGGCGGGAGAAGTTTTGTGATGATTCACATGTTTTGTATCCCACATAGCAAGAGAAGTTTGGGTAGCTCTTATGTTGTCCTAGTATTGACCGTTGCACAATAGAAATGCATCATCATTGTCAATACTAACCAAAGGATAAGAAAAGATGCAAGCGTGACTTACAAAAGTACTGCTAATGAAAGACCTCGTTGAGTTCTTGAAGTGAAATAAGGAAAGTGTACTCCTAAACGGATCAAGAAATAACTTTGTTCACATGACATAATCATGTGAATGAAGTAAGTTATAAATGTCTCCTCGTTCATAGGTTTTCTGAATAGTTCTCGAAATTATGGTAGTAAAGTTCATGTCATATTTCGAGAGAGAGAATATTAAGATCAATTAAGAAAAATACTCTTTGTTAAGAGTGAGATAAAGATTAATTAAGATGAAACCGTTGGAGGAGTACAACATCACAACAATGATACCCCTAAGTAGAGAAATAGCTAAATTTCTGAACCTTTTAAAGTTCTGACAGGAAGATAGCATAGTCAACCTTAAAGATGTTAAGGTGATGCTTAAAGCGTCATATAAGGTCTTAACAGATTAAACCCAAAACAGGATATTTGAAGATACACCATCTTTAGAAAAGATGGGAAGATCTGGGGGAGCATGGTATATAGAGGTATGTAGAGACCTAAGACTTGAAGAGAAGAGGGACTGCGTGCCCACTCTAGTGACTTAGGAGCAATAAGTTTCTCAATACCTGTTGATGTTGTATGACTAATACAACACTTGTTGTTAGCTTTTCGAAGAAGACGAATAATGTAAACAAGGATCTTGTAATACAGGAGACTGTAGAATCAATTGCCTCTTGGCAGTGAAGAGCAACAACAGCCCTATATAAAAGTGCTAGTAGATGAGGCCCTAGAAGGTCTCAAAGAATTAGTAAACCAGTTTTTCTGATGACTATGAAGTCTATGTTAGTAAAGAAATTTAAATGGAGGGTGATCCCACCTCATTTGAAGAAGTCATGAGAAACGTTTACTCGTTTGAATGGCAAGAAGCTATGGAAGTTGAAATAAATTCGATGAATACCAACAATGTTTGGGACTTAGAAGAAATTCCAGATGGAGCCAAAATAGTAGGCTGTAAAAGGGTCTACAACACAAAACATGACTCCAAAGAAAATGCAGAAAGATATAAATCACAACTTGTAAGAAAAGGCTTTACGCAAAGAGAATGAATAGATTACAATGAGAATTTTCTCTCTAGTCTTATGCAAGGATTCTTTTAGAATCATAATGATGTTCATGGCACATTACGATTTAGAGTTACATCAGATGGATGTAAAGACGGCATTCCTCAACGGGGATTTGTATGAAAACATTTACATGGCATAACCCAAAAGATTTTCTCGTAAAAAAAAAGAACATATGGGATGCCGCCTATAGAAATTTATTTATGGGTTAAAAGTAAGTCTCTATACAGTAGTATTTAAAGTTGATAAAACGATAAGAAAGTTTGGGTTTAAAGAAAATGAGAAGGACAATAGAGCGATACATCGGACCCACACCCACTAGCTCGAAAGAATAGGGCTTCGGCATGTTCTCCGTCGGGCGGGGAGTGGTCGGCGTTGAACGGTACGCCCTTTCGAAGTTGCCATGATCACCAGATCGAAATCTAGCCGCCTTGAACGATGTGGTAGAGCAGGTCGCTCGGTTGCAGCGGCTTGGTGATCTTGGAGTACGGGAAATTCATCGCTCGCTCTAGATTGATCTAAGATCGAATCCACGAGGAGCTAACATTTCGCTAAGCGGTTTGTGACCCGATCAATTGATGCGATCAGATCATCATTATCGATGAATCTCCTAACCCAGTGGCGAGGCGCCGAGATCGGAAATGTCGTTGTAGATGTTGGCGTGATCGGCGCAGGGTGATTATGCACCGCTTCCACGATCTCCCCGTTGTCGTCGGGGCTGATGACCCAAGTCATGGATCCGACCGTGAAGGTCTGACTTGGCTCAGGAAGGATCATGGAGCTCGGAAAGCGGACCATCTGGCTCGCCATGGAATCAGCACGCACCGCCCCTACCTGGCGCGCCATTGTCGACGGAATCTGGTCGGCAGTCTACCGAGGGGTATACCCACGGTAGTAGATGATCGGTAGAGGTGTGCGTGATAAGAACCGGATGGTGACACAAACACAGGTACAGCGATTTAGATAGGTTCGGGCCGTCTGATCGACATAATATCCTACGTCCTATATCTTTGGTGGATTGTATTGAATATGAGATGAATTTGAAAGGGTCCCTACCCGCCTTATATAGTCCGGGGGTACCCAGATCTATTCGGCTATATGGTAAGTATTTATAAGGAATATAATATCTATCATATCTGAACAGATCTTCCTTCATCGCCAAGATGTCTTCTGATTGTCTTGCGGTGCACGCCGACCAGAGCCGAGCACCGTAGGTCTTGATCTTATGGGCTGAACCTCCTCTGGTGGTGCGGCCCATGTCCATTGCCATGGGTATCTGGACCCCCACAGAGCTGCTGAGCACATTCAAATGCCTTCCCAATGCGTCCAACTACACGTGGAGCAGTTGTAATTACAATACGGTGAGGTCAGACCAGTGCATACATTAGAAGGGTAGTTCAATACTACGATACTTCTATCTACAGCAATACAAGCAGCTAAAAGCAATCAATCTGGTGTAGCTCGATCTAGACTTGGCTGGTATATACCAATAAGTACACAAGTCCCATATAAGTCATAATATAATTGATGAAAGCTTGGTTCCTGTTTAACCGTTTCACCTAAAAATTCACCAAGGTTTTTTTATATGTAAAATTAGAAAAACATATGAACCAGAAAAAATTGGGATAACAATCACATAATTTCTTCAGCCATACCATCCTAGTGATGCTGGACGCCTGGATCTACTCCATTTAGCATATAGTAATCAGAAATTGGGAAGCAATCAAGCATAGCTCAAAACTGGAGAACTAGATTCGATTTTAGCATTCATGGATTCACCTGTCACCACTCCAGCAGCCAGCAGGATGGATCGGATTGGGCCATTGGGGATTTGATTTGAGAGTTGAGACTGGAGATGGAGAGCAGGGCAGCCGTACATACTCAGGGATGGAAGGGAAGGGAGCAGGACGGGGATGGAAGGGAAAGAGAACGAGTACCTGCTCGTGTACGCTCGGGAGAGAGGGTGGCGGCTACGACGACGGGGTGGGCACGACGGCTGCGGAGGCTTGGGCGAGCACGGCGGACCGGACGACGGCCGCAGCAACGGGGACGGCGGCCGCGACGGTGGGGACGGTGACTGCTACGGCGAGCATGACGGCCGCGGCAGGGATGGCCCCCCGCGAGCTGAGTTCGTGAGCGGCACGCTGTGAGATTGAGAGGGATGGTGGCACGCTGTGAGTTGGACGACACTATGACAGGTGGGCCACACAAATTTCACTATGTGCAAGTGGGCTGGGCCGAGAGCACTAGAGTGAAACCAGGCTATATATAGCGACCAATTATTGGACCTTAATATGCATTTTTAGCGACCGATTGTCTGAGTAAACTACGGAATACATACACCAGCCGATTATCGGTCGCTACAAGTAAAAATAGCGACCGATACTCCGGTGGAAATTTGTAGCAACTAATTATTGGTTGTTAATACTATGTTTTAGCGATCATCATCCGACGCTAATTATTGGTCGTGGTATAGTGCGTGTTGAATTCGACGACAAGAACGAAACTGCTGCCGGAGGTGGCCCTCCGGTGCTGTTGGTGAGGCCAAGAAAGCCACCCGAGCTCCCGGTGGCGGGCCGTCGAGGGTTGGGGCGATGACGAACGCGAGGCCCTCGCCTTTGACAAGGTAGGTTTCATTTAGGCCGCGTTTAGTTGCGCCCAGAATTGGCGCCGTCGGATTTTCAACGACACTGTAGCGCACTATAGCATTTCGTTTGTATTTGGTAATAATTGTCCAATCGTTGACTAATTAGGCTCAAAACGTTCGTCTCGCAAAGTACAATCAAACTATGCAATTAGTTTTTGATTTCGTCAATATTTAGTACTCCATGCATGTACCGCAAGTTTGCGACACGAAATCTTCTTTTTTGCATAGTGCCAAAATTGAGAGTTGGGAGTGAACTAAACATGACCTTACTCTGTAGAGGATCATCGTGAAGGAGGTGTTGAAGGACGCATCGTGCTTCACTCCATGGGAGTCGACGTGCCAGAGCTTCACCGGAGACAGCAGGAGGGTCGAACCGGACTGGTTCACAAGAAAGCCCTCGGTGTCGTCGTTGATGCTGTCGGGAGTGAGTTGGAGGGCTCCCTGCGAGGGCACTCGCGTTCTCGAGAAACGCCAAGCGACTGCTAAGCTCAGCTCGATGGAAGGAAGGGAAGCTGTAGGTGATGATGTCGTCCCTCTTCTTCTCATCGCAGCAGCAGGTGCACGTCGACGACGCTGCCTGTGGAGGCACAGTTGAGGTTGAGGCTGACGAGCACAGTAGTAGGCTCGTCGAGAGCTCGCCGGAGCCGTGCCACGCTGGAGGAAGACACGGAAGATGGGGTGATGTCTGAAGTTTTCTGGCATACCAGCTTGGGGACAAGCTGGGTTTCGAGGGGCTCAGGGGGAGATGATGTCATGCACAGGAAGAAGACACGGAAGATGGGGTGATGTCTGAAGATTCAGGCCATTCAGTGTCTGTTGCCAGCAAGGACTGTAGCCGTCAGGCTGTTGTCGAACCGTTACTTTCTGCAGCTGGGATTAGTTAGTCGCTGAGAAGCCGTTATGCTTCTGTTAGTCAGCTGTTAGGCGGTGGCCTGTGTGGCGTGTATAAAAGGTGGCGAATGCAACTGAATCGTTATCGATGATATGAATACAGAACTCTGAATATCCCTGTATCCTTCGTTCCTCTTCTCTGAATCCGGTTCCAGTGCCACAAACAGTCAGGGCCTTGATCCGGGCCCTGACAAGGGGCTGCCGGCCTGCCGCTAAATGGTTTAGGGTCCTTTCGGTTGTCACAAAACCGCTCCCTGGAACCGTTCCTGGTCGGATTGTTTGCCATATTTACATAAGCTACCAGCAGCTGGAACGATTCCTGGACCAATCCTTGCCTAAACGAACGGGCCCTTAGGCCTTTATTTAAAAGCAACATATTATGTGCAAATTAACCAACCTGTGCAAACTTAGAAACTACTAATCAGGACCACTGGATGTTGATCCAATGGATGAGGTGAGAGGGCTTAAGCGAAAAAAAAAAGTACGGCGGGTGGGGGGCTTAAGTGCAAAAAAATCCCACCTCTCACCCCATTCATTGGATCAGCATCTAGTGGTTATGATTGATAGTTTTCAAGTTTACACAGTTTAGTTGGTTTGCAACTGATACGTTGCCTTATTTAAAACCAAACGCCCGCCACAAATTAAAGAATGAGTCCGATATCGATTAAACTGACCAAGACGAGCATGCAGGTTCTCAAAGAAATGCGCAACTACCATTTGTCGATTTTCGTAAGGCATCACGCAAGTTACTTCTCCAATCTCCACAAAGGCCAGTGAGAACATTTCATCAGGTTCGACTGACCATGGAAGCCGCTACAAAACGGTTTGCAATTCCGTTCCAAGAAACCACTAACACTAGCATCACTTGAAACTACTCTTAACGCTTTCCAGAACATCACGGTAAGCCATACAATGGGTGGCGTGCTAGCCCAAAATATGAACCAGCTTGCAACTTAGCACATACAGCAGTTCTGAGACTGCTGTGCGTGTGGAAAAATAGACGCATGGGCGTACAAATACACACGAGATGCATACATTACCAAACAAATTCGGCGATAAACTCTCAAATGTAACAGCAGCCAGGTCAATAATATTCATCAAGTCCACAGATTAAACGGCCAACCTGCCTCAAGATACAAATCAGCACATTACAAACAACTTCAGCGATATTAGGCATTACGCCTGCGGGATGGTACATATGTTTGGACCTACCATGTTCAGCTAGTGCATTCTGCCAAGAATACATCTAGCGAGACCAGGGTCGCAACGCTGGAACCACAAGGTCCAAGCTACCAATCCTATTTCTATGGAAGTATGGAGTAATATCTCTGGAACGATGATCAAACTAACAACATCCCACATGGGTGTTCGCTGCGAACAGGCCTACAAAACAGTGACAGAAGCGATTGATTAATGTTATCGCCGCACGAAAACTCTGACTTCAGTTCTTTGAGAGAATATGTTGAATGAGAAAATTCGTGAATCACCTGGAAAAAGGAACGCCAAGAACTTATCGCCTTCCACGACCGCCACCAGGTCCTGAATTCCCCCTTGGACCCGTAAAACGAGCAAACTGCAGCCGCAGATTGGGTGAATTGCGATCGTGCTCATCAAACTTATAGCCTGCAAAATCAACCATGGAGCCTTGTGATTAGCATCATGTCAATATTGCACCTATAGTAGATTATGGATGCAAAGTGAATTAACAAACAGCCCACGGCAGATAGGAACAACACTCTATTCAACATATTCTTGGAAAGACGGCACGGCAAACTCCGCATTACCAATCTTGCTACAAAGGTTGGAAACGAATGCCAGGAGAAATCTGGGCATTGGTCCCTTTTACATGGTCTAAGTGGCTCCAATCATCCACCTCTCTTAGCAAACAACACAAAGTGGACTGCCCCCACCCCACCCTCACAGTAATATACCAGATACTAAAACCTGGTGGTCAGACAAAGGACAGATATGGGCAGTCCCAATGGATGGTTTCCATGGCATTAATTAAGGTGCTAAGTAAGCATAACGCTGATGCGGCATTGGAGTTAAGGAGGAGAGATAAGGAAATGGTTTCTTATACGAGCAAGGCTAATAATATAGACGACTGCTGGCTGTATGGAAACTTACAGCCAATCTATCAGCCCACTCGTATAATAGTTAGTCGGCTTACAGCCCACTTGTTTGTCTCACAGAACTTCTTGGTTCCTGCGCATAAGCTGGCTGTGAGCTTATAGCCCACTTCTCTTTTCTCTCCTTCCCTCTCTCCTCCACGTTAGTCTACAGCCTGCTTACAACAACAACAACAAAGCCTTTAAGTCCCAAACAATTTGGGGTAGGCTAGAGTTGAAACCCAGCAGAAGCCATCAAGGTTCAGGCACGTGAAAGCCTACAGCCTGCTTACAGCCCCTTATTATACTTGCTCTACAAGAAACCATGTCTACATGGGAACCAAGATAGGAAGAACTGTGATAGGTAGATGATAGGAGAGATAAGATAGATGATTGGATTAAAATTTTATTTGTAGAAACTATCCATTGGGAGTACAGTTTCTATGGGTAGTGTCTATATTAATTGGTAGGTATGGAAACTATCCCATGGTTTCATGGTTGGAACTGCCCTAACTACTTAACTAGCAACGGTGCCAGTGAAGTGTCAATGACGCCAAGGGTGTCCCCATTATTTCTGCTGTTGTCTTGTAGAAAGTCTTGTAGAAAAATGTGAAGCCCCTGGTCAGCACAATAAGCTTTATCAAATGAACATCACTCTTATCAGATGGCAAAAGCATCAATAACCGATTGAGTGATCATGTGGCAGAAATTTTTCCTGAACTTTAGAGTAGTACTACACTGACAAGATTTACATATCTTGCTTTCGAATAGCTTTGGTTGGCCATTACTTCTATAGCAAAATAAAGGACAATTACTTGAAACTACTGTATCCCAATAAGAGGCTCTTGGCCTAAGGCACCGAACTACCACCCCAACATATGCCTATGTGGATGTGGATCCTGAAGGAAAAAAGTAGCACTCGGGATAAAAAATATAGATAGAACAAAAAATCAAGAAAGAAATAGCTATTCCCTCCATTCTATGTTACTTGTCATTTGGACAATCATTGAGACATTGACAATTGGCAATACACACCTCTGAGCAATAGTTTATCACATTATACAGTAGAAAAAATAATCAAATGTAATCCCATGAAAAAACAATGAGTTGATGAATGTAATAGTATCATTTCCATGTAAAAACTACAAATATTTATATGTACAGTGGTGTTCAAGGTTTTAAAGGTTCACTACATGCTTTCTAGGAAAAGACAGAGAAGGTAGGTTTCAGCTCGAAATTATGTATGACAAACTTGAGGCATTCATGGAAAATGGATTCTGATTAGACCAATACCTGAACATTGTATTCATAGTTTCAACATAGAAGAAAAAGGGTGGAGTATGACTTAATGCAACCAAACTTTAGTAAGCAAATCTGATCAATGGCTTAATTTCAACTTCACATAGTTCAGAAAGTATCTATGCATGTCAAGTTCATCAGTTTCACCTTGCAAAGCCTCCATGGCAATAGCAGATTGTGTAGGTTCCGCAAAATCAACAAAACACAGGACAATAGGGTCACCACCAGGCTGCGAATAGCGAAGTAGTCAGAAGAATGAATGACAATAAAAAAAGAGACAAAGGCTACAAAAAACAAGTAGTTCGCTTACATGTTTCGGTTCTTTGTTTACAAGCCTAACCTCACGAAAGCCAACAAATGGTCGGAAGATGTCTGGGGGAAGTGAAGGACTAGCTATGCTTGATCGCAGTTATGCAAATAGATGTTTAGAAAAAGAGAGTGGCGGAAAAGATGTATATATCTAAGGATACGTGAAACTTCTCGACGTGTACAGCCAGTTGGAATGCCTTCAATATATAAGGTGTTTGAGGCATCAGGTGGAAGGGGTGGCTCTGGCATTCCACCACCGAAACCAATATTTCTGCTATCCATACCCCTAGCAGCCATCATCGAACGATCATCAACTGGGTAGCCAGCATTGCCACCCACAGCAGGCCTAATAGGTTCTCCAGCAGGTCCACCACCAAAGGATTGAATTTGCTGAAGTTCAACATAAGTATTAGCAGACTGTGTTTGAAAGACGATTATGCAACAATCCAACAGTTGATACCCCAGTACGAAGAAAGCGTTCAGAGGACGCGTTAAAACCTCGGTATCTCTAGCAGGGACGATACCCTGCCCTTTCTTCATCACGTGGATAATAGCCAGTCATGTCAGGTGCACCAGGTACATCTATGCAATGAAAAAAACATAACAGTAAATATAGAGTTCAAGCCAAAATGCTGTCCAGATTTTTGTGGAACACCTATATACAGCAAAGTTATCAACGATAGTACGGTCTAGAGTTGTTCGTGTTGCAATCACTTTCCTCGATTACAAATTGTCTCAGTCTCAGACATTAGCTCATGCTTTTTATCGGTTATAAGGTGACTCACAGTCTTAGAACTACATTAGCTCCAGACTCCAGAGGTAGTAAAGCCAGTGTGACAGAAAGAACTTTTGTTCCACGGTACTGCAGTTTTGGTCTGTACATGCCTGCACGTTGCAGTATGATTTAACCTTAAGCATAAATAGACAATCTAACAGCCTGTTTGGTTTGGATACCCATCCCCAACCACTTGTGGGTCGGTGAGGCATGGAGTCATCTGACTTTTTTTTGAGGAATGTGTCTGTTCCTTGGGAATAGCCCACGGGAGTCTCTACGTGGAACAACTCCGTGACGGACAAGTGATTCCACAGCGTAAACCAAACAGCAGCATACGCCATGGAAGGAATGGTTCGGTGATGCAAACCAAACACGCTGTGAGTGACCAGAGTTTGCCCACGCGACTTGCAGTAGACAAATGGTTCGAACATCCGCACACTGCACCTTAAATCATTTAGCACCCAAACTGCATACGTGAATCTACGAGTGGGTTTTAGGTGCATCCTGAATCTACGAGTGGCTTTTAGGTGCGTCCTAGATCTACGAGTGGGGTTTAGGTGCACTCTAAATCTGACAAAACCCCAGGCGACCCATCAGTGGTACTGAAGCGATCGTGACAGATCCTGCAAGTAACCATTTTGGATCCGGTCCCGCAGCTCCGTGGCACCGAATTCAAGACAGAAGCCTGACGTTTCCCTAGCCCCTACTTCCGGCAGGGAGTCAACACAGACGGCATCACCTCGACGCATCGTTGACAGAGGCAGGTCGAGCGAAAACAACGAGACCGCATCAGGCAGTACAGGGCGGGCGGGAACAAACAATTAAACGGAACCGGCGCATTGCCGTGAGGCGCGGCGCGGCGCCGCTTGCGAACCGCTAAAACCCTAAGCGCCCAGCGGGAGCGGGTAGATCGAGCGGGCAGGCAGGCCAGCAGCGCGCGGATCATCAGATCGAGGGCGAGGGAAGGGAAGAGGCAGGCGAACCTGAGAAGTCGGCGGGGCGGGGTCGCTTCATGGGCTGCTGCTGCTGCCCCAGGGCGGGGGCCATCTGCGGTGCGCCGCCGCCCATGCCCGGGTGCGCGACGCCCCCGCCGGCGGAGGGCGGCGGAGGCTGCTGCTGCTGCTGGCGCGGGTCGGCGGCCGCGTACCTCCAGTACGCGTCGGCCATCACTCCCCGGGAGGCTCGAGCCTCGAGATCCGTCCGGGAGCGGGAGCGGGAGCGGGGCGCGGGGCAGTGGAGGACTGGAGGTGGTGGAGCCGCGGCGGACGGATGGGGAATGACGTGTGGGGGGAGCAGGCACAGGCAGAAGCAGACGAGAAGGAATCGCGTGCCACTGCCACTGCTTTTGCGACGAGCACTTTGGAGTGGACGGGTGGGTTGGTGGATCACGCCAACGGGCCACGATTGGTGGTTGAATTTTTTCCCCCGACGGCCTGCTGATGCCTCGCGGAATTCGGGCCTTTGCTACTGGGCCTCAAATGTTGCACATCCCTCAGAAGGGGGAAAAAAAACTGCCGTGGAGCGTGTCACTGAGATAACAGAGACGGTACAGAAATTTACTGTGTACTAGTCTGTTCCGGTTATTTTTGGCTGATTTAATAGTGTTCTGTGAGAGAGAATAAGCTGAAACAAGCTGAGCCGAGCCGAACACGCTGAGCATCCCCAAAGAAGAATTGATCTTTTTTGCATGGAGTCGAAGGTTGGATTTCAAGGTCATTTGCAATTTGCAAATGCTAAAATTGATCCTGTTCGAATTCGACTATGATAATGCTCATCGCTTCAGAAAACTCAGTTTGAGCCAATACTTTTGATTCACTGCCTTGGCGGCGGATCCATCAACCTGTTCTTTTGGGGGCTTTGGGCTACTTCCGATTGTAGGCTGGCTGTGGTTGCATAGGAAGATAGGCTTATAAAACAGTACTCAAACTTTGCTGGTGCAATCACAGTTGAAAGAAGCCGAAGCGTGTGCTCGTTGTTTTTCTTGGCAAAATATTCATTGCAAACTACATCTTCGATACAATCGTGAAAACCCTTTGCAAAATCATACTTTGGAGTTTTCAAAAAAAATGAAACTATGCACACCAAGTATGGTTTTAATGTGGTTTTCATGGATTACACCGAAGATGTGATTTGCACTGAATATTTTGCCATTTCTCCTTATCTTTTTCTCTTCCTATTTCTTTTTTTTTTCTTAATTCTTCTTCTCTGTCCGTAAAAATATTTATGACACCTGAGTGAACATATCTCATAAACTTTGGTGTTCTTTTCTAGTACAAATTTAAATTTGAAAAATATCTTAAAGTAATTTTAAAAAACGATTTATTTCCATTCCCTTGCAAAGAAAAGTGTCGCAAGAGATGAATTGGGTAGTCAGGCCAGTCTCAATGGTAAGTTTCGTAGCGTTGTTTTCAAGAATGCCACATCAAATAAATATAAAATGAAACTTGAAAGAAACAACCACTCTCAAATACATAGTTTCAATTTAGAGTTTCATAGACATTTAATTCTATGACTCACTGTGAGTTGGTAACTCTGTCAGGAGAGATCCATCTCCCATGAAACTTATTTCTTCTCTCTCTTCTTAAATATGGTTCCACGTCATAAAAAATGCCTACATGACACCTTATTAAATGCGAATGAAACTTAGATGAAACTTCCACTGAGAACAAGGTCAATAATAAAGCCAAGTGCTTGACAATAAGTCAAGTTATAAGAGCCAAGTCATACAATAGTTGTCTCCTATTTGTTTATTAAAAAGTTTATTATTATTATGTGATACCATGTCTATTTTTTCTTTCCTACTCCTCCTCGCATACACTATTGTTTGTGCCCGCAGGTGTCTATGCTTCCGTGCCCAGCTTGGTACTAGAGTAACAGCCAAGTTCTCCTATCTCTCTCATCTTTTCTCTCCTCCACGTCAGCAAAAATGCTGGCTATAAACCCATTATTGTACTTGCTCTGAGACTGTCCTTACTAGTACTAATGTCCGGGGCTAAACTGTCCTCAACAACCGTTACCCAAAATACAAGACATATTCCACGTTTGGGTAGTGCTACAAGTAAAGGGTTTACTACCAATTTTTTGTCTTCTCCAACAACAAAAACCAAAAGAGAACTCTTTCTATTAATGGGTCTTCGGAAGAGAGAATACTCAGATTTGGGTTATACCTCTCCTGACACCCAAACTGGATCTTCTATATAGATATTCTGTCAGAGGCTATAGGTATTCTGTTGAAGCTCTATTTTAGATTTGGGTCTCCCGGTGGGTCTCAGGTTAGAGACACCCTCAAGCGTTGAAAAAAAAGACAAATAGTAGGAGTACTGTAGTCTGTCGGACATCAACGGCTCGAAGCCCGACGGAAGTCAGTCAACTAACCCCACCCGCTGCCGGCTGCACAGGTGAAAAGACAAAAGAGGCCGATCACGTCCATCCACCGCCGACGGCCGTGATCAAAACTCAAAAGGCCCCGTTGACATTCTCGCCCAGAGCCGAGAAGCAGGGAGGGTGGGCCCATCGGCCGCCGCCGTCCCGGTCCCCGCCCACGTGCCCAGCGGAGGAGGCCCACGTGGCATTGGCTCCGACTTGCCGTTAGCTAGCGCCGCGCATCGTGTCTCGTGCCCGCCCACGGAACGGACGAACGGGAACGGTGAATTGCTTTGATTTTGTCCTATGTCTATGTGGTTGGGTGCGCCGCCCTTGCTTGCAGTCGAAATCGAATATTAGATACTCCAAGCTGGCAGCAAACAAAAAAAAATATAATTGTCGTTTTAAAAATGCAAATCGTTTTAGATTTAACCTCATCTGTATGAAGAAATACAAATATTTATGATAACAAATACATACGGAGTATCGTTTAATTAACATAATCTTTATAGGAAATATATCTAGAGATATAAGTGTTGATATTATTTCTATAAATTCAGTCAACATAAAAAAATGACTTGATTTACTCAAAAAACGACTTCATTTAAATTAGAATATTATTTTTTGGAACGAAGAAAATACTAGGTACTTAAATTCATTTCAAATTATAATTAAGTCATTTTGACTTTCTAGATACGTAGCTTCTTTATGCACCTGATACTACGCCATATCTAGATATATAGCAAATGTCATATGCAAATGTCTAGATATAGCGGAGAGAATAGTTTTTAAAAAAGGTACCGGTACTCCCTCCGTTCATAAAAGAATACAACTATAGAAATCGTGCCAGTCAAAGTAGCTTATGTTTGACCAACTTTACAGTAAATACTATTAGGATTTATGTCTCCAAACTTTTTTTTATGAAAATAGATTACATGATGAATCTAATGGTAGTTATTTTATATCATGAACGTTAGTATCTTTTATACAAATTTAGTCAAAGTTGAAATTGTTTGACTTCTTAAAAAATCGAGAATTGCATTTTTTTGTGGACGGAGGGAGTATGAGATTAAACAACACCTGTGACTCATGCTAAGTTGCATTAGAGGAAATTAAAAAGTATTGTCGATATATAGATATGCACACAAACCACGTCCTTTTGCTTTTGTAAACTAAATACAAGGGAAAATTCTCTATTGGACATCAAAGTGATGGTCATTTTCTGGCGGATACCCACTTTGGAGCATTTTACCAGAAGACACTCTGGTTCGTTAAAATTAGGCCACATGACACTGTGGCCCGGTTTCAACCGGTTGAGGAGAGAGAAAACTTTATTTTGGACATCCGGTGCCCCTGAACCACACTTGGGTCCGCCCCCAACCTGGTCTGATTGGACCCATAAGAACTCGTCCGTTACCCGGCCATTAACTGTCTCACTCTCCTTCCCCGTCTCCACGATAAAGGCAGCGGCGGCCGCGGTAGGCGGGCGCACGGGCACGGTGGTGGCGGGCTAGCATGGTCGACACGAAAAAGCAAGCAGAGGCCGGTTGAAGATGGCGACAGGCTCGGGTGCTTCATCCTCGACAGGTTCGCGTGGAGCGAGAGAGGCTCAGCCGCTGTGCCCTTTCTGTAGGACGGCGATGGTTGTGGAGCGGACATCCAGAACCCAAAACAACCTAGACAAGCAGTTCTACACTTGCAAGAATCGTGACTGGGTGAGTTATTTGCATTTCTTGCTGGTCCATTTTGGTATTTTCAAATCGGATCTAGGGTTCATCCCAATGTTGTGTTTTTCAGCGTGATCAGGGCAACACGCAGTGCAGTTTCTTCATGTGGAAGCCAGTGAGCGCAGGAGATGGCGTGGATGCTGTAGCAGTGATGGCCGGCTTGAAGGCTTTGGAGAATTCTGTGTTAAACCTGAACAATGTTGTAGTAGCTCTGAGGGCTGATGTGAGTAGAATAGCTGGAGAGCAGAGAGTTCTTAGATGGATGAATGTGGCCAGTGTGTTTGTAGGAGTTATATGCTTTTGTTGCCATGTGCATGTTATTGTATAACCAAGCATGAACTTAGCTTTGTAATGTTTGTGAAATGAATGAAATGTAGTTATGTGACATTGCCTAGGATAATAAATTTTCAGCATGACCAACTTGAATAAGGTCAGCAACATACAACAAGTAACAACAGCCTTGAATTCACTATATTACCGAGCCTTCAAGTTCACAAGAATATATTACCAAGTTCTGCCAAGTTCATATGCCAAATTACAATACCATGTTTAATACATTACAATACCAAGTTTTGCTAAGTTCATATGGCACAGGTGGCTCAAAAGCACACAAAATCACACAAAATCACAGAATTCAAAAGCTTTCTTCTCTTCCTGTGTTGCTTGCAGTGCCTAGACATCCATCAAAGCCCTTTTGCTTAAAGGAGAAGTTGGAGGAGAAGTACTGCATCCAGGTGAGCTACTACGTTGTTTGGGACGGCCGACAAATGGCCTTAGATGAGGTAATGGGTGGCTGGGAGGACAACTTTGTACATGTGTTTTCTTGAAAGAGAGAGATTGAGAAGAGAAGTCCTGGCAGTGTTGTAGAGATTGAGTGGGAGGTTGTGGATAAGAAGAGAAGATTCAGTAGGATGTTTGTAGCACTGAAGTCATGCATTGATGGCTTCCTCCAAGGTTGTAGACCTTGGGCCTGTTCGCTTGTCTGAATTCTGGATGAATCTGGATGGTTTGGAGGAATGCTGGAGGAATTTGTGAGAGAAAAACATTGTTCCGGATGAAAAAAATAAGCGGATCAAGCCGGGTTTAAGGGCACACGAACGGGGCCCTTATCTAGGAATTGATTCCACAGTTTTGACAGCAAAGTGGAAGGGGCAGTGTCGACGAAATATGGTCAGCAGTCCACCGAGGGGGGTGCCCGTGGTGGTAGATTATCGGTAGACGGTGCGTGTAATCAGGAACCAGATGGTGACATAAGGCGCAGAGACTGCGATTTAGACAGGTTCGGGCCGTCTGGTCGACGTAATACCCTACGTCCTGTGTCTTTGGTGTATTGTATTGAGATCTATACAGATTAACCTCCCCTCTAGGGGACCCTTGTCTCTCCTTATATACTCCGAAGAGACAAGGTTACAAGTAAAGTATCCAATTTGGTACTATTACAATATCTAGTACAACTTGTAATCCTGCCGTGTACGTCTTGATCTCACGGGCCGGGCCACCTCGGATGGTGCGGCCCATGTACCATCTTGTGGTACCCGGGGGTATATCCCCCACAGCTAGTCCCCGAGCGCCATGTATTCTGATGCGACACGTCGTTTCAACCTTCTCCGAACAGTGAGTTCTTGACATCTCCGACCACCGTTATCGCCGGAGAAGTAGGTTGTTCGAAGAATGTATGGTGCTCTTAAGAAGAAAGAAAAAGATTTTCGTCCTGGGAAGTGTGCCCACTTGTATTTCTGAAAAGAAATATAAGTGCGGCTTGAAGCGTAGCGTCTTTGATCATCAGATCGAGCACATTCACCGCAAGGTGAAGTGTGCCCACTTAGTCCCCGAGCCTGGTAGTAGGTGACGTAGTCACGTGGTGCCAGGGTCTAAAAAGAATTCCCAGTTAAATTGAGAATCCAATCGTCGTACAGGCGATACGAGATGCACCGGCAGGTGCATCGTACCGATGTAGTCCCTGAGCTTGCGGAAGGCGAGGTATGAGCCTTGTAGCAAGGTCTAAGTGCGAAAAAATATCCCAACTGTATGCGAGTTGCCAGTCGCATGTAGTCGAGACGCAAAGTCCCCGAGCCGTGGTCGGAGAGTGGTCGAGGCAGACCCCGTGCGTAGGTCGAGAAACGAGCGACGAAGTCCCAAAGCTGTGGTCGGAGAGTGATCGAGGCAGTCCCCGAGCACAGGTTGAGGAGCGAGCGACGAAGTCCCCGAGCCGTGGTCGGAGAGTGATCGAGGCAGTCCCCGAGCACGGAGTGGTCTGGCCAGAAGTCCCAGAGCACGGAGTGGTCTGGCGAGTCCCCGAGAGTCCCAGAGCACGGAGTGGTCTGGCGAGTCCCCGAGCACAAGGGTGGTCTGGCCAGAGTCCTCGAGCACTATAGTGGTCTTGGCGAGCCCCGAAGCATGAGCTCGTTGACCGAACTATGTTCCTGAAAAATAAACACGGAGAGCGGTAGTACATGATGATGTACGAAATATATTGACCTCTCTTTAGGAGGTGAAGTAAACACTTGGTGTTCGGTTGGCGATGAATTATACTTGGTGTAATATTCGAAAAATAACATTAGCTGTTTTTAGCCCTTTTTATTATGTAGCGACGTAGCGCGATGTATTAACCTGTCCTGGAGAATGCGCCAGCCCTGGGCTAACCAACATCTCGTAGCGCGAGGTACGGAACGCTGCCGCGCGTAGAGTGCCAGTGTTACCAGGGAGCGACTGCCGACTACCCGTAGCGCAGAGGGCGGACTCTCATACACGCGTGGGGTGGAGCCAGAGACAGTGCCGGCTCTGGGATTCTCAAGCAGGAAGGAAAACGTATCGGCGAACCGTTGTAAAAACTTATACATGTTTTGGATTGTATGTATGGAGAAAATTCGACGCGGAGCGCACCCTTAGGGTGGTCGGCGGAGGTGTACGATGATCGAAGAAATTTTCAATTAAAAATAATACTTAGCTTTATTGACGACCGATGGGTGTAGTCGGCGTGTTGCGATGTTCGAGAGATGGCTTGACGTGTCGTTGGCGATGAAGTTGTCCGGTCCTCGAGCTTTCCGACCTGTCGCCATGACGGTGGTCGTGGTTGTCGTAGCGCCGTTCTTCGCGGCGATCATTATTGCGACGCGGTCTGGTGGTCGATGTGGTCAGAGCTCGACGGAGCTGCTCGGGACGTGGTTGACGTGGTCGTGGTCGGAGCTCGGCAGAGCTGCTCGGGACGTGGTCGACGTGGTCCGTGGTCGACGTAGTCGGAGCTCGGCGGAGCCGCTCGAGACGTGGTCGACGTGGTCGGAGCTCGATCAGTTTGGTGGTCGGAGTAAGTAGTCTGGGCGACGTCGAAGACTGATGGAGTCAATCTATGTGAAGAGACGAAGCCCTCGGGCGTGTCCAACCAGGGCGAGATGCAGTCCGAAACCTCCTTTGTTTGGCGTACGTGTATGCGCGGAGTCGGCCCTTGCATGCTCCGGGAGATGGTGCGTACGTGCATGCGCGCATGCAAGTGCCTTGGAAATCTGTAGTCGGCTTGCATGTCTTTGATTAATCTGTACGTGCATGTGCTAAAGCCTTGCATGCATCGTCTTCATGATTGATGCTGTAGTAGATAACTTCCTTGGCTGACAGCACTATTAATCGTTGGCTCCCAGATCAGGAACAACGGCGTAGCATCGGGTGGACAAAGCTTTCTCGCCTCTGATCCTTGGCTGACAGCACGAACGGCTTTACGTAGATGAGAAATTGCGTCGTCGAGGCGCAGCTGAGGGCATCGAATTGGATCTGGCGGCAGCAACACGGAAACCGACTCCGTCTTCAACTCGATAGCAATAAATTGATGAGATCGGCGGAAAATAGCAGATCCCGTCGACGACAACGGCGGCGCGAAGAACAGTGATCTGATCTCTTGCCCGACGCCGAGTTGCCGATGGATGATGTTGATCTTGAGGTCCATCTGGCTCGCCATGGATCAGTGTGCACACCCCCTACCTGGCGCGCCACTGTCGACGAAATATGGTCGGCAGTCCACCGAGGGGGGTGCCCGTGGTGGTAGATTATCGGTAGACGGTGCGTGTAATCAGGAACCAGATGGTGACACAAGGCGCAGAGACTGCGATTTAGACAGGTTCGGGCCGTCTGGTCGACGTAATACCCTACGTCCTGTGTCTTTGGTGTATTGTATTGAGATGTATACATATTAACCTCCCCTCTAGGGGACCCTTGTCTCTCCTTATATACTCCGAAGAGACAAGGTTACAAGTAAAGTATCCAATTTAGTACTATTACAATATCTAGTACAACTTGTAATCCTACCGTGTACGCCTTGATCTCACGGGCCGGGCCACCTCGGATGGTGCGGCCCATGTACCATCTTGTGGTACCCGGGGGTATATCCCCCACAGGCAGTTAGCAGCTACAGTAGGGATTGATGGCCACAACTGGATGTTCCCAGTGGCCTATGGAGTATTTGGCAGTGAGACCAACGAGAATTGGGAATGGTTCATGAAGATGCTGCACAAGGCTATTGGATCCCCACCTGGTCTTGTTATTTCAACTGATGCAGAAATGTTTCCTTCATTGTTTGATGCAGTGTTACATTCAGTGTTTCATCCCATGAAGCCTGACATTGTTTTCTTTGTTGCTAACTGCAGGAAAAGGAATAGATAAGACTGTTACCAAAGTCTTCAGAAATGATGTAGAGCACAGAGAATGCATGAGGCATCTTATCAAGAATTTTCAGAAGAGATTTAGGGGAGAAGTGTTTGAAAGGAACTATGAGCAAGGTCTAAGTTTAGCACAACAAGCAAATGTGACTATGTATAAATGTTCAAAGCAGCTTATGCAACTGCTGTGCCTCCTATGCCAACTTCTCCTTCAAGCAAGAGGGCCCTGATGGTGCAACTAGTGTCCGTCGGCAAAGAACCATCACTTTGATCTCCAACAGACAATTTTCCCTAAATACAAATATGTGTGCTAGTGCCGCAGCTAGGTGCAATGCGATACACCAACCACCAACGCATCCCGGCATCCAGTATCTAGATTCCCTACTACGACATATTCCAAAAAAATGGCTTAATAAAATGAGAATATAAAATGCTGTGTTGCTCCACTTTGAACTCCAACCAACACGCCCAGGATCTCAAAGACACCATCATCGCAATCACCCGAATTATTCTCCGTGCAGGCCACTTACAACAAATCAAAGTACCAGTAGTGCTCATTGCACTTAGAGCTTCTTATTCTTTCTTCTTCTTTTTTTCCAAAAAGTAATCAAGGACGCTTTTATATATACCTTATAGTATTTACAAACCCCAC
Source organism: Miscanthus lutarioriparius (assembly GCA_904845875.1). Classification (NCBI taxonomy): domain Eukaryota; kingdom Viridiplantae; phylum Streptophyta; class Magnoliopsida; order Poales; family Poaceae; genus Miscanthus; species Miscanthus lutarioriparius. The sequence continues at coordinate 83,061,576 of CAJGYO010000018.1, forward strand.
TATCATACCTATCTCTTCATGTAAAATTAATATGAAACTAGCAGCTCCGTAGCACATATAACTATGATAGTTATCTCTTCACAAAAGCTATATTTTCATGTTAGTGAGCCATGCCATCTATTAACATGTGTTTAGTTGTTCACGTCAACTTGCTACACCATACACTAACATTCATTTGTGACACATTATCCCTTCATGTAAGTAAATATTAGGGTCATTTAGGATGGACTCTGGGTTCTCTTTTGGGGCAATTTCTCCAACAAAAATAGCTCCGGTGGTAGTTTTGTAATAATTTGTATCAAGTTCCTGAAGGGGAGTCTAGAGAAGTCATTTTTAGATGATCATTTAGTACAGCTCTGGGCCACGATTAAAAAATGGTTCTAGCAGCTCCTCCGTGCTCCTTGCGTAAGGAGTCGTTTTTAGATGCTCGTTCGACATGGCTCCTGTTCTTGGTAAAAGAACAGCTCGGGCTCCTTGTAAGAGCCATTTTTCGATGACCGTTTGACACGGCTCCGTGGTAAAGAGCTGCAAGAAGCTAGAGTCATGCCAAAGGACCATAATAAGTGGTCTAATTTCATTCCAAATTATCCGTGATTCCTAATTAAAGCAACCGCTTACCGGTATCTTTCAAATTGAGTAAGAAGACACATCATATTGCCACGCGTCATATCGCCAAATGTTTCCCAAAAATATATACCCCTCTGGCAAGGCTTCCAAAACCAGTCCGACTTCAGCATCTCATGAAGTCATACAGAACAGGGGTGCCAAAAAAAGACTTCACTCGCTCCTTAAAACCACCAAGGGACCGTAGCACTTTTTGAATTAGGAGCCGAAACCAAAAAAAAAAGGCTTCTATAAGCTTTTGCTCTTTGAAATACTTTATAAAACCATTTGGCTAATAACGTTTTCACAAAGTGCTTTGCATTGACTCCACCAAAATAATCAAGAGCTGAAGCCAGTTTTTATACCTAGAGCTCTGCCAAAAAAAACTATGTACAGAATGTTTGCCATTGGCGTCTTGTAGCAGTGCTCATGGCGAGCAACTACGGCCCCGTTCGCTGGTCTGAAACTTGGCTGAAAAACACTGTTCTGACTGGTTTGTTGTGAGAGAAAAATACTATTCGGCTGGTTTGGTGAACAGTAACGCGTGAGAGGGACCAACCGGCTGGCTGGTGGCCTCAGACCAGCGAACGACACCTACGTACCAAAAACGGCCGAGCATGAGAAGGAACACATATAGGATTGGATTCACCGCACCCACTTGTGTACATCAGTTCACTTTTGTACAGCAGTGTCCCCGGCTTCACGTGATTACGTGAACGCTGGCAGCCAGCGCCAGCCAGCAGCCCCCCAGACGACCTGGCGTCGTCGGCTCGTCGCCGCAACGTTAACGCCGGTGGCCTGCTGCTGGGTTGCATTGCAGCGAGTGATCGAGCAGCGGCCAGTGCACCTCACCTCGCCCGGTTGCCTGCATCTGCATGCCGCCTCTCGCTTTCTCGCTTTTGGAAGGCGCCAACCGAACCACGGACCAGGGGTCCAGCACCTGCTTTCCGAGAGCGAGACAGAGACAGCACGACGACTACGCAAGTGGCGATTGGCAATCCGAGCCGTGACGACGTTTTTTTTTTGGCTACCAACGACACGGTTTGGTGTGGACTTAATTGGGGCAACTTGTGAAATGCACGTACCTCTCACTCGAACCAATCCAGCAAACCAAAAGGAGGCGATGGACGATGCCAACCACCGATCGGCGAGAACACGTACGTAGCGTAGGTACGCTCGCGTCACCGGTTACATCATATCGATCCGGCCCGGTTTTCTTTGGTCCCGCTAGCTCTCAGATTTTCACTCTGCATGATCAGTAAAAGATCATTTCGCGAGTGTTTTGGCCTCCAACTCGTTACCGTGCGTGATGCGTTAATAATCTCGTGCTGGGGACAACAGCCTGTAAAAAGAAGCCTATTAATTTTTCCTAAAAAAGGCACGTACCACGTTGTCCACTACGAATGGCAACCGTATATTTAAAAAGATCGCACGTCAACCGGGGCCTAAACATAACTCCTGCTATCGAAAATATAGCGCTAAGTAGTAAGTAAATAAATGGATAAAAGACATATACCGAGATTAAATATATGCGTAGCTAATGAGGACGAGGAGCACCCACGTATCGTGGATTATTTACTGCTGGCTGGTTTGGTGTGAGAGAAAAACACTATTCCTGGCTGAAAATTTACGATCGTTTACGAGCAAGCGAACAGGCTGCTCAGGACGACGAGGAGCAACTTGCAATGCTGGCGACTAAAGTTTAGTCTTTTTGTCATATCGGATGTTTAAATACTAATTATGAGTATTAAATATAGACTGATTATAAAACTAATTACATAAATGAAGACTAATTTATGAGACGAATCTATTAAGCCTAAGTAGCCTATGATTAGCGAATGTGGTGCTAAAGTAGACATATGCTAATCATGATTAATTAGGCTTAATAAATTCACCTCGAGATTTAGTCACGTTTTATGCAATTAGTTTTATATAGCTACCTCATGTTTAGTCCTCCTAATTGATATCCCCTTAATGAAATACATGCCTAAGCGCATTCTCTAAAAAAAGATATACAAACATTCAATGTGACATGAACTAAACCTTAGTCCTTGGATAAACACCCCTAAATTAAATCCAACAAGCCAATTCATTGTTTTGTTTCCATTTTGCATATCGTTGTCCCATTTTATTAGGAAGCTATCTTTTGTTCATCATAAATAATCTCCGACAGCAATTCCTAGAAGTGACGCAGGTTCTTTTTTGCAAAAGGCTGGATATCATAGTTGTCCATTACTAAGGCCTTCATGAAATACCAGAATTTTTCTTGGTTTCTATTTTTTTCTAAAATTTCTTGTGAAAATAAACTGATTGATGTGAAAATTCTATACGATTTATATGAAATTATAGCTTCCAAAAGAGTCATAATAGACCATTCAAAAATCTATGTCAAACATGTCATATACTCCTGCCATAAGAAATATAGTGCCACAAAAAGGCGAATGATTATGTCGGGTATAGTACGTAGCTCATGAACGCATGCATCCAGCTTTGTCCCGTTCGCTGGTCTGAAATTTGACTGAAACTGGCTGAAAAACACTGTTCCGGCTAAATTGTTGTGAGAGAAAAATATTGTTCCAGCTGAAAAAAGAAGCCGAACAAGCCATTTTTAAGACAAGCGAACAGGGCCTAAGGGAGGAGCAACTTATAATGCTGACTCCTTGAATCGATATGAGGCAACACCATTTCTCCTAAAAACACATTTACATCAACTAATAAACTATACGTGAAACCGAATTAAACGCGTAGGGTCTGCAAAGCAAAAGATATATAGGAAAACTAAGGCCTTGCTTTGACAGGATTTCTTTGCAAACGACTTCACTGAAGCCAGAAAAGATACGCTTGCTTTATCCTTCTATTATTACAAAAGAAAACGATTTCCCCTCTCCGTACTTTCTCTCGCAAAGTCGTTTCATGAGCTAGAGCTAGTGTTTGCCGGAACTTCACCTTATAAAATAGAGAAATTAAAAGTGAAACATATTGAGAATTAAAAGTGAAACATATTGAGAAGCCCTACCAGAGGCGCTAAATAGGATAGCGGGGGAATGTAGCTGTTTGGTCCTGAGCAACCTCTTTTAATACTGGTAAACTAATCCATCCAGAAAATCACCAACTAGGCTATATAATTTGAGAGATTGGGCCCTGTCTTTTTTTTTGGTTCCGCTAGGCCTTTTGTGTTTGCATTCTCGTGTGGGGCCAAGAACTTGATGCAATAATAAATTTGTTTGAAAGCTTGGGCCCTGTTTGTTTACAGTACACAGTACTATTTTAGTTCAACCTTGCACTTAGCTCCATTATTGCGTGAACTCTTTTCTTGTCGCAACGGTCCCAACAACAGCGGTCATTTTTATGGATTACAAATCAACCATTATTTAAAAAGGTAGTATACACATGCCTCCTAACCGAGCCTAACTAGCGTAAATGCCAACTTTACACATAACCCTATTTTGTAGGACTTTCTCACTCGTCCAAAACAAACATTTATAAAAGAACCATACTTTAAAATTGGTCAAATACAAAAAAAGAATCACTAGAGACAGTTTTTTTACAACTGTGAACACCTATGACACGTGTGCTCTGTAATTTAGGGTGCAGTGTGCTCTGGAATTTAGGGAGCACACCGCACACAACGACGTAGCTCATGAATCGACAAAGATACTTCTTCTGCCTAAAAAAAATTGCAATTCTTACTCCACAATAAGTCAAACAATTTCACGTTTGACTAACTTTATAAAAAATACTAATGCTTGTTTACGAAGCCAAATAAATATCATTAGTATTGGTTATACAATATTTTTTATAGTTGACCTTATTTAGAGATATAAATATAAATATTTTATTTTATAAATTTGATTAAATTTTAAAAGTTCGACTTGTCTTAAATCAACAATTACATAAATCAAGCTAGGCGAGGGAACACGCTTGTTTCATGCATCACTCTCCCAGCCGTAGAAAACAGTGTATTCAGAGCATCTCCAAGAGACTCTTTATTTCCTTCTTAAATGATAGGAATAGAGATTTTGATGAAAAATTATCTTCGAACAACTTATCTAAATGGTTGTCCAAATATAGCCATCTTCTATTTTGGATTTTTCGCTAGCAAAAAATAGAAGATGAGAATGGCTCTCTAGACTGCGTACGAGATATAGAAAAACTGTTGGAGAGTGAAAAGATATAGAAAGTAATTTTTATACAAATGACTCTCTAAATAATAATTTAGAGAGTGAGATTTAAAGAGGCTTTTGGAGATGCTCTCGGCAACAACAAAAACTGAAAGCAACATAAAACCTGGAATATTACTCGATCAAGCACACACCACATACGTGCATGTGCCGTCGTTAACTGACGATCTGCGCGACGCGATACATTTCACACTCAGGCCTGGTTTAGTTCCAAAAATTTTCACCCAAACCATCACATCGAATCTTGCGGCACATGCATGGAGTATTAAATATAGACGAAAAAAACTAATTGCATAGTTTGGTTGGAAATCGCGAGACATATGTTTTAAGACTAATTAGTTTATGATTAGACATAAGTGCTACAGTATTAACATGCGTTAATGATGGATTAATTAGGCTTAATAAATTCGTCTGGTAGTTTCAGACAAGCTATATAATTAGTTTTTTATTAGTATCTAAAAACCTCTTTCAACATTTTAAAACATCCGATATGACATCTAATAATTTTCGTTTCACGAACTAAACGCAGCCTCAGCAGCAGGATGGCAGGCAGGCAGATCGGCCCGGCCGACATGGCAGGGCACCGAATCCCACAGCGTACAGTTACTTCGAGGGAAGAGAAGAGAAGAGAAGAGAAGCAACGGAAAGCAAAAGCAGCACAAATTTTAAAACCACCCAAGTATGCACGCCCGCCCCCTTGTCCCTCCAAAGTCCAACCACTACACCTAATTCGAAATCAAACCCGACCAACCACGTTGGAACAATTCAATTCTACCAAAAGGAATTCGAGCTTTATATTAGCAAGATCAAACAAGAGCAAACCTCCAAGCTTAGCGTAAGATATAATTTTTTTTTAAAAAAGGCGAGATAAGCCACGGATAAACGAAGCTTAATAGCGGGGGCTCCTTTTGCTGCTGCTCCTACTTGTTGCCCTATCAAAGAGTCGGGGCGCCTCCCCACCACCAGCGGAGCGGAGCGGACCATCACCAGTCACCACCACCTCCCCTCGCCCTCTCTGCGCTGCCGCCTGGCGGCCGAGTGCCGCGAAGCCGCGAGCTCGGCCTCGGCCCTTGGAGGAGCTGACCCCGCGGCCGGCGGCGGCGACGAGCGACGCGGGTGAGTGAGTGCGTTTCCTAGTTCCTAGCGTATACTACCTGTTTCTCCGAGGCCGGGCGCGGCGGTTTCGAGGCCGTCCCGAGCGAGACGCGGCTCGATCTGCTCTGCGCGCCCAGTCGTGTCCGCCCGCGCGCGGCCGGGGACTCCGCTGCCGGCCGCGCGGGTTCCGCGGGCGTTCTGCGCTCCCCCGCGGGTGTTCCGGGTCCCGAGCTCGCGGGGCGGCGTTGCTGGATTTTTCTGTTTTTTTTTTTGCCTGCGGGGCAAAGCCGCGATTTTGGGGTTTCGAGAGCTAAAAGCCTTGCTGTTTTGTTTTTCCTCGCCGCAGATTCGGCAGCCCAGCGCGGAATGCCCGTGGAGGGAGCGAGGGAGGGCAGCTGACCTGAGCTGAGGCCGCGAGATTCGGGAGCCTCGCTTGCGGCGGGCTTGGAGATTCGCGGCGGAGGTCTCGGTATCGCCGGGTTCGCCAGCGTGTGGGACCTCAGCGCGATGGCCGCCGCCGGGTGCGGCGGCGTCGGCGACGCCAAGTACAACTCCTACAAGGCGCCGGGGCTGCGGGGCGCGTTCCTGGAGGCGGCGCACGTCTCCTGCCTCGAGGACCGGTACGCGCTGGGCCCGCAGCTCGGGTGGGGCCAGTTCGGCGTGATCCGCTCCTGCTCCGACCTCGTCACCGGCGAGGCGCTGGCCTGCAAGTCCATCGCCAAGGGCCGCCTCCTGTCCCCCGACGACGTGCGCGGCGTGAAGCTCGAGATCGAGGTCATGGCGCGCCTCGCGGGCCACCCCAACGTCGTCGACCTCAAGGCCGTGTACGAGGACCGCGACTCCGTGCACCTCGTCATGGAGCTCTGCGCCGGCGGGGAGCTCTTCCACCGACTCGAGGAGCGCGGATGCTTCTCTGAGCACGAGGCGGCCGTGCTGTTCCGGTACCTCATGGAGGTCGTCGCGCATTGCCACAGCAAAGGGATCGTGCACCGGGACCTCAAGCCCGAGAACATCCTCCTCGTCAGCAAGTCGCCCTCGTCGCCGATCAAGCTCGCTGACTTTGGACTCGCAACCTACATCCAGCCTGGTACGGTTTGTGTCTGGTCAATGATTTCAATTCTATTTCTATGGAAGACACACTTAGTCAATGCTACTCTGTCTTTGGGAACTAAAATCAGAATCTGATGATGATGGGTTTTTGTCAGGTCGAAGGTTGAGCGGCATGGTAGGCAGCCCGTTCTACATTGCGCCGGAGGTGCTCTCCGGTGGATACAATGAGACCGCGGATGTCTGGAGCGCGGGGGTCATACTCTACATCCTCCTGAGTGGCATCCCCCCATTTTGGGGGGAAACCAAGTCCAAGATTTTCGAGTGCATCAGATCGATGGAGCTGCGATTCCCTTCTGATCCATGGGATAGGGTTTCTGATTCGGCCAAGGAGCTAGTCACTGGGATGCTAAGGCGCGACCCTAGACAACGGCTCACGGCCAAGCAGGTTCTAGGTGAGGCATGGATTCATCTGTTTGTTTCCGAAACCACCAATTTGAAATTTCCAGTATTTTCCTTCATATCTTCATCTGATTCATGATTCTTGCAAATAGATTCAGGCAATTGAGCTGTCCACCATATATAGAGATCAACGAAAATATGTCCAGCCTTGTTTAGTTCCTCGAAACTCTTTTTTGCTAGTTTACGTTACAAATCGAACAAAGCATTGTAGAGTAGCTTTGCTGCTAAGCTCTGAGCTAGCACCAGCTCAAGCTGCTGGTGTTTCGTAATATAATCTTGCAAGGCTGGGAATAGGACAGGTGTCATTGCAACCATCGCCATTTTGTGGTAGGGTCATGTTCTGGTAGATCTGCCGCTACCATACAGAGATTTTAATTTCCCCTCTCTCTGGTTCATGTTACCTTTAAGCTTGCCGATTCATTCTTCCACCCTTCATGGAGTCTGGTTTGGTTGGCTGTCATGGCATCATTTCAGGACCTTACAGTACAGATCAGCTGTTGTTTGTTAATGATGGTTTCTCCCCCATTCCATAGCAGCCGTTGCCCATGTGGATTTTAATTTTCTTCTAATCTAAACAAATGTTTCCTATGCAGAGCATCCGTGGATGCAAGAACACGCGGACCAATCACAAGACTCCTGCAGTCATTGTCACGAGATCGGCCTCTGGCGGGAGGACCCTGGCTCATGCTCCTTCTCCATGCCGCTAGCGTCACGGAGCAGGGACGTGAGTTTCAACACGGGCGGGGCGATCACCTGCCAAGGCATGCCGGAGGACGAGGCGTGCTCGCCCACCTTTGCCGCTGCCTGCAGGTCGTCCTTCTCGGCGTTCGTCACCGACCCGGCCCCGTCCTCCTGCCCGGCTTCCACCTCCGGTGGTTCCGGGTTCTCGTTCGGCGGGGCCTGTGAACCGCCCGGCGGAGGGTTCCCGTTGCCCGTGTCTTCCATGCCGAGCTTCTCGTTCTTCTGCGCGCAAGATTGCAGTGAGCCTGAACCATCGTTGTCGGCCGAGAAAGCTCCCTGCGACGCGACGGTGGCTGCCTCATCCCTGAGGACGGCGAAGGGGGCCACGTCGCGGGGTGTCGTCGGCGTCAACGGCAGGCGGAACCACACGATCGGCGCTGGTGGGCGGGAGCACCTGGACGTGGCAGTGTCGGAGTCCGTCATACGCTGGGCGTCGTGCACCAACTTCTCCACGACGCACTCGCTCCGGGCCTCCCTCGTGTGCTAGCAATAGCATTGTGGTGTTCCACGCGGCGCCAGCGCGAGCTGGGATAGTGCTTTGGCCGTTCTTTGCCTGTAAAGCGCGATGCAATGCAAAGCTGCTGAGGGTGGAGGTAGAGAGTGTAGCCTGGACTTGTATAATATATATTTATACACACAATCGGCATGTTCGCTGGTTGGTTTCTGGACTGGTTTGTGCTGGTTTGTTGTGAGAGAAAAATACTGTTGGCTGACTGATTTGGGCTGGTTAAAATCAACCAGCGAACAGGATGAATGCTGTTATAGTGGTAATAGATTAAATTAAAGAGTGCTGATGTGATTGCATGTTGTCATGATGGATGGTGTGGTGTGCACCAATCAGGCAAGGTACTGCTAGTGCCTTTTGCCATTGTTGCACTTGTCAGTGTCAAGGTGTGCTCAGGCAATCGCTCAGTCGAGTTCTCTTCGACTTCAAATTTGGTGCATGTTTTTTCATTTTTTTAGCTGGAATGTCGTTTTTTTCTTTCTTTCTGTTTTCTATGTTTTCCATAATGAACCGATTTCCGTGGAATTTTTATACGATTTCTGTGAAATTCTTGCATTCCAAAAATGTAAAACTTGTTGACACGTGCAGGGTCTTGTCTTAGGCAAAAGCCAAAAAGTGAATCAGCAATGAGCAGCCTGTTCGTTTGGCTGTAGCTTGTCGTAAACGATCGTAAATTTTCAACCGGAATAGTATTTTTCTCTCACACAAACCAGCCAGCAGTACTTCTTCACGAACCAGCGACGAAACGACCAGCCAACCGAACAGGCTGGAGGTAGGACAGTGCAAAAGTTCACAATGGCCATAAATAGCAGGAATCATCCCGTTCGGCTGATCAAGTCTTTCCTTGTTTCAGCTTGTTCTCTCTTACAGAATACTATTGAATCATCCGAAATCAGCCCAAACCTAATGAGCCGAACGGGCCAATAAGAGTTTTTTTTAATCAATACCGAGAGAACCGAGAGGCTCTACCTAAATATATTTTCCACATATTCTGGCAAACCGTTAATAGAGAGTGCAAAGCATCTATTACAGGAACGGCCCTTAAAGGTCACAGAAGTACATGACATAGAGAAAGAGAGGAGGATACAACACCAATAACAAAAGCAAGACCAACAACAACGACAACAACATGGTTCAGCTACAGGCTCATCGTACATTCGGAGCTAGTGCAAACACCACTATCACGACCTGTGCCACCACCAAAGACATACTCTGAATGTTTAAAAAAAAAGACATACCCTGAAGATCTCTAATTCACATCAGCTGCAAGCGAGTCGACCCCGACAGACGACAACCAGGAGGCTGTAAGGCATAAAGTGAGAACAAACCGACGACAACCGTGAGTTGCATCGCCTATGACAGCATCCGGGTTCCAACCGACGAACACCAACGCCATTTGGGGAGGAAGCCTCAAAGGGGGACGGCCACCAGGAGGAGAACGAGGAGATCTAGAGAAGAGATCAAGGTCCACACAGCCTAGCATATGATGAGGAAAAACACTCAAAGAACTAGAGAACGATAGAGCAAGCCGTTGACGACGAGCACCTGACAGCAAGCAGTGTGCGCAAAGGCCAAGGGGTAGGAGGTTAGTCAGATCAATAATAAGATGGGGAGGGAGAGCAATGAGAGAGAGAGAGAGAGAGCACAAGGCCGCGTTGGACGCGGCCGGGAGCAGGCGTGCTTGTGTCGATGTCTTCAAGAAGGGAAATGACGTTCACATAGGTCACCATCGATGACCGAAGCACCAGGCTCACAAGGGCTTTCGCCTCCAGACCTGCCTAGCGGATGCGTAAGCCCAGAATGGCCTTCGCGAAAGCAGGAAGTGGAAACTACAACGACGCCTTCATGGAGAGATATGACGCCATTTGCACCGGAGCAACAGCCGGGTAGGGTTTTCACCCAGATTCCAAATGCCTACAGAAGCCCATCCAAAGCGCAACACGCCAAGACGAACTTGCAAATAGCAGTTACTAGTTACTAGTATGATGAAGAAATGAAATTTTATGGATCATTTTTGACACAAGGAGTGTTAAATTTGACACATTTAATATAATCTTATGGATCATTTTTTAAACTGAGAAATGAAATCATGTACGTGTTCATATCTTTGAGAGTTCTTACATATCTCTACGTAACGAGATCAGGCTAAGCTTGGCCATCTTATTGGGCGACACTTCGCCTGTTTCTCTAGGCCGTTGGATTCTCGTGCTGACGTTGATCGAGCCATTGATCCAGGCTATTCAGCTCGCCGGGATATTTAACTTTTTATCATTATATCGAATGGCAACTTCTGAGATAGCACTCTTAGAATTGGTGCTACGGTTTTAGCAGCAGAGAGAGAAAACAGCTACAAAAATACCACTTTTGCTCGAGTGGCACGCTAGATCCCCACGCCAGCGTGGATCCGAGTTAGCGGGGGGTGTGAAATGTCTCTCATGCTCCTGCCCTCTCCTTCTCCACCCTCTTCCTCTCCACCTATGCGACGCGCATTTTGTCGAACACTCACAGGGCGATAACCGCGCTCTCTCACTTGGAGTAGGCCCTGACCAACACGCTGTAGCCGTGGGGCTACAGGTCGGCGACGGCACGAGTCCAATTGCTGGATGGCGTGACATGCTAGGAGGCAAGCGGCAGCGAGGGGGAGGCGGGCCATGACGAGATGGGGGCATGCCATTGCGATTGTGATGTGGCATGTGGGGGAGCTGAGACTGAGATGGGGGTGGGCCATGACGACGAGGGGGAGGCGCGGCCGCTGACAGCCGTCTTGGGCACGACGCGCTCCACCTCGCGGATGACAATTCCTACAATTATTAACATAATAATATTAAGTATTTCCAATTGATTTAATAGACCTCAGTTTCATCACAGATATGTATGAAATAATTATACTAACAGATAGATAAAGAATTTAAGAACCTAACAAAATTGGTTTCACGATTTTTGGACACTTTATATGAATTGTTGTTAATTATCAAAGTTCAGCACATAAGCTAAAATATAAGGCTATTTCTATTTTCTAATAAAAGGAAACACGAATTCACCAGCGTGGCCCACAACCATGTGGATGCGGCCCACTTGCGCGTGCCGCGCACGCGCACGCACACAGGCTGGACCGCGGCGGGAGGGAGCCGCGCGCGTGTGGCGCTTCTGCAAAAACGTCATTGCTCTTTCTAGTATTAACGTAGCTCTTATGCGCCTTGTTCCTACAGTCGGCCCTTATGCCGATAGGCCCTCGTCCTAACCCATATTTACATCTGGCGGGTCCCCGATGCCAACGCGCTCGCCGCCGCGGCGTCGGCTGGCACGGGGCTGCCACACCGGCCAACCGGGGATCCCTCCGACGCACCTAGGAGGTCGATCCTCACCTATGGGGCGACGCGCAACTTCGGGCAGCGGTTGGACGAGCCGAGATGTAGTAGAATAGCCTCTCCACGATGACGGGCACCGTGTGACGGCGGTAGCCAAGTTCCGGTGAGCCACGGCCTTTCAAAAGTGGTAGAAACAGCTGGTGAGCACCAGTGACTCACCACGAACCTACCCGTTGCGATGGCTTGGCCAGAGATGCCCCGAGCGAGACTGGCCGCGTGCGCGCGACAAGTTCAACGACGGGTCACGGTGGTGCGGCCACATCAGCGGCGTAGAGACGGTGGTAGGAGTGCGGCTTAGGTGCGCATGGCGATGAAGGGTTCTAGACGGGGCTAACGGCGCAGTCAGTCTGGCTCGAGATGGCGAGGTGGAAGCTGTCCACGGTGAGGCGGGCTCGACCGTAATGGCGCGGTGGCGGAAGCAAAGCTCCAAAATTGGAGCTCGGCCTGGCACCAATCAAGGCGGGGAGGGGGCGGTCGGCATGAGGACGTAAAGGCGAAGACGTAGGGCACAAGGAATTGATGAGAGGTGCTCGCTCTCTGGCTCACCGTGACCGCGACTCGACAGCGGCGGAAAGCAGAGGCGCAGCGGGAAAAAAAGGGGGGCGGGTGCGGTATGTGGTTCTGCTGGCGCATGCCTTGGTGGGACGCGGTTGTCGTGGCCGAGGGACCTACGTCCAAGCACGAGGGGACTAGCACGAGCATCCACGATCGGCCATGGCCCACGTGTCGTAGCGCCATTAATGGCGTGACAACGGTGTGCACGGCCACATGCGGATGGCACCCAACCGGGCCAAGGAGGGAGCAACGCGATACAATGAGCAGGCGCGAGTGCGGGAGTGACACGACGACAGCGATAGCAACTACGACCGCGATTGCGTCGCGACGCGTGACATGGAGGGCAGCAGCAGCATCAGCGGCAGCCGCGGTGGCAGTGGTGGTCGGGCGCAGAGAGGGCCGCGTGGGGAACGGCGGCCTACGGCTGGCTGTAAGCGGTGCGGCCAGAGCGGCCAAGCCGCGGCCAGGCCACGACCAGACCAAGGGCAGCCTTGGCTAGCCGGTGTGCGGCCACGCATGCGCGCGCACGACACAACCACGCAACAACGTAGAACGGCCACGTGTGGTGACCAAGCGCCCGAGCCCGGTGGCCCGAGACTGAATACGCGCACGAATTTTAAAGCGTCCGTAAAAACTAAACGATTCAATTTGGAACCAAGCCATCTTCACTACTCTAAAGAGGGCACCTTAGGCTATCAACGAGAGTTACAACACGACACCCCTTCTTAGCTTAATTTCACAAAATAATTTGTCAAACATGGCTTTGTCACACTACTGCTTACCTTAGGAATTTTTCTAAGTCTTGAGCTGGATTTGTTTTCAAGTTCTGTTTCTAGACTATTAGAAATACTAGCTAGTAACATTATTTTCTACAGCAAGAGTTGTATTGTTATTTACAAAGTTTGTACTTTAAACTTTATTTAAGTCTCATATATATGTTCTATAGTAATTTTTGTTCAATAACAATTAGTTTACACCCCTACTTGTTAACTGTACGAATCGTGGAGCAACTTTTGTTTAGTAGTTTTGTTGATCGTTTTAGTTGCAATGCATTATCTACTCACTTCACCACATGCATTAACACACAAATATGATGTTCATGACATGTTTTAGTAAATGATTTAGGATCGAGGGTGTTACACAGCGAGCCTGCACCATCGCAGCTGCCTACCAGGTAGGTCATGGCCGTGCAACGATGATGTGTTTTTCAAGTGTTTCTAGATTCTTTTTCAGACATGTTGCAAGCTCATGTTTTAAGTGTTTCAGTTATTTTAGATGTATATTTCAATTGTTTCATGCGGATATTGCAAAAGTAGATCGGGATGTTGCATATGTTGCAATGGTTGTACACGTATGTTGCAAACGTTTGTTCCTAATGTTTCATTTTGTTTTTTTAGATGTTTGTTGCAAGTCTGTTTATCCGGATGTTGCATATGTTTCACTCATATGTTGCAAGTGTTTTATCTGGATATTGCGTATGTGTTGCAATGTTTTTCTAGTGTTTCATGTGTTTTTTCAAGTGTTTCAGACGTATGTTTCAAACGTTTTATATGAGTTCATACGTATATTGCAAGTGTTGTATCTAGATGTTGTATATGTTGCACTAGCTATACACGTATGTTGCAAGTATATGTTTTAGATATTTTAACTGTTTCAAACGTATGTTATAAATTTTTTATCTGGATGTTGTATATGTTGTAGTGCTCATACGCATATGTCGCAGGTAGAGGTGGTCCCCTCGGAGCGCAGCGGTCCCGTGTGCACAAAGCTGGCCGTGGAGCATGAAGCTGCATGCATGCTGGGCTGTTCTCTCTCTCTCCTTATTCCAGCTGGATGCGGTCGGTCACCAATGACATTATGCGCTTGATGGCGAGACGCGGGAAAGGGAGTCTTGGTGAGGCTACTCGGATGGCGAGATGGTAGCGGGCGCTATAATCCCCCATCCCCCCGCCCCAAGCGGTCAAATCGGGAAAGTAGTAGGCGCGGGCATCCGGACGCGCCGCTGGCGCCGGACTCCGAGCGCTAGACGTAGCCGCCAAAATAAAGGTTCAATAGTTAAAGAGTAGGCATGATTGGATGGGCCTAATTGCAATCAGGCCCATCTGTCAGCCCAAGGGCTTGATCGTAATAAGGCCCACCTGCCTGTCAGCCCCTCAATTCCCTCTGCAGCTCCCTCCACCTCGCGCAATTCGTCGAACTCGAACACCGCCATGGCAGCCGCCGCTGCCGACGACGACGTCAAGCTCGAATCCTTCCTCCAATGGCTCCAGGTCGCTCCCTCTCCCTTTCCCATATCCCGTCCAACCCTTGCTCCCCCCTAAAACCCTAAACCCCGACCCCTCCCTTTCCGCTGCAGGCCAACGGCGCCGACCTCCGCGGCTGCATGATCCGCGCATGCGGCGGCAAGGGTTTTGGCGTCTTCTCCACCGCCGTCCCCGATCCGGGCTCCAACGACGGTAACTCTCCTCTCCTCTCCCCCTCCCCCGAATTGACGAGGCTCATCCGGGCGTTGCGCTGGTGCGGTGCAGGGGTGGCGATGGTGGTGCCGCTCGACCTCGCCATCACGCCGATGCGGGTGCTGCAGGACCCACTTGTCGGCCCGCGGTGCCGCGCGCTTTTCGAGGAGGGAGGCGTCGACGACCGCCTCCTCGTCATGCTCTTCCTCATGGCCGAGCGCCGACGCCCTGGCTCACTCTGGAAGCCGTATGACCGCAATCTGCAACCGAATTCCCCTTGCCCCCCCGCACACGGAAATAATTTCAACTGTAGCTGAAGTGGTGGGTCACTGCAATCGCAGATATTTGGATATGCTTCCGAGCACCTTCGGGAGCTCCCTTTGGTTTACTGAGGAAGAGCTTGCCGAACTGGAAGGGACGACTCTGCACCGGGCTACGGTGATCCAGGTTCATCACTGTTGTTGTTAGACTTCTGCTTGGGGATCTTGGGTGGTAAAGACAATCAGTCGTTTTGGGATTTTGTTTCAGAGGAAGTCAGTGCAATCCTCATTTGATGAGAAGGTTAAAGGACTCGTTGAGGATCTTTTACATGTCGATGAATCAGCAAGGTATGGATTTAGTTTATAAGGTGTTTGAAATTCACTTCTAGTGTGGTTTGTGGTTACCATTATGGTTTATTGACCTTTTGAGTCTATTTTGATCTGAATAGCCTTTTTCACCTAGCCCTTACTACACTTGCAGATCTTATGTTATTGACCTAATTGCATCTCTCATGATTTTATATTTGTTTCAAAATGTACTTAAGACCCATCAATTCACAAATTTAACATCACCCAAATAATGACATACCTATGTATGCTCTCATGGCCTCATGTTGAAATTTGAATTTCACTCTGATTGTGCTGTAATAATGTTGGTGATTCTTCTAACTCTTTTATGCTGCATCACTTCTTATGTGCAAATACTGGCCTGTTTTTGTGCAACCAAGGGACTGGCGCTAGGGCCTACCGACCTAGCAATTGCATCTAATTCTGCTTAGCATCAAATTATCACTTAGGCGTTTCTAAAATATTGTCAGATATTCAGCTTTTTAGGTGCATGGATATCTATTTATTAGGTGCCCGGTCATTGTTTTTGTCTCATTGATTGAGTTGTTAGGAGCCTGAAAACTAACAGAATGTTGCATCATGCTTAAGCACATAAATATTAACTTCATTCCATATCACTTCTCTTCTGCCATCTCCTCGAGTAAGCCAGTGCCATCTGGCCCTTTTTTCTTGAAAGGTTCATTGTTATTGCTTGATACATAAAGTATTATGTTTAAGCAAAAAAAAAAAAAAGATTATTCTATCTCTATTGTACTCCCTCTCAAGTAAATTGGTGTCTCCTGGCCTTTCTCTCTGAAACTAAGATTCATTACATTGCTTGTAGTTGTAGCATGTTTGCTGAGAAATGTACTCCTTTTGATCTGCTTGAAACTTTCCATTCGTTAAATGCTAATACTATCAAAACTGTTTTGCAGCTTAATTGAAGTGTTGTTTGAGGATTTCCTTTGGTATGTAATAACTCTTGTTTGTACTAAAGTTAGAAACGACATACTGTAAACTTCACTTGATATCATTTTACCATCTTGATTGATCATGCCATTATGTGGACTGTGGACAACGCTGTGTTAATGTAATGTTGTAAACAGTACATGGGATTGGAGAATCAAGAGAAGAAGACAATCCTGAAATGTTGTAATCAAGAAGAAACAGAAGAATCTTTTGTGTAGATTAGTTAGGTATCATCTGTTACAATAGTATAACAATTAGGAGTTCATTTTCACCATGATTAGTAGTGTTGCATAGCTATACTATTTTACCTGCAAATCTACCATGCAATTGGATGTTCAGTATGGCCCACGTGCATAAATGAGTTAGCCACACGAAAAAACAATAGCTGAACCAAATAAGGCGTGACAAGGTATTACTGTATTAGTCATTCAAAAAAAGTTAACATGTTTCACTATCTAGCATCGAGTGCCTGCTTCCTTTTCCTGTGGTCATGGTGAAAATTTGATCGGTGTTAAGGAATCTGTAATTCTTGCTTGATTAAAGTGATGGTGTCAAGGACTAATTCTTTCCACAAGTGTACATAATCGAAAGCTTAATGAAACTGCCATATAGACATCCCAATTTTATTATCTCCAGCTAATTTTCTTTCTAATCAGCAGTATGAGTCTTTGACAGGGCAAACTCAATCTTCTGGACTCGAGCACTGAACATACCACTGCCTCATTCTTATGTTTTTCCGGGGTCATGTGGCGATGAACAAATCGGAACCGGCAATGATGCTTGCTATTCTGGCCCCCCTGCCCAACAGGTCAATTTCAAACCTTCCAACCTAGCACTGGTATCATAATTGAAACTGAATTCAACATTGTGTCATGGTCACAAATCTTACAATTTGGAATGGAGGGAGTAGGTAAATGTACTATCCCCACCATCAAATGAGCCTCAGGATTTTTTTTTTACCTCAGGATTTTTTCCCCGCAAAAATAAAAAATAAAAAATCCTGAGGCTCATTTGATGGTGGGGATAGTACATTTACCTACTCCCTCCGTTCCAAAAAAAATTTGCGGGGAAAAAAATCCTGAGGATCAAATGAGCCTCAGGATTGTTGCAGACTTTTAAAAGTTGAAACTGAATTCAACATTTGTGTCATGGTCACAAATCTTGAGTCTCGAGCCATTTCGGACTTTGGGGGATTGGTATCATAATTGTACCTGTATGCTCAAGTGGGTGACCTTTTCCTAACATAGAAATAGTTAAAGAAACTTCGTGAGGCTCTGGTATACCATGGGCATCATTTCTACTCGTGCTTTCTGGCATCTTCACTATTAATTTTAAATGGTTTTCTTCATCCATATGTTCTTGTGCCAAAATACTTGCTCTTTTTTTTCGGCAGGAAATTGACAATACAGCTAAGGATCATAGTGCTGATGAGAATTCTAAATCAAGTAACACAGAGTCAATTTGGGTTGAGGGCCTTGTCCCAGGAATTGATTTCTGCAATCATAGTAAGGGTTCTATATTTAATTCATCAACTACAGTCTGACAAAGTATTGCCTGTTTTTCGACAAGAAAGTAAACATGTATGATGTATCTGTTAGTCTAGCATCACTCTTACCCTGTTATAAGCTAGTTTGATTGTATTCACTAGATGTAAAGGCACTGGCAACATGGGAAGTTGATTCTGTGGGAAATGCTACTGGAATTCCTGCTTCAATGTACCTCTTGCTTGGTAACTTTTATGATCCAACCTTCTTTTTGTATAGTTCACCACATGATAAATGAACTTTGTGGCTTTCCTTTAAGCTAATATTTTCAGTAAGATAATTATTCCCATTATGATTAATTGTATGTTTTCGTTTCTTTCTGAAGCTGATAAAAGTTCTGCTGAGGCTGGAGCAGAGATCTGCATAAACTATGGCAACAAAGGAAATGAGGTATTACTCACAAAAATATGTGTAGATCTAGTGTTATTACTTATTAGTTTACCGCTAATGTTTTGTTCTTTTTAATTTTAGTTTTCTGTTTTTTATTATAGTTGCCGTTGTATGACTTGGATCACTCTCTTTGTCTCACATATTCTTGTTTAGGCTCTCTATCACACTTTTTGTAGTATACTAATACGGCACCATGATACTTGTGTGATTGCCTCTTGTGGAACAATAGAAACCCTTACAAGAAATTTCTTTAGATCTGTATTCCTAGGCCTTAGTTACAATTTTGGCAAAGAAATCCAGAAAACAATCTAATGTTTCCTGGTCTTGACGATGCATAATCTAAAAGGAAACAAAATCAAATGAGGGGGATGCACTGCTTGAAGATTATGTGGCTTTTTTTATCCCTGGGGTCTGGTTATTTGATTTGAGTGGCACATGGATTCATATATCCTTAGTTACTTATGGATTTACTTCTAGTGCAAATGCTGAATTATTGCTCTAGATTTCACACTGATCATACTTAGAGGTGAAAAGACGGTTTTGTTTTGTGCAGTTCCATGTTTAATAGTTTAACAACTAGAATAGCCTTACTGATGAAGTGTTGTACTTTGTGTACTTACAGGAACTACTGTACCTCTATGGATTTGTGGTTGACAACAATCCTGATGATTATCTCATGGTAACCCTCATAATGATGTATGTGCTAAAAGATAATAATTTAGAATTTTTCCATTTATCTTTTGTAGCCAAAAAATAAAGAAAGGTCAGAATTTGGACTATTAAACTGACCAAGTAAATGTTTGGCTTAAAAATCTGTGGTACTAATCAGTTTACCATCCTGTGATATTTGGAAACCTAACTCTATTGCTCTTTGGAGCAACCAAAGGAAGAACATTTGCAGTGGAAAGTTGAAAGAAAAGGATGAAGTCATTATTCATTACTAATTCCTTTCTCATTTATTGCTGAGTCAATAGAGCTAGGATTTGAAATTTCATAGAATAGCATATCTGTGTCTCGTCGTTTGTATAAGTTACTCATAAACCATACAATTATTCGATTGGCTGTTTGAAAGGCCTCACGTGTTACAGGATTAAATTGTTAAGATTCAGTATTTTTCCCTGTTTTGGCATACTTACATAAGATGTATCTAATAAAGTAAGCTCTGGTTACTTGCTAAGTGCAGGTTCATTATCCTTTGGAAGCTCTTAGACAGATCCAGTCTGCTGATACAAAAATGCAGCTACTAGAGATGCAGGTACTGCCAAGGGATTAGCCCTTTTCCACCCTATTCATGCATTGCTTCTATCATTATATTGAGGTGCTACCTGTACATGCCAGGGTTTTGGGAATCGCCTACTAGTAATAAGTACTTTGTGCTTATTAATTACCTTACGTATCGCTTTTGATTGTTAATTTGTACAAAGATTTCAAAATTTGTCCCTGATCAGGACAGCTCAAGATTATGATGACTGCACTAACCAGATCAAGCCCTCTAAGCATTCAATACCTCCATGAATCTCACTTTGTGTGTCTTCTGTATTTTGCAGAAGGGCGAATTGAGATGCCTCCTACCCAGAAGATTGCTTGATAATGGATTTTTTGGTATCTGTTCCAGTGAAGATAAGGATAGCAAGAAAAATACTAGTCCATTTTCAAGTTTTAGTTGGAGTGGTCAACGCAAAGTTCCATCATATCTTCACAAAAATGTTTTCCCTCAGGAATTTATGAGTACTCTACGGACGATTGCCATGCAAGAACATGAGCTTGAACAAGTTGCTTCTTTACTTGGAGAGGTTAGCACTTTTTACGGTGTATTTTAAGCCAAGAGTTGACTCCTGAGGCTATAATCTCATGATTTAGATTTGGACTTTATTCTTAAGGCGTCAT
Organism: Miscanthus lutarioriparius; assembly: GCA_904845875.1. Lineage (NCBI taxonomy): Eukaryota > Viridiplantae > Streptophyta > Magnoliopsida > Poales > Poaceae > Miscanthus > Miscanthus lutarioriparius. Next base: position 83,081,966 of record CAJGYO010000018.1, read on the forward strand.
ACTACATTTTCTGGAGATGCAGTGATCAGCGTTTCGTTCGCTACTTCTGAATTGATCTGTTGATAACTGTATACTGAAAAGGAGTAGGAGACTAGTGACTGTGCACGTAAGAATCTTTTCTTAGCCATCTACTGTGCCAAAATGGCAGAATTCCATGTAGCGTGATTTAGGCATGCTTTGTTAGCTGACATCCTCCTCCTATGACTCAACTTGGAGTCCTTAGGTTTCAAAATCTTAAAACTAACTAGCAGGGGTGCTTTCACACTCTTGTAATGTGTGCAGCTACATAATTTGCTGCATATGCCCCTGTTTTTTCGGCAGCGCCAGATGATAGTTATTTCATGTCGTTTGCATGGAGGCACTAGTTTTTGGCATCACATCCATGATCCATGTCATGAAGGCTGCATTCATGAATATGAGCTTTACTGGCTATGCATGCCGTAAAAAAGTATTCATGAAGCAATTGTGATCTCAAGTTTCATAACAAGTTTCAATTCCTGATCTAACGTCAGAATTTAGATGAAGATTAACTTTTGTTTTCAGCATTATTCTATATGGCCTATTTGACAACTGATGACTACGCTTATATTTGAAGTGCTCAAAGAATTTATTTGGATGCGATGCATCTAAACATGAAACACGACAAATTCTGTATTATGCTGCAAATTGATTCTAGGGCCTTTGCTGAATTTGTTCTTGCTAGGTTGGATCTCGTGAAGATAGAGAAATATCTGATGCAGAGATCCAAAGTGCTATTTGGGAGGTCTGCGGTGATCAGGGTGCACTGGGTTTGCTTGTGGATCTTCTTGGGGTCAAGTAATCACTTTTATCTTCCTATTGATGTATTTTGGATCATATAGCCGTCTTTGGTATAGCATCAAGAATAACCCATAGATCATCACTCCATCCATTTTGCAAGAATGGCTGAACTTGAAGAGGGCTCTGGAACAGAAGCATCTGACACTGAACTGCTTGAGCAGTTTGATTCCATTCGGTCAGAAGACTACGCGAGGTGGGCAGATCAAATTTTGGCTTTTCTCAAGAGTTTTTTTGTTTTATTTTTCCTTATCTTAGATTCACATCCATGCATGGTACTATACTTATTTCCCGCAATGTACTATGGGGCACTATTGAAAATGGTTTTTAGGATACAACATGAATAGCCCAAATATCCAAGATGTGCAGGGAGCTAACAGATTTTAGAGCACGTCTTTGTTTATCAGCCTCATGTTTTATCGTAATGATATGCAAACCATTTTCTTTTATTCTCGCAGTGAAAGTGATGAGAAGCACAAAAAGAAGTCAAAAATAAATTACCGTTCATGTATAGTGTACCGAAGAGGGCAAAAGCAGCTGACAAGGTTGTTCCTGAGGGAGGCAGAGCATCTTCTGGAGCTTTCTGCAAAAGAACAGACCTAAGAAACTTATCTGGTATAAATTTTCTTGTCTCTGTTTTCCAGTAAAATTTCTAAGGTTTTATACAGTTGTAGTTGTGGAAGTAATGTCCTCTTAAGTATTTCAGTACAGAGGGCATATGGTAGTCTGAGTCAATTTACAACTGCAATGTTTTTTAAATCATATCCCACCGCATAGTTTGCTGTGCAAGTCAGTTTGTACCTACGATAGCAAAGCATAATTTCTATGCTCCCCCAGCTTGCTTGGGATTATTCAAGTGTTTCCTCTAGAAAGATTTTTGCCATGCCTGATTTGACTAGAAGTTGCTGCTGAATCACATGAAAAAGAGTGTACAAAAAGGCATCTGTTACGGCTTAGGGATCGAAGGCTGTAGGAGTGGAAGGTGCGAGGCCTGGGCTTGAAGCCTCGACGATGAACTGGCGGCGCCGTGCTCGGCGCCTGGCTGAAGACTTGCGGCAAGAGGTGGATCGTGAACAGTAACGCCCAGGAACCAAGGTGAGATAAACTCAACCCTAGGCTAACCCTTTATTGATCCATAGAGTTTGATACATATAGGACTCAACCTAACCAACTATCCCTATCTTTTAGGACTCTTTAATCTCAACTAACCAAACCCTAATGACTATGAATCCAAACTAACCCAACCCTGTGCGCCCACTGGTGACCTGGTAATCCCCCCCCAGGTCGGCACACGGTTGAGTCTAGCCACTACGGCGTCTATAGACTTTGCCGCACATAACAGCATCAAAATGGCTTAAAAAACACTTGCAGTGATAAAGGTTGCAATATATTTTCTAACTTGTTTACGATCGTGGCATTGGCAGGCCTGCATCAGGTCTTGAATTGCAGAGTTGTCAAACTAGTGCTGGTGGCCACATCCGATGGAGGAATGGCCAAAAGAAGCACCTGGCTGTGTTAAGAGTTTCTGATGGGGTTTGACCTGACCTGTACCCTCTCCCCGGATCCTTCGGGCAGGAGACCTTCTTTGCCAGG